>JACXSJ010000451.1:56766-113855 GCA_014851325.1 Pentalonia nigronervosa | reverse complement strand
TTATGAATTAGATACACTCGTAAGTTGTATAAGTGTAGAACCAATAACATTTGATAACGCTGTTAGTTATGTTATAGGCATACTTACTGCAATAGTGTAATATCATTAATAATTTTACTTGGATTATGTTTTGTTTTTTTTCAGTTCTTCGATTAAAATTTTAACTTTAATTTTCGCTGGGTTAGGAATCTAGAACATATTAATGTTTTGACGAAGAATCTTTAACATTCAAATTATTTTTTTGACCACGATGTTTTTCTATTTTTGTACATCTCCAGCAGTTTAATACTTTGCCGGTTTAACGATCTTTCCAAATAAATAAACCCATTATATTTACAATTTTTTTTTTTAAATTAATATTTTTTTATGATATTAAAAAAACAAATTAGTATAATCAATCAATGGTTTCACATACTATTTTAAATAATTTATACTTATCTATTTTTTGTTGTTTTGTGGTTGAACACATGACTAATGTTATAATTCATGTCTTCACGACCATCTATAACAAGGGTGGCGAATCTTTTTCGGGTCACATACAAATATTTTCTAATTAAATTTTAAAAAAATTCACGTGCCAGTAATATATGTTCATAGATGTAAACAATTTTTCTCTGGGTGATAGTGGCATTAAGAAAGTTCACTGAAATTATTTAATTATTAGATGTGTATTTTGTTAGCCTTAAATGTTTTAATGAAACACAAGCAGTATTAGCTTTATTCAACAATGTATTATTGTATTATTCCTATGTTTTGCTTTGAAATAATTCTTTATGGAACTTTGACACATTATATATATGTTAACGCAAATATTGAGTTATTTGGAATAAGTTTTTTTTTCTATGTTCAAAATTTTATGCCTGGGGCAGTGAGTTCCGAATTTTCATAATTAAGAACTTAATATTTTAGAAATAATAAATAATTTTGTTTTTGTTTTTATTTTTATCTTCCACTTCATGATTAAACAATGAAATAAAAAAATTTGCGTGCCGTGAAAATTTGACTAACGTGTCACTTCTGGCACACTTGCCATAGGTTCGCCACCCCTGATCTATAGTCTAGTAACGCTCATGTTAATTCCCTGTATCTATTGGATAAATCAGCTATAAAATTGATATCATTAAATATATACAATTACAAATTTTTACTTACAATTTGTCGCTATTTTCTTATTAAGTAGTACTAGTTTGTATTATAAGTGTATAATATATTGTGATATTTTTTAGTTCATAAAAATTAATTTATTTTGTATTATTGACATTTTTAAATTGTACCTATATTAATTCATACTAATTACTCAATATTAAAAAAGAATGTTGGAATTTTTAACTATAGTATATGGTACAAGTATAGTAAGAAATGTTAGAAGTTTTGAAAATTAGCTTTTTTTGTTAAACTGTTTTTTTATCATTTTTTTTTGTTGTTCACTATTTTGATCTAGCAGTTTTGATGTGTTAATTAGAAAAAAAAATACATTTATTTACTAGAAATTAAAAACTAATAAGTTAAAAATTATAAAACTGTCTATTATAACTAAATGACTATCAATATACCTACTTAATAAGGTATATATTCTATTGACATTTTTTACATTTTATTTTTTTATTTAATTAGTGGAATTAAATCAGAATAGAAAAGGATAATACGTTACTGAAGAAAAATGAATAATAAAATATTATGAAACTATTATAGTATTAATGCAATTAATA
Organism: Pentalonia nigronervosa; assembly: GCA_014851325.1. Taxonomy (NCBI): domain Eukaryota; kingdom Metazoa; phylum Arthropoda; class Insecta; order Hemiptera; family Aphididae; genus Pentalonia; species Pentalonia nigronervosa. The sequence continues at coordinate 112,146 of JACXSJ010000451.1, read as the reverse complement.
TTCAAATAAAAAGTATTAATAGTGGTGAATATATTTTTAGAATATTAATATGAAAACAATTTGTTTTCGAAAATTAGTATTTTAACTTCTCTAAAAAATAAATTGATATTTAATATATATGTATAATATATACATTTATTGTTTAAAATAACTAATATAATATTTGGATTATCCTTGTACCTAATAAATAAAAAACTATTTTCAATATAATATCTAAAAATGTAGGTACTTAGTACTTACCCATTTATTTAGATTTTTCCCCTACGTCTCTCACTGTATCTACCGGAGCATACTAGTTGCCTCCCGAAATATACGAATTGCCTCCCATCTTTATTGTAAATATAAATGTTAATATACACTAGTTGCCTCCGATGACCAGGTAGTTCATAATTATACATGAGTTGCCTCCCAAGAATTTCACACTAGTTGCCTCCTGTTTAGAATTAAGTAGTAGTTCATAAACTTCACTAAAAAACCGACATAAATAGATGAATTTATAAAATTTTATTTTTTTAATTATTTTATATTTTATTATTATTAAAAATACATTATAAATTGTTTTATACTAAGTCATTAGGTTGTTAAAAATATAAAATTGTTCAGTTAAAACATTTCACTCTTAGGTATAATATACAACATTTATATAAAAATAACAAAACTATAAAAATAATAAGTCAATTAGTCAATAAGACAAATAAAATAGGTAAAATACAAAAAATTATTTATAGCATTGCTTAGGTTTATATTTTTTAGCTAATATTTGTAAGTACTCAAAATTTGATATTTTTTTTTCATTCAGCTTTTTTATTTGAGTATCAATGAAAATTATTTTGTTTCTAATTTGTAATCGACCATGTAGTTTAGGCTTATTAGAACTTTGATTAAAATTACAGTCTCAGTCTGAATTAGTTTTAAAACTTCGATAAATTTATATATATTAGGATGCGGAGACTCAAAATAGCTATTAAATTTACTATGGAAAGATTCGCATGTATTGGTTGTACGCTGAATGCTCGAACCTTTTTCTGCCCATATATTAGGTGGAAACATTGAATCCTCTGATTTTGAAATTACAAACTTATTTTGATACATTATAATATGTTTAAAAATGTTTAGAACCACTTGTGTATTTATTACCTGGTTATTAGAAGATTACTAGTACTAGACCCTATTCAATACGATAAAATTTGGGGTACGCCGGGAGGTAACTAGTATGTAGTCGGGAGGCAATTCGTATAAAAATTATTGACCTTTTTGACTTCGGGAGGCAACTAGTGTGCGCCCGTATCTACCTTTTTACATGTTTAATCGTGCAAAATCGGTTTTAGATTAAAAAATTAAAATGCATTTTACTGTTAATATTTAATACACTCTCAATGTAGTTTTATTTATTATGATTTCTATAAGCTATTGCTAAAGAGTGATAAACTTATAATTCATTTATTAATTATCTTTAGTCAGTGGCTGCGTCCGAGTTGGGTTCCGAATTAAAAATTGCTATAGTAGTTGGGTCCCTAATTTTTTTTTTTTTAATAAGTGTACAATTGTACCATGTTAATGTATTTATATTATTGCTTTCTAATTCAGAATGTAATTATTTTGATGGTTTTTCACATATATAGTCCTGAACTTTTCTTTTTAATTTATTATTCAGTGCCTGCTTATTTATTATTTTTTCAGAATCGCAATTATGATTGTGTGTCAAATTTTGTTTAATAAATTCATCGTTATAATATTTAAAAAATGACTTACATGATCTCTGAATGCATCTCCAATGTTCAATATCATTATTCAGTAGTTTGTAAAATATAAATTTAAATCCTTTTATAACATATACTTTTACCTTTTTCACTAAATATAATATTAGGCGGCACAAATCCGGTGACGTTATCGCAATTCCGGATACGGAATAGTTTATTAAAGTTTATCAGAAATTATTTGATATTGTCTAATAAAATATACTATTGTTTTATTAGCAATAACTTCTACAAAGTTACCTTTCAATATCTATACGAGAAACAAAGTGATATGTTTAGATTATATATATATGGCATCACAGCTATGGTATCGAATGAAGGTAGACATCAGATTGTAATATTGTGTTTTCTTAGATAATTGAGCACCGACATATTTCATACAGGTAAATACCAAAAAAAAAAAAAAATAATAGCTAATAGCGGGTTATGAGAATTTTTAATATTTTTCGTTTGGATTCTATATTTACTTAAAATATTTTGTTACTTACTTAAAATAATCTCAGACTTAACTAGTGTAGTACCTGTAAAATTTGCGGACCCAATTAGTGTAGTACCCTATAAACATCCCGGACTCAACTAGTGTAGTACTTGCGATTAGACCCTAGTACTTGGACTTAACTCGGATGTACCGCAGTCAGTAAAAATAAATTTTACTTTAAATTGTAGTACATAGAGTAAACAACGTCATTATAAAAAGCTTATATTCTTCTCACTTTAGACAAGCTATTGTTCTAGATCGCTCACAAGGGTGGGTGAATACAAACCATATAGTGTATATCTTAATCATTGCAAGACATAATTCTATATTAAAACTACATTTACTTGAAGAGAATGTAAGAAATTGCTGCTTTGATTGTAATTGTTAGTTTACTAGACGTTCTTTATTTGATTTATGTTTTGATGTTGAGTTATCTGAAATTTTTGAATAGTCGAAACACTTATATTACATGTATTGCAGTAAAGTACATTATTATTACTCGAAAAAGTTTCGTTTGAAAAGTCACGGATAACATTTGAAATTTTAGTTAAAATAGATCCAGCTACTTTAGGCATTATTTATTATTTAGTTTTTAATTTATAAGGTGAAGATATTTTCATAACAACACGAACGCAAATACTGACACGGTGGTAAATTCGTAAATATATTTTGTCAAATAATTGTTGAACATAAATTTTAATCTAAGATTATTAAAGTATAGTTGTCCAACAGAAACAGATAAGATAAACTAAAATCAAGTTATTAATATTTAACTGATACTTTCAAGTTTCATAAATACTTATATAGTATGTACACTTACAATATGTACGGGTACTATTTTTGAAGTATTATATGTATATCTTAGAATTTTTGTCAAAATTTACGAAATATGTAAAAAAAAAATCTGAAATTTTATAAATAATATAAAAATTTGACGTAATTAATAAAAATATGTAAAGTGAAATATGTCTTAATTTATTGCAAATCATAACTAATTTATCATGTTTTTGTAAAAACATATATTTACATACAAATCCCAGCCCTAGTTGTTAGGATAAATAGAGTTGTCGTAAAAAATTTCTCACCTTAGTGCGAGCAGTTTTGTTTTTATATTATAAATATCGTGCATTTTATGATTTTTTTTATTATTTTACATACTAGGTTCTATTACAAATGTTAAACAGTCTATATGAAGTAAAACTGTAAAATAATCATTCAATATAGGTTCTTTTAGTTCTCCGAATAAATAAAAATAATAATTAGACTAACAGATTCCTAACTCCGATCAAAATTTAAATTGCTTTTGTAATTATTATAACAATATATGTCTTACCTTTTACACGTAGATTAGATTTTATATTAAAAATATATTGTTTATACTTGTGACTTCAATAGTTTAGCTCGTAAGTTACTTAAGTTATTTCTGTATAATAATACTCAATAGATCACTTAATGTATCTATAAATACATTCTCTTTTTGATGTTGAAATACAAAACGCAGCATACTGTACATCATTAATGCGCAAAAATGGGGCATTAACGTTTCAAGTGATTTATTTTTAATTTTTTTTTTATTTTATAGGATCTTTGGACTATATGGAGAAAACACAAAAACTACTTAGAGACGAAGGTGCTGAATTTCAGCACGCTTACAGCACTACCCCTATGTGCTGTCCTTCCAGAAGCTCATTGCTTACCGGTTTATACACACACAACCATGAAGTGTTCACAAACAATGACAATTGCAGTGGTCCAGTATGGCAGAATGTTCATGAATCAAGGACATTTGCCACTTATTTAACCAACGAGGCAGGATATCATACAGGTATTTTTAAGTACCACTTGCATATATATATTTTATAAAAGAAATCAACTCGCATAAATAAACAATTATAATTTACAATATTCTGTAATTTTTCCAAATATTTCAAATGTTTGAGAAAAATACCTAAGTCAATAAATTAAAATTGTACTATATTTAGGATATTTTGGAAAATATTTGAACAAATATAATGGAAGCTACATACCTCCTGGCTGGCGTCAATGGGGAGGTCTTATTATGAATTCTAAGTATTACAATTATTCGGTGAACTTAAATGGCAAAACAATTAAACATGGCAATGACTACCATAAAGTAAGCATTGTTGATAACTCTTCAATGTGATTAATCGTTAAACTTTTAATCTACTTATAGGATTATTATCCAAATTTGGTCACCAACGACTCCATAAATTTTCTTCAACACGCGAAACAGCACCACCCTCATCGTCCATTTATGCTTGTGATGAGTTTTCCATCACCTCACGGGCCCGAAGATTCTGCACCTGAATACTCTAATATGTTTTTTAATGTGACTTCACACCAGTAAGTCTAAACTAATTCTGAGATTTTTGCGATGTTGTAAGTAGTAACTACTAACTTTTAATTAGTCATCTGTACAATTTGTGAATAAAACCAGTTCATGTGTTAAATATTAAATTAAACCTGTTATTTTAACTGTCTTTAATCTTATGTCCTGCTAAACACAGTTTGACTGTCTTTTGCTACCAATGAATAATAATAACAATAATAATAGTAATGATTTGTTAACAAACCATTTTAAAGTTATTATATTCTGTCTGCAGTAGCACTAAATAATATGTTAAAAAATAAAATTCATATTGTAAAAAAAACAATAGAAACAGACAATATTACAATAATGTTTAATACTTATTTTTTATAAATCATAAATGTTACAAATATTTTTTTTTCAACCCATTGTGTTTGGAATGCATTTTGTATAGTTATTACTTTCACATTAAAGTTTACATTAAATAAAATACTATTCAGTCATAAAATAAATCAGAGTTTTTCAAAAACTTCAAAATAATTTTCAAATATTTAACCTTGGAATCAAGTTACCCGTTATATATCTTTTTGCTAGTTTTATTTTCTTTAAAATTCTTAACTTATGATTTTAATTTTATTTATATTTTATTATTTGCAGCACTCCTACATATGACTATGCTCCTAATCCTGACAAACAGTGGATTTTACAAACGACTGGACAAATGTTGCCAATTCATAAAAAATTCACAAATCTATTAATGACAAAACGATTGCAAACATTACAAAGTGTAGACGATGCTGTATCTAGAGTAAGAAAAAATATAAAATAAATAATACAATAATTGCTTTGTTCTTATATATATTTTTTTTGTTACCTTCTAGGTTTATGGAGAACTGAAGCAATTAGGGGAATTGGAGAATACATATATTATTTATACTTCTGACCATGGTTATCATTTAGGTCAATTCGGTTTAGTTAAAGGTAAATCTTTTCCATTTGAGTTTGATGTACGTGTTCCAATGTTGGTAAGAGGACCTGGTATCGAACCTGGAACAAAGTAAGTGCATAAGTAAATAAAATGTATATATTCACTTTTCCTATATTTATGTATTAATAATTTAATTTAATTATTTTAGAGTAAATGAAATATTTCTTAACATAGACTTGGCACCTACATTTTTGGACATTGCCGGAGTTATTCCTCCAGCTCATATGGATGGCCGTTCTGCGTTCAAACTATTCCATAAACATAAAAAGGGTAATAAAAAGTTTATTGCACACTGGCCTGATACATTTTTAATTGAAAGCAGTGGCCGAAGAGAATATAATAAGCACAAGAAATTGTCTACTGTTTTATTGCCATCAATTAACAATGGTAAATTTCCTTTGAACTAAAAAAAAAAAATTAATAATTAATATTGTTTTTTTTTTTAAAAAGATTTTAGTATTGAAGATGATTTGGGAGCAGTTGTTGGTAACAAAGCTAGTGAACTATTTGTATTATGTCAGAGATCCGATTACCAGACTCCTTGCAAACCTGGACAAAAATGGCATTGTATTCGTGATGGATTTAGGCAAGTCATTGTGTTTTATAAGAAAATTATTTATGAGTTTTTTTGTAATATTTATAATGTGTTTTGTAGGTGGCGAAAACATAAGTGTAATCTAAAAAACCGTAAGCGACTTCTAAATGGACTTAAGAAATGTACTTGCTTTTCTACTGATGGAAATTTGTATACAAAGCTTGAAATAGATAAAAATAAAAAATATAATTCTAAGTAAATAATTATTGCCTATATTAGAAAGTTTTTATTTCAGTAATTATTAAATTTATAACTTTTCAGAAATCTGAAAGTGGCCAATTATAGAGATCGTTTTCGCAGAGACATTTTAGCTCCTCTCAGTAATAATATGTCTTCGATTAAGAATGTATTGAACAAACAAGTTGATGACTTACGGTCAATGACAGTGGTTAATGACTCTGCTCTCGCTAGCTGTACAGTTACTCCTAATGGTGATGTTAAGTGTACAAATATTGTTTATAACAATCCAAAAGTTTGGAAATTTAGTCAGAATCGTGTACAAAAACAAATTTCAAGTTTGCAAAAAAAATTAGAGAAACTTAGAGAGATACAAAAACACCTTGAAACAAAGCGACCAAATATTGATGACAAAGATGATGAAGATGACCTAAATGAAGACGATTCTGATAACTTGCCAACAGATTACTCTCAAACACAATGGAACCTTAGGTCTGTAAAATATTAATTATTTTATTAAGAAAGTTAAGACTTTTTATTTAATTTTTTAACATATCTTACAATATATTACATAGGATGGTACCTGTAAATAATTATAGCATGAGTCCTGGTAGCTTACTTGTAGATGGAGTTGAACCTCATACTCTTAGACACCACGGGCATAAATCACAAACTAAAAATACTTCTGCAGACACGTGTTATTGTGTACCTTTCATGTAAGCACATTTAAAAATTTACTTTACTCATATGAATTCTTATTAATATTTAATTATTTATTTTGATCTTTATGTAAAAGGTTTAGTGATAACGATCCTGCATTAAATAAGGAGGTAAAAAAGCTACTAAAAGCTGATAGACAAAAGAAAAAAGGACGAAAATTTCGTAAAAAAAATTCTAAACTAAATAAGGAGTGTATGTTAGAAAAAATGAACTGTTTTAATCATGATAATGATCATTGGCGAACCGCACCATTTTGGACAGGTAATGTTCCTAATTAGCATAATATGATACCTACTTGATAGAAACAGGTTTTGTACTATTTATTTAAAACACTGTTGGTATGGCACGAGCGCATGATAATCATATAAGATCTAATGCAATATATTTCTTTTATTATTATTATTATTTTAATTAACTCGCTATCATAAAAATAACATAAAGTTTATTAGCTACGCACAAATGTGTTTTATAACTTATTAATATTGTGTTATAAATTAGATGTAGCTGGTAATAGAAAGGTGATTCTTATTAAGACTAATTAATCAAGGAGTTGTTTACAGACATTTATTTGTTATTAACGATAATGTACTATGAATCTTGCTAGCTATGAATAAACACAAATTTCTTAAATAGTTATTATATCAATACAATAAAAATAAAATTTATAAATTGCAGGAGTGCAGATATTTATAAATACAAATTATATTAGTCTTAGATTTCTCAATAATAATTGCATTTAAACGAACAGATTTGGTGCTTTTGCATTAAGTTGAAAATATTATACTTAAAAACAATAAAAATATTATATTATCGTGTCGCTGCACTTGTGCAATGTGGATGTGTACAGTTGCAGTAATACAGTTAATGAATTATTAATTAATTGTCTGCAAAAATAACATCATTTTATCTATAATTATTGTAAATACGCATAAATACATTTTTATTTTAAAACATATTTATATACTTATATGATTACAATAACATGGTGCATAGAATATAAACAATTAATATACTTACTATAAAATCATATACCTATCGATTTTTTTATAACATTTTTGGATCCGCTAAGTACATATCCGTCAGTATAACTTTTTAAGACTTAAGAGTGACGAATATAATAATATTAATGAAATAATAATCATCTCGACGAATTGTGTACGCTTTGTTCGAAAAACTATTCATTCAGACATTCAGACTAGATGATAAATTGCCCCATTGTGTAAAATAAATCGCCATAAACTATTTCAATGTTTTTGTCTATTTTCTTTCTGCAGAGGGACCATTTTGTTTCTGTATGAACGCGAATAACAACACATATTCATGTCTTCGTACGATTAACGCCACACACAATTTTCTGTATTGCGAATTTGTCACCGGACTAATGACATTTTACAATATGAAGACTGATCCATTCCAACAGCGAAATCGGGCTCACACTTTAGAACCCAAAGAAAAAGAATGGCTTCGAGATTCGCTTTCAGAAATGGTGCGCTGTAAGGGTTCTTCTCAATGTGCAATCAGCCCAGTGAAACGTAGAAAAAAACTGGACAGTTTTAATACGCTGTTGTCCAATGGTAATATTAATATTTATATTACGTGATTACGTCATACAGCTTTATGTGTAAAATTATCTTTTATAACTGTGTTAACAGACGAAGCAATAACGAGCAAAAAATTGCTGACGGAACAACCAAAAGATGTGGATATTACAGTGCGATACCGATAGCACATACTATACATATTATATTATGTTATATATTTATACCGAAAATTAGTGTAAAAATGCAGTATTATTAATTTATATGTACCTATATTTATTTATTTTAATTAAGTATTGATTTTTAAAAATGACTTGATGTGATTTATATATAAATATATATGTGTGTAATTTGTTGAATACCCAATAAATTGTTTAGAACATTTTTATTTTATTTATATTATGTTCCAGAGTTATTTTTCACCATTAGCGTTATGTAACTTATTACTTAGTAAAAGACGCATCGATAGTCAAAATAATATTTAGAAAATATTGTTGTCAGCTGACTGACGAGGCCTTAAGGCGAAACATTTGACAGTGTTATTTAAATAAAAAAAATAAAAATATTTCTGTAGTCTAGTAGTTGATCATGATCGTTGCCACTCTGTTTGGTTTAGCAATACTGCAATCGGCTGCAACAAAATGTATTGCCGGTATAATCCTACAGTCATTTGTAAATACATTGTTTAGAGTTTATTTAATTTATATTTGATAACTTATTTAGGAGATTGTATGTTGGAATCAAATTCAAAAATAAAATCTGGAGAAAATTTCTACTTAGTTGATGATTTATACGATTGGATCCGAAACTTTTTCACTGACAAAACCGAACAAATCACTGAAGAATTTACAAATTCGAATAAAAACTATATCGAGCAAACTACAGATGTTAAGAGTAACGTCAACGAATTACACACGTACGTAATCTAAATCTATAAATTACTAATACTATTTATTATTACACTGATGTATTAAAATTATTATACAGATAATACACATTGATAGTTGATAATATATTATGTTAGATTCTTTTTTCTAGTTTTCTGAACTACTCAGTGCCTTGTGGTGTGCAGGGTAGGAGTGAATGGTGGAGGTTCGATAGTAGAGTGGTTGGTGGTACGGATTCGATATCAGGTAATAAAGATCATACGACGATATATAATACACATTTTATTATTATATCACGGTTTCATAATTTATTATAATTATTCTTATTATGTATTATGTACAAAATTTGAATTTAATTGTTGCCTATCTAAACCAGCGTACTTACTAGTTACTACATATACACTGAATACCTATATCTTTTATTAGCAATCGGACCATAATACATCGGTATACACTGTAACTACTCGTTCAAATTTCGATTTAAATTGTACGTCAACATTTTTAAAACAATCCACTGATTTATAACTCTCTCAAAAAAAAAAATAGGTTATTTAAAATAAATGTATTGCCACAGAACGAATGTTATAAATTTCATAAAAAAAAAAAGGATTTAAGAATATAGTTTCCCCGAACATAGGTCGATACACCGGAAATCAGAATTTGAATAAAAACATACAATTTTAAGTCTAAAAATATCGTATGTTTGCTTAAATATTCAACCTGTTTATGTTATGTACAGGCGAGTTCCCGTGGCAGATATCGTTGCAAATCGTTATTGGCAAAACGGCTAGACATGTGTGTGGTGGATCCATAATCAACGAAAACTGGGTGTTGACAGCAGCACATTGTGTGTACGGATTGTCAGAAGATGTGCTGTCCGTAGTCGCCGGAAAAAACGACCTTTACAAAGTCGAGCGTAAGTATTTTTTGTTTAAATAATTTCACATACTTTTTATTTGGACATATTTTAAAAGTATCTTTTTTTCCGAAAGATTATGATCAGAGGACGAATGTTGAGGACATATATTTAAACGGGTTTGACAAGAAATGGTTTTCTAGAGACATTGCGTTGCTCAGAGTGTTTCCGGCGTTTGTGTTCGACAGTAGTCACGTGTCTCCGATTTGTATTCCAAGACCGGGGACGCAATTCGAAAATGGTGCATAAATAAATTGTATATATAGGTATATAGTATACTCTGATGTCTATACAATACCATTGTCCATTACAATATTTACATACATTATTGGATTGTTGATACACCTAAATCTAATTGTAGATTAATTATAGTTGTAAATGATTATAAGGTGTCGTATATAACAGAGAAATAATCCGAAACAGTTGCTTTTTGTTGGAAAATATAGGTAGTATAGGTCCTATATTATGAAATATGAATTATGGTATACATGAACAGTGAACACCTATCGGTTATTATTATGTTTAATTTTAAAACACAAAATACAAATACATATTGCCTGCCATTTATTGAAATGCTCAGAATGACTGCAAACTTATTGTTGTCCTCTTTTTTAACCCGTTGACTGTGAATTTCGGTAGATACTAGGTTACGTATAAGGTATACTCGTTGAAAGTTTGCATTGATGGTAGTAGTTAATAAGTCGTTGAAAATTACAACGCTATTAAAATATAGTTAAACATTTTAATATACTCCAATATTTTACCAGTATATGCACAATAGTATAATTATAATTATTATAGTGGCCAGTAGAGATGGCCTCGAATAATATACTAATATCAATTATGTATCATTGTACCTACACAAGTTTTGGTTAAAAGTATACATCTGCAGGTAATTTAGTGAAATTATTGGCTGGGGATAACAAATTTATAATAGTCACCATAATATATTTGTTTTGTGTCGCATCTGCTGCACACGTGTGCACACAGGGTCGTCCGAATGTCACGTTACCAAACCGCAGTGGACGGTTTGCATTGAATACTGCGGCTTTAGCGGTATATAAGATTCCCAGTGGCCAGTAGAGCGATTTTGCATCGCAAATTTTGGACGACCTATAGACGCTGTTATGTTGTATAAACCCTACTATAGTACAATCGTACGCGATCTAACCTTGCACACGTTTGGTAATTATCCGGTCGTATGTGTGTATAAAACATAGTTTTGGCGGTAGTCACAGGATGGGGACGCTTGTCCCAAAACGGGTATTTTGCGCACGTCCTGCAGAAAGTCCAATTGCCCCTGATCGCGGTGAATGACTGTCTGAACTTGTATAATAACGCCGGTTACGGTGATCACGTCAGTCGGTGTGTGGTCTGCGGCGGAGGAACTTCGGAATACGAGGCGGATTCTTGTCAAGTACGCACACATAATATTATTATAAATAATTATTGTATAATAGAATTTTATTGCATCGTTCCATTAGCTATTAAACCATAAACTATGTATTATAAATCTCGTGGATAGATTTAAATTCATATAGGTATTTTTTTTATCAACACTTCTTAGCCTAACGCGCGTCTCTCTTTCTCGCTTCTCGACGCTTACCACAAAAAAAATGAATATATACTTACCTGTATAATTATAGTCATATCTATATATAAAAAATACACTCTAAAAATATTTTTTTCAATTAATCTTTATGTTGGGTTTACGAACTTGCGACTTAGTATTTTTGACTTCTACAAAAATTGATGATTTTTTTTTTCTTTTTTCTTTACAGGGTGATTCCGGAGGCCCACTGACGTGTCTGGCCGACGACAATCGTTTCTACCTGTGCGGTATCGTCAGCTGGGGACTCGGCTGTGCTCATCCGACCTATCCTGGAGTCTACACCGCAGTGTCTTGTTACTCGGATTGGATAAGAGACACGGTCGCCAATTACAAACAAACCCAAAATACCCATAGCTCACACGATGACTAAATCTAATCTTTTCACGTTTCTTTTCATAATATTTAATTACGATTATTATTGTTATTATTATTTATAAGTATTTGTGCGTTTATTGTCGCGTATTATGCCTATAAAAATAAAAACACTGTACATATGTATACTGTGTACACTTATTCAATTTAATATAAGTATTTCATCTTGATTTTGGTCTTGAAAAGCGATAGATTTCTAGTCATACTGAAACAATTGTTATTGTCTATTAAACATATTATTCAATATTTTGTATTAGGTAGGTATACGAAAATATCTGTAATAGTATAAATAATAATAAAAAAGTTATTATAGTAATATTGTTACAAGCTACGTTGGATTTTACATGTCATTAAACTGGTTGGAGTACTTTTAAACAATTTTTAAAAGCGAGGCTATTATTTTATTGAAACTTTTGATCAACAACATTATTAAGATCTAAAACAATATTTCGGGAAACGTAAAAAGGTAGTATAATTTCACAATATTATGTGTATAAAAAGTTAAAAATAAGAAAAATTGTATATTATTGAAATATATTAATTCAATGTTAATAACGGGCACACTAAAAATTATTATGAGGCAGATATCTAATAATATGTTGTTCAGATCTACATTAATGTTTTCAGTTCTCCAAACTATTTTTTAACGACTATATGCCTTGAGGTCTGAAATAAAACTTTTCATTTTATAGACTTGTTCTTGAAATTATGCTATTAGGTATCTACGCATATATTAATATGCACTTTTAGCGTAAACCCGACGCAATAGTTAATGACCTCATATCGTTAAATATAGAATATTTTAACGATTTTATTTTAAACTATATAACAAAATAATTTGGCAGGTATGATAAATAGATAGGTATACATACTTGCATAACTAAATTCATATTCAATAATACGCATATATATATATATATATTTGACAAGACGTTAGTTTAATTTATAATACATTATGTATATATATTATTTTTTCTTCATTAGAACAAATATCAATCGAAAAATTTGCCAAATGAATTATATTGCAAATTTAAATTTGTTCCTACTCAACATTAACTGTACTAGATATCTATTTAGGAGGTACCTACTATTTTTCGTTGTAATTAATATAAACATGTTTGTTGGAAAAGTAAAGTAGTGACAAAAATAATATATGTTACATGGTTTTATGAAGTGTCAATGTGTTGGAGAATAAAATTTATAAATTTGCTATCCCCGTCTTCATTTAAGTCTTAAAGTAATATTTACTGATACATATATATTAAATGTATCATATATAGGTATATATTAATAATATATAAATAAATTAAAATTAGGCATAACGTGTTGATTTAAAATAAATATTTATCACAAAAACAATTGTTCACAACTATTTTTCATGCAAAATACACGAATAAATTTATATGTTTCATGCGCGCGTAGTTTCAACAAATTTTGTTGATAAAATACATTTTTAGACCAATTGTTACTTTTAAGAATATTATAAATATGTTTTAAACCAAAATTTATATAAGTTAATTAATATTATTTTGGTAAATACGCATATTATATTATAATTTTATGTATATATTGCATTCAAAATTATTACATAGATATTCTTAATTTTTAAAAAAGGTCGGCAACTGGGTACACCGCTCTACGCCTCTGTTGTGCAATAGGTGTCAAATAGGTCACTGTAATAAATATTGTGTTAAATTTGAACTGAATGATATAAAATCATTGCATATGAAAAACGATTCTGATCAAAGACCTACATAAACATAAGTAATCAGCCTACAATACTATGTATATTTTGTGATATCAAAGTAATTCATTTTACTATTAATAATACAGTGGATTGAATTAATTTTTATCAAAATTTTGCATTCAAAAATGTCATTGTGTTTATAAAATATATGAATATACTCAAAATGAGTTATGAAAAACTTTGTATTAAAATTTAAGTCTTTTGACCAATCATAAAAAAATGTTTATCGACAATAATAAAAATACCGAACATTTCTTATGTCTATGTATATATAAATAGCTCAAAAAAAGTGAAAATATATTGAACATTTTGTTGTGTATATAGGAAATGTTTATAAAGGGTAATTCATTTAGAAGTACTTTTTTCAAAAAAATAAAATAAAATTGTATTAGACTATCTTTATTATCATTAAAAAAAAACTATATTTACATTTATTCTTTAAGTATAATATCTTTTAAATGTTGGCCGTAATTGCAGTTAATATGGTCTATTCTAAATTTCCAATTTTCAATGGCACGTCCAAGCATTTCGACTGGTATTTTGCGAATGATGTGCATGATGTTTGCTTTCAATTCATCTATCGTAGTCGACTTGGCTATGTAGACTTTGGACTTAACGTAGCCCCAAAGAAAAAAGTCTAGAAGAGTGATATCACATGATCTAGGTGGCCAATTAAACAGTCCGAATCGTGAAATTAATTGTTCTCCGAATTGTCCTCGTAATAAAGCCATGGTTTCACGTGCTGTATGACAAGTAGCGCCGTCTTGTTGAAACCAAACGTCATTTAGATCACAGACTTCAATTTCTGCCAGCTTCAAATAGTCCGTTGTTGTGGCGCGATAACGGGCGCCATTCGCAATTACGAATTTCTGCCCGGCTTCATTTTTGAAGAAATGTGGACCGATAATTCCACCAGCCCATAAATCACACCAAACTGTTATTTTTGTGGACGTAATGGCAGCTCTTGGATCTCTTCGGGTTGCTCTTCATTTCAAATTCGGCAATTTTACTTATTGACGTAGCCATTAAGCCAAAAATGAGCCTCATCACTGAATAAAATTTTGGTCGAAAACAGTGGATCTTCTTCAAACATTTCAAGAGCCCATACACTGAACCTGTGTACGACTCGAAAGGTCGGTTGGCTTCAAATCTTGCACGAGCTGAATTTTGTATGCTTTTAAACCAAGGCCCTTAAGTAAAATACGCCAAGTTGTTGCATACGACAAACCTAGCTGTTAAGAACGGCTCCGAATCGACTCGTCACGGTCATCGCGTACACTCCGAGTGACAGCCGCTATATTTTCTTCGCTACGTGCTGGATGAGGCCTATTTGGTCGCGTGTTATCCAATAATGAAAATTGAGTTTCAAATTTATCAATCGTATAGCGAATTGTGCGTTCGGTAGAACGATTATGCGGACCATAAGTTGCTCCAAGCTTAAGAAAAACAGTCTTCGTTGAACGCCGATTTTCGTAATAAAGTTGATTAATTTGTAGACGCTGTGCCGGGCTAAGTCTAATTAAAAAAACAAAACATTTCATCAGTTTGATGTCAGTCATAAATTCCCATATAAAAATACAACCTCTAAATGAATCACTCGTTATAAACATTCGGTAAAAATTTCATGTATCAACAGTAATTTTTTTTTTGATTTGTGCGGAAAAAACAATAGATTTTGTTGATAACGAGTGTTGCGTAAAAATTCCCGTTTTTCCTTTATTTTTTTTTTTCTTATCCCGATACTTATAAAAATTATTAAGAATTTTCAAAAATATCAACTAGATTCACTTTTCTACTACAAAAGATACTAATGAAAAAAATTGAAGCATTATTTCAACTATTTATCATTTATACAGACAGAGAAGGATTTAAAAAACACACATCATTGGAAAATCAATACATTTGTCGCTCAGCTCAGAATCTAAAATATTTTATTGTAAATAATAAAAATATATTGAAACTAACATAGACTATGTGATATATTGTGCAATTTATCTTGTTAAAAAATTGTAATATAGAATTCAATTAGTAATTTTATTATAAAACGATTGCATTTGAATTTTAAACATTAGCATAATATTCACATACCTTACTGGTTATCTAATATGTTTAATAATATTGTTAGCTGTAAAAACAATCTATATACTTAAAAGTACACACAAGTTACACATCAATCGACAGTAGCGGCGCGTATATAAGGGAGGTTTCCCCTCCCCCCCCCAGAAAATAAAATTGTATGTAAAATTATCTTTGTTAATTAAATAAAATTAATTTATATTAATTAAATCTATTTTTATTTTATAACTCCCTGAAATGTAATTCTATATACGCCACTGAATACTGTTGTAATATAATATTATGTACTTATGGTTTTTATTACAGATATTTCAAACATTCTATAGATCTATCATTAACGTAACTTCAACTATTACATAAATCTTTAAATAAACCGTTTATTAATTTGGAACTATTACAGTAATTTAGTTTCAGTGTTAAAGTTTGAACTGTGTATAAAATTAAAAATTAATAAAAAAAAAAAAAAACGGAAAAAAATGCAAAAAATGTAGACTGCGGTCTGATTGTGTTGGCGGGGCTGCAAACGGGTGTTCTACTCGCAGACGCGATCCCGCTACTGCTCACCGCGGAGACTTTTGGCTGCTGGGTTTCCCCCCTGGCCCGGTTCGCCTCTCCTTAGCTAACCTGGGTCCGATGGGCTACCCCGCCGGACCCATATTGACGACAAGCTTAGCGCGGACGTCCGTTCAACGCGGACCGACCCGCCACAGTTGCCCCCACCTCAAACCATCCACGCAATCCGACCTCCGAGCAGCCGGATTACAGGAGCGCGCCGCCGCTCCCGGTCGAATGCATAGCGGAAAATACTTCTATTTAAGTTCTACCAATGATGACGACATAAGGCCAACAGTTAATGTGTTACACTGATATCATTATCTTACAACGACGAACATTGATAACGAGTGATAATCGCGTTTCCGAATTTCGATTTTTCGGTATGTAATATACGTACGATTCGTATTTGGATTTAGCGTTTTACTATTAAAGCATCTGTGCGTCGCTTGGACATTTATCCAATCGTATTACACATTTCGAGTAGTCGTAAACGGTGTTTTAGTAAAATGTTCAATACTCTTAGGTTTTTGTCCAGACTTTCATTTACAGTTCTGACTGGATTGCGACCTACGGTTTTGATTTTGAACAAACATTCGATTCGTAGTATCTGCTTTCAATGTCGACAACCGATTCTAGCTAACAAATTTCAATGTGTCTACATAGACAGACGTTTTAAACGTACAAAGAAAGATGTAATGCCTGGCCAATGAAATCAATTAACTCCGACGAGGAATATATAATTTATTGATTTATATTCCTTTTGTAGAATGATCAAGATTCTGACGATGAATTCGGTTTAGAAATGGACGAGTCTAGTCAACTAGTTAAATTCAGGACCAGTACGATGAGAATGGATACTGTCCTAAAACATGCATTAGGAAAGTCTAGAAAGTAATATCTGAAGTTATGAATATAATTGTCATTTTATTAATATATCAATCTATGAATTTTTTTTTAGTAAAATTGAAGTAGCTTTTTATGAAAGTCGTATCCGTGTGAATGGAGAAAAAGTACTAAAGAAAAGCCACGCATTAGAAGTGGGTGATGAGGTGGATCTGATCAAAGGTCTTAGTCCAAACAATCCTGATTTTCTTTTAGTATCAAGAGTAGAAGTATTGTCTGCCAAATTAGATGAAGATGAATTAGAAGTAAAATTAAAAAAGTATAAAAGTCTTCTGATAAACAATTATGAAAATAAATGGAAATCACAATCATAAAAATATATTGTACATTTAGTTTAGATAATTTCATTATGAATAATTATCATTTTAAATTATACCTCAAATGTTTAAAAATGTATGAAGACATTTCGTTTATGATATTTTTCTTCAATACAGGTCATTTTTGTCTTATAGGAATATGGTATAGGTCAATATCCCATAGATTGTGCCAAAGAAAAAAATTATTTGATTAGTCAATAAACAACACAAACATTGAAAAGAATACTCCTCTATTATTCATAGATCAGCCAAGAGTAGACTGGACGATAATATAATTATCAAATAAAAATAATTTATAAATATTAATTAATAGTTATTTTGTATACTTACTATTAATTATTATAGTATTATATACATCACAGGTACTTTCAACAATTTAGACATTTAGGAACAAACAATTTATACGCCTGTATTTGATGAACTACTTTCTTTGAATAGGACAATATTTGGAGTTTTAAAGTGATGATGATAAATACAACACATTTTTTAAAACAGTATAAAATTAAAACCATTTACCAAATTATAAAAATTATTAATCTTCTAAAATTAAACGTTTATAATTTATGGTAATATATTACCTATGTGAATAAATAAAAATCTGAAAAGTAGATATCATTTTGTTGATAATGTATTAAAAAATATTTAACATTCATAAAAACAATATTACCAGAAGCCAAATTGATTTAAAATACATTTTGTTATAAAATAATGGTAACATTAAAATTAATTATACCTCACCATCTACTAATAATTACTATAATAGTATAAATAATTATTATTTTCTAATAGTTAAAATTGTCACTAATTAATAACATATAAAATTTATTTCAATAATTGAAGTTTTTTGTTTTATTTACATTACAAAACCAAGCATAAAATTGTAATATTAAAATAAAAAATACCAATTTTAGTTGAATAAAATTATGCCATAGCACTGGCTGGTAACGAACTATGTTTAGGTTTCATTCGATTGACAAATACACGTATACAACCATTAAAATCTGCGCTTACTAAGACATATCCATCTTGGCTACTATTTTCATCTGTTTTCATTTGTCTAAACACAACTTCTGGATTAGGGGCAAAAATTGCACATGTCACAACAGCATTATGAGCTTTAATTCCTTCCCAGTAATCATTTCGATCCCGTCTTACCGATGTGAATTTTGAATAATCATGATGTGTTTTCCAAATATATATGCATTGGTTTTCTGACCCACATACAATGTATTTGCCATCGTGACTAAAACTAGCCTTGATTTGACTACTTATGTTAACATAGCCCTTATACTTGCAAGACAGATTTAAGTCTCTGAGATCGTATAATCTAATGCGACTGTCATTTGAAGTTACCAACACTTTATCTTCACCAGGCATTGGTTCAATACCACTAATTTTGCGTCCCGTTGAATTCCTGCCTCTAGTAGAACGTACATGTATTTGTGTATGATAACGTAATTGATCTGTTGTGTAAAATATGCACCGACCATCATATGAACCTACAACAGCAAATTTACCATTCTGACAAAAATTAGCAGCAGTTATAAGTTTTGTCTGCCCTTCAACTTCATTCCAAACTGCAACTTTCTTATCAGGAATATTCCAAAGACGAAGTTTTCCATCCAGTGATCCACTCAAAAAATAACGATCATCCCGTGGATGAAAACATATAGCTGTAACGAAATCAATATGTTGAAAACAACATAAACATTCTCTTCTGCTTATATGCCATAATCTAACAGTTTTATCCATTGATGATGACAAAACGAAGTAATTTTTTGACCAAGCTATATCCAATAAATCAGAACGATGTCCTGTGTAAGTACAAAATGGACGTGACATAAATGGCCCACGATCATCTGGATCAGCTGAGAATGATTGATCGTCTACTGAGAGTTGAGAAACTAAAGATTCTGTTGACGGAGTTGGTGAAACTTTATCAGCATCATATTTTTTTCGCATTTCATGAAAATCTTTATAAGCATCTCGCAAAACCCAAACTCGAAGTACACGGTCTTGTCCAGCAGTAGCCAATAGTCTACCACACATAGAAAATTTCATACACCATACAGGACCAGTATGTTCATGGCAAAATTCCTAAAAAAAAAAATTTAAATAATATGAATTTATCAATTTAAAATTGTCTGTTTTAATTAACTAACTTGAACATGTTGAACAGAATCAAATTCATAGGGTCCTTTATGGCTATTTGATGCTCTCAATTTGAATGTTTCATTGACTTGAGAAGCATTAGGAACATCAGTTGCGGGTTGTGGCCTTTCTACTAAATCTATAATCTCCATAACATCTTCTTTGTGCCTTACATGTGATACTTCATGTGCAATAGTTCTAGCTTTGTTTACAGTTTTTTTGACAGTAGTACCCAAAAATCGTTTAATTCTTGCTGTGCGACGACGTATGGCAGACTCATCTACAGGGTCATCTCGTCCAGTAGCTACTGTATCATTCGATTTACTGCCTATGCTTTCTTCATCAGACTCTTTAAGTTTTTTAACAGAATTTGTTCTAAATGAATGGGAATCTAAATTTGGAGTGCTGACATATTCTGACGTCAAACGCATTATATGTAGAGATAATGGGTTAATACATTGTGGTAATTTATCTTCAGCTATGCTTAGTGGAACTCTTTCCCCGGTATCCAAATTTAATACAGTTATTTGTTCCAATATTTCCTATTTTTAAAACAATTAATTACAAAGAGTCATATTTATTAATCAAAAATACTCACTATATCAGTTAATTTTTTCCCGGAATCTGTATGAGTTTTTAAAAACATATTTAACTGCTGATCTCTTAACTCTTGTTCGTCACCAGCTGATCTTCGACGTTCTCGTGAAGCAACGCGATTACAAGATCGACTAGAAACTATACCACTTGAACCAGCCATTGGATATGTATTACTATGCGAAGCAATTGTTTTAGATTTTTCTTTCACTTCTTCCATTGCTTCTTTAATCATGTTAAGAACTGGTTTTCCTCGATCCTAAAAATGTAAAATATATAGTTGAAATCAATATTTAAAAATATTCTTGTAAGATAAGTGAAGTCAACATATTCAAGTAAAAGTTTCTTTAACGTTTATTTTTCAAACTATCTTAATACAGGTATCCTACAAATACACTTATTGCCAAAAGTTATTTACAGAATGTGATAAAATTCAAAAAAATAAAATAAAATTTTACTTACATGATGATTAACAATATATTGACCTTTGGTAGCAGAATGAAGATCTAATGAATGCTCTAATTCTCTTGTTAGTGATTCTATGGTATTTACTGGACTTGTTAAACAATTGACACTAGTTTCATCCTTTTCAATATTCAATTTCTAAACAAAAAATATTAAATAAATAAATACAACCAATAAATTTATCTTGTAACTTAATAATGTATGTACATTTGAATTATCTTCTATTTTAGCACCATCGTTTTCAATTGAAATATTTATTTGTTTACGTCTTCGTCGTCTTGGGGGGGCAATAGGTCTATCAGTATCTATATTAACAGTACCATTATTTGAAAATTTTGTGCTTGCAATAACATCAGGTTCATGGAAAGCTGTGAAAGGTTCAGGAGGTATGAAAGATTTATCTTCAACAGAAATAGGTGTTTCCGGTTCAGATAATTTGTTTTCTGATGGTCGCAAAGCAGATTCTTTTCCTAAAAGTTACTTTATTTTAAAACCTTTTTAAAAAATAGAACAAAACAAAAATCTATATATATATATAAATTAATTTAATATACAAACCTATGAAATGATCTGTAGGAACACTTCCCAATAATCGACCAACTTTTCCCAAGGATAATATACTTTGCACAGATGCTCCATCAGGCTCAATAACTCTAAAAGGATGACTAGGTCTATGAGAAGGTGCTAAGAATACACCATCAGCTGATGAGGCTTGACTTTCAGTTGGAGATACAGCTTGCATTTCGTCTTCATCGATTTGCATGTGTTGCCGAATTTCATTGAATTTACGTCGACCATTATACTCCGAGACCTGGTATAATTATTTTTATAAATAATTCTTGAAAAATAATGTTATTAATTAATTTATACCAATTTAGGAGCACTTGATATTTTAAATGTCATATTTTTCTTTTTTTCTTCCAAAAGTTCTTTTTCACTTTTGATTGTTTGTTTGGATTGTTCACTACAAGACAGATTATTATTTTATAAAATGTATACTTAACACTAGTATTAAAGAAATATTCATACTTTTGATCACGGGCTGCAAAATCTTCAGCATCAAAAAATTCATCAGTATCACTACTAGTATTCGACATTTTTAAAAAATAAACATTATAATCTAGAGTTTATTGTTTGAACATAATTATATTTTTAATATATAAAATAGATTTGAAGCTTTTAAAGTTCTAATTAAAGTAAATTAATCATTATGACATTACTATTTATTGCTTAATTCTTATTTAAATTTGAGATAAGAATATTTTTAAAATGATTACCTACTTTCCTTGGACCTCGGGTACTTTGGTTAATGATTAAAAAACATCGCTATCTTTATCCAAATTCCACTTTACCACTTTAGATATCTTATCAATAAAAAAAAATGTTTGAGATAATTCAGTGTGTTTGGTAATACAATATATTATTTTCAACTTTTCAGTATCAAATAAACTAAAAATACAAAATTAAAAAAAAAAATGATTATTTAAAAATTTAAAATTTTAATCTAAGAATGTGTAAGAAAAAGAGTACCTATGTATCACTATCAAAAGTTATATAATATAGTTAATAGTTTTACTTATTTAATATACGTCTATTAGCACATTTGCAAAAAACTATAATAATGAAAAAATTTTCTTCCAAAATTAATTAATTTACATTATCAGGTATTCATATATTACTGAAATTTATATTAACTAAGTGATTAAAAATATTTATACCTAAAGCCTAAAGACATACCTATGTATATAACTCATTAGGCTATAACAAGTAATCGGTCTAAATATCCACAGAAAAAATTTCCAAACTTACAAATTTATAAAATAAAACGTTTTTATGAATAACTACAAACATTTTGAAATGTAGTCAAATAACATATAATAAAATATGAATTAAAATGTCCAATTATATCAATTAGGTACGTAGATTACACTAATTTCTAATAATGTAAGAAATTACATTTAAAAAAATCGTAATATCTCTACTGCTAGGTATGATATTCCTCACAATTACATTTTAATCTTTTTTTTTTTAATCTGTAGTGGTCTAACAATACTCAGTTCGCGCTGTGAAATGTTTGTTTCATTAGCTGCAGTTTCCAGTCAGAGTTTTGTAATTATTATCCAAACTGTTGGATGTTTATGATTAACCTAAATCAATATTAAACCAATGTTATTGATATTAATTGGTGTGAATAACGGACAGTACATGCATAAGACAGCCCGTCGATCAGTGAGCTGAGCTTTAATAGTATTAAAAATATTTTTATATATATCTATTTTTTTTTATAATCTTTCAAAAAAAAAGTTAATACAGTTCAACAATCTGTTATTGCTTACAAATTATAATTTTATTATATAATATAATATGTATGTTTTGTTATGTGTATATTTTGGTTTGGATGCTTTGATTGTTGGATATGTTGTCCTCGGATATAATATTATGTCCTTGGATATTTAGATTTATAAAAAATATTGGAAAACAAAATTAATTTATAGAATCTGATCAGTGACGCAACTATTTAAGATACTTAAGAAAAATGTCATGTTATACGCCATAAAATATTTGACTGAAACGTTTTATTTTGGGAACACACAGTGGGTCTAGCCAATCTCAAATTTACTAACATTAGCCCCGTACACAATGCTGGATAAACCGCCAGTGCACACAGTTGTTCATTACACCAGGACTCCGTAACATTGAAATGTATAGACATCCGATATTATATAAATGATGTAGACAGATCAAATCATCATAAATGGCATAAACATATAATGGCACAGCATCATGATGACTAAATGTATTAGAACTACATTATAACATGGATTATGTTAGATAGTTAAAGCTTAAAGATTTATTTTAATTGTATACACTATACATTTTAATTAATACTCGATAAACTTAATTTTTATCCAAAAAATCTAAATTTATAATATTCTCACAAAAAAGAAATATAAAAGAATGCGCGGGCAAGTGGGTACTGCTCTGCTGTTCATCAGATGCCATGTGGGTCACTGTTATGGATGTGTTAAATTTGAATTCAATGATATAAAATCATTGTACACGAAAAACGATTTGCAACGAAGACGGGCTGTCAGCCCAATTCATAAATATATTATGAATTTATGATATTATTTTTTAAATAATTTATTTTCAAAAACAGTGAATTCAAAAATGCCATTGGGCGTATAATATATAATAAATTATAATATATTTTAAGTTTCAAGTAACCACGAATAATAATTTTAAATTACAAAAACATAACTATAACGTTGTTATTCTTTGTTTAAATATCTAATTTCGTTCACATTTGAACTTAAAAAGTCCATAAAAAAAAATAAAGTTGGGTAATATTTTTTTAGACATTTTGATTATAATATAAACTATTCATGACAAATTTTGTTTTACATTTTCAATCCTAAAACCTAAGCTTTAAAAATTGAACATTTTATAAATTTTTAACTATAAGATAATTTGCAAATTTTTAAGATTCTGATGAATTTTGTCAACATTTTGAACTTGAAATGTTTATAAATAAAAATCATGCCCGTGTATCTTTAATATTTTTTAACTGCTATTATAAAAACAAATGTAAAATCTTGTACATTTCAAACTTTTTAACTCAACAAGAAATATTTTATTGAAAAAAAATACTGAAATAAGTTGAAAATTTTAAATACTGAAATGACAAAATTTTTATAGTTCAAAAACATTCAATGTATTTTTTACAATTATACCATGTATAGAAAATACTAATATAAACATTTAGTAAAAATTTCAAATATCTACGGTTATTCGTTTTCAAATTATAACAAAATAAGAAAATTGCCAGATGAGAAATCGTTAGTTTACTATTAAATATGCGATGTGGTAAAATTTAAATTTCAAATGCTCATAAAAAATTTACTTGATTCTCCGGTAAATTTTTTTTGTGTGAAAGGTAGATAGACTTATGAGGAATAATTTTGTACCTATTTTATTTTCGAATCTTAGATATAAAAAGAAATTTTTTATGAATTTCTAATTGAGAATAATTGAAAATTTTTTGTGATTTTGACGAATTTAGTCAAGATTCTTACTTCATATATGCATAAGAAATTATTGTAGATTTACGCACATTTTTTTTTAATTTATACTAACAACAACTAATAAGGAACATTGTATAACATTTTCATGTTTTTTGACAGAGTCAATAATTTTTTATCGACAATAATAAAAATAAAATTTTTGTATGCTTATAAATAGTTCAAAAAAAGTCAAAATATTAATAATTTTAACCATAAAATACGCTGAAGTACCAAGTATATGCACCTATTGCGGCTATTCGTGTAGATATAATAGGTACACGATAATGTATTATGTATTGCACGCGCCACGCGTATGTGTATTATACGCGGGTTGATATCTACAAAAAAAAATTAATCAAGGAAAAAAACCATGAACATAAAAAACGAAATATGTATATATTGCCATTACTTATGTCATATTTTATTAGATATTAGTTCCAATTATATAAATTTAGATAAATATAATAATTGTAATTCAAGTTATATTTATCTAAGTTAGATTCAGATAATTAAAAATATATTAGGTAAAAACAACTTTTTTTTTATATACCTAACTAGTATATGTTTTTTTTTTATTAATATTATTTTATATTTCTATTTTGTTTTGGGAAAGTTAGATTCTATTTTTTTTTTTTTTTTTTTGGTGTGTATCTATGTAAAATGATTGACATATTATTATATCTTTCTATATCACACATAGAAAAAAGATAATATAAATTAATTTATTATTTTGATTATTAATGATAATTAATGGTATGACGTGTATGAATATTATAGGTAGTAGGTACTATTTTATACTATTGAGCAAGTATGTCAAATTCAAATTATTAACTGGGTAAAAGGCTAATTATATTGAATAGTTTACTATGCAGATCGCACTCGAAAATTTATCGAAAAAAAAAACATCTTACACACATTTTTAATATTATAATCTATATTATCTATATAAATATATAACTATCAATAGGTAATACTAATTCGATTAGAGTAGTATTATTATATTAGAACTATTCAAAAGATAAGACAGAAAAGCAACATAATGTATACAGTATACCTGCTATAACCTATTCAACATAATTGTGACACAAAATTAAAATTGTATAATTTTTTTTAATATTTTTTTTTTTATTAATTTAATTTTTTCTATTAAATGTTTATTAATATTGGTAATCGCGGACCATAAAAAAATTACCCGTGTACAGCATGCTGCTGTGAGCCGCGTGTTTGACATGTTTGGCTACTGAGCTTATCTAATTTTTCTGTTAATTTTATTTTTTTATTTTATTTGAATAACCAAATTTTGTATTTGTTATTTTAATTTATTTACTTTATTTGGCCAACCTTTTAATATAAGTTATGTAGAAATCAACAAAAAAACGTATTTAAACAATTTAATTTAATATTTTTTATTATAGGTACAATTGTTTCGATTTACATGTTCAGTGTTTTGTATTTAATTTATTTACTTGTTATTTATTAGATATAAGTGTAACTGAATAAGTCTATACCTAACAAGGACACTTGGTCAGTTGAATTAATGATCAACATTTGTTATTAGAATATTAAAACTAATTAATATCTACGATATGACATAACACCAAAATATGAGTTTTTTTTTGTTTTGTATCGTGTGACGTGTGTTAAAAATTATTATTACAATAATGCAATATTATAATTAATAAAATATTAATTGACAATCAATTTTTGTTAAATTCAAAAGCCTAATGGCGCTATCCCAGGCTTCCCGCTGCTGATCCTGTAACGGTTGGCAAAACCATGATCGGAATAAGGGAATTTAGTATTTTAGTGTTTATCAAAGTAACACTGTCTGAAAATTTGTTTTGATACATTTTTTTTTTTGTGTAATCTCGTCTTTTGGAAATTTGTACTTTTTAGATTAGTTAAGTACAAAATCAAACAAATTATTCGTGTTTTTGTGAATTTCAAACACAATTATTTATTTTATCTACATCCATTAAATTTTGATAAACACAAACTACGAAATGTATACTAAGCGATGACCGTTGTAAGTGATAATTTTGTCCTTCAGACAGTTAATTTGTTATTCACCTATTATATTGTAACTGAAAAATTATTAAATTATGTAAATGCATTTGTTTACTATATTAATCATATTATATAATTGTCTATATTTCATCAACAGGCTATAATTTTTGTTGAGAACGCAAATATTTTGAAATGGCATCATCGAGTCGAGGAATTCAAATTGGCTCTGCGTGGTTTCAACGCAAAATTAATCTAAGACCACAACACAGGGGTGTACATTTAGTAACTGAAGAAATTCTTAAACAAATACCAGAAATATCTCAATTCTCTGTTGGTTTATGTCACATACAAAGTAAGTGTTCAAAATATTTCATACACTCATCTGCCATTTTCCATACCTATAAATTAATCGTGTATTAGTTCAACAGTAGGTACATCCAAATAATAAAATTTAATATTAAGTTTCAAATGATAGTATGATTATTAATAAAATGTTGATATATTACATTTTGTATGCCATTTTCAAGTTAAATATTTTTAAATATGGAATAGTGATTTTGAAGACTTTTCCCAAACGTATATAATGTATACACATTTTAATGAGTATTTTTCACTCAACTTAATTACTATAAATAATTAATTGTATTAAATTATTTGAAGTTTATTTATAGCTTATTCAACAATATTGCTAGGACTCTCAAACACTTAAATTGTCTTTAATTGTTCATTGCCATATAAAAATTGAAATGGAATGGCTACATTCTATACTTATATTCTTATATCATATATAACACATCACCTAATAAACTACAGCTACTATAATTTTCTATAGTATTTGAATTCATAACTACTTACACATAAATAAGTAGATACTAATTACCTATTTCTGTGTTATTAATGATTTTGTTTCTTTTTATTCCTTATTACCACTGAAATTCAAAAAGTCAATAAAGTTACCACTGAAATTATTTACTTATTTATAAAACAAAATTATTCCATTTTTCATCTATTTTATGTGTGACTTATTTACCTAATTGTAAATTTTTAATCTTACAAAGAAAAAAAATATCAGAAAACGCTCAAGCTATAATTTGATTCACACTTATTTTTTTTTTAACTTTTTGATATTCATTTTAAGAAATATATTTACTAAAATAAAAGTGAAATGTTAAATAATTTAAAATTTGTGTTAAAACGTATCAATATTAGTAGACTTAAGTATGTGGCATTGAAAAAACATAAGCACAAAAATGAAGAAAGTAATTAAAAATTCTAAAAATTATGAAAATTAAGTGAAATGTGGTACTTTTGTTTTAAAAATATATAAATATTTTCTGTAGAAATCTGGTTGACTTTTTGGATTTCTGTGTATACTGAAAAATGTGAATGAAAAAAGAAAAGCATTGGTAGCGTAGAACATACATTCAATATCTACTTGAATAAATTAATAAATAATTTTTAAAATTTTTTAGTTTTACATACATCTGCTAGCCTTGCTATAAATGAAAGTTGGGATCCAAATGTTCGGTAAGAATATGAAATACATAACTAGTAAAATCTGTAGGAAATAAAAGTAACATTCTATTCAGACTCTAAAATTTTTGTTTTATAGAAAATTATATTAAATAAATTACCTATTATTATTTGTTTAGTGATGATATGGAGATGATGTTGAATAAAATTGTACCAGAAGTAAGTAAAATAACAATAATAATTAATAAAATAATCAAACTCACAACTTTTTTTAAACTGTAAAATTATAACATTTAAAGAAAAACATGGGTACCTAATCGTTATTTAAATATGTATTTGAGATAAGTAGATTTAAAGGAATAATATATAGTTCATATATTTATTAACTACTATTAAGTTTTTTGTAATATGTTTGTTCTTTAGGGATTACCTTATCGACATTCATGTGAAGGACCAGATGACATGGTAAATTAAATTCTTTTTTTTTTTTAAAAGTTACAAAAGCTTTTTATTAAAATACTCAATAAACTGTAATTATTATGCATATTATTTTTAGCCAGCCCATGTGAAAGCATGTTTTCTTGGTTCATCAATAACAGTGCCTATTACTGAAGGAAAATTGAATCTTGGCACATGGCAAGGTATTTGGCTATGTGAGCATAGAAATCAAGCTGGTAGTCGAAAGCTAGTGATTACATTAAATGGATCACCAAATTCATCTGCAAGTGATTGTAATCGGTCACCAATGTCTCCGTCCTCGCCTATGGCTTCATTAAGCAGTTAAGCATATAAATATACTCACAAAAGGATGAATTTATAGAGATCACATCCAATATTAAATTAGATACAACTGTTTGCTGCTGCCTCTAGTCAAATGTAATGTCAGCATTTTTATAACAAATGTTATTGTACTCCATCATGATTAGTTTATTTAATATTTCAATCAAATGTATTATGAATAGTAACAACACATTCCAGAAAAAAAAAGTATGAATACTATTTATAATATATTAATCGAAAAAACTTTAATAGTGAAAATACATAAATGACATATTGTTACCTTTTAAAATATTTAATAATAATTACCATTTATAAATCATGCTTACAATAACACAAAAATTAAAATAAGATGTTTTGAAAAGTTAACACAAAATATGAATTTAATAATTTCTTAAATGTTTATTTAATTAATTTTATTTGTATTTTTTTGTTATTTAGTCTTGATTTAATATGATTTTGTAATAATTTATTAAATTTTTTTTTCAATTGTAGTAATTGTGTTACTTATATAAGCATGTTTAATAGCTTACAGTGACAGTGTGATGCATTGTATAATAATTGTACAAAATTTAAATTATGGTATTCTATAAATGTTGTAACTTACATTTAATTAACTAAATTATTTTAAACGTCCGTTTTTAGATAAATATTAATATCTTGATTACAATTTAAAGAAATTGCTTATTTTAAAAATATATTTGAAAACAAATTTAAAAATTGAATTGTAATTGTTTTGTTTTTTATGTAACTGTTTTGTTTAAAATATAAAATTATTATCACAGAATAGTAAAATGGTAATTAACTAAGACAAATAGCTGCTTGCTGGTATTTACAATAGAATAAATAGTGAACAAACAAAAAAAAACATTTATATAAAGGAAAAACCCATTTCATTAAGCTTAAATTAAATAAATAATTTAAGAACTAAATCACTGTGCTCTCTAATTTTTAATTATACTCCCTGTATAAACAGAAAATTAAATATTCTAACTTAATAAATAATAACTTTTTTTATATCTTAAATATCAATAAAAAAAACATAATTATAAAATTAAAGTTTAATTTAAAATAGTTGACATTTCAAAAGTAGATAATAATAATAATATTAAATACATAAAATTGGTTGTAAATGCTCAGAAATACTTTAAAATTTTTATTTACTAAAAGTATTTGTTAAATTTTCTCTTCATACTTAAAATATTTTTTGGTATAATTTTAAATAATAAATATCTATAAGCGGATAAAACAACAAACAAATATTCTTTACTACTGTGGTATGAGTGATTAATTAGAAATTTACAAATTCAGTAACTAAATAAAGTGTATTTGTTATCGTGCTTTTAGTTTTATATGGTTAGGTATTGTTAGTTGTGATCTATTGGTCATGTGTACAATTGTTGTATGTAACACGTTAAAAATGTATAAAAGACTCATAATTTTAAAACTATTTAATTTAAAGGTTGTTTGAAGCCATTAAAATTAGAAGAAAGAAGGATATCGCTGAAGAATTCGGAATACCAACAAGTACACTGTCAACCATAATAAAAAGTAGTAGAGAAATTGATTTGAATTTTTCAATTTATCATAAGAAAGAGGTTCTGAATTTTCAAACGTAAAACAATGCGTGGTTAAATGATTTTTAAACAATGCAAAAGTGCTAGTCACTATCAGGAGTTCTATTATGAACGAAAAAGCAAAACATTTCACTTAATTATTAAGAGACAAACAATTCAAAGCTAGTAACGAATAATTTGAGAATTTTAAAAAATGGCAGAATTTTTCTTAGAAAAGTAAAAACAGCTGTAAGGGATAACATTGATTGCAATGAATGGGAAATTAATTTGAATAAGCTATCGGACAGATATAAACCCTATGATATATTTAATGCTTTGATAAGTTGAAAAACTTAGCAGGTCAAAACCATTGTATCATTGGTAATTAGTCTATTAGGTAATAGGGTAATAGGACCTTGAAGTATATAGACTGAAAACTCTTGAAATATGCATGCATTTATGGGATAAAATATGCTCTTAAATTTTTTTTATACGTGTCTATAAAACTAAAATAAACCTTATAATACTACAATTTTTATTTGAATTTAGTTAAATGATAATTAAAAAAATTATTTATTTAAACATTAAAAATAAAACTTAAATAGAAAGAAAATAATAAAGTAATACAAATGATTGTATTTGTTTCTTAAACATTACAATTTACTACAATTAAGGATTTCAAAAATTAAAATGTTTAAATGAAAACGAGTGCCAAATATCGGCAAACATGTTTTTGTATACCGAAAAGCTCTGCTACAAATCGGCTAATAAAATTGGTGCATATTTAATGTATATAAAAAAAAAATTAACATATCTGATCAAAAATATACGGGTCTATTTATACATTATTGGGTCGCCGTCAGACAAAATTATAATATAAATTTTATAATTTTTAATTATTTTATTATTTTCTATTTAAATATTATATATATTTTTTTCTTGCATAAAGTCTTTTGAAAGTAATTTATTTTGCGATCACATCATATAATATATACTATATTAACCCTGTTGACCCTTCCCCACTTTCCAGAACAATTGAGGCACTGGTTTTTACTAAAGATAATATATTTTTTTATTATTAGATTTGAAAATAAGTATAACAATGTGATCTTCATTTTTAGAAAATGTATCTTATAATACCACAATTAAAGATATATTTATAGAATAAATAATAAAAATAAGATAGATATTAAATCTTTATAACATGTTATTAAAATTAATAGGAACACTAAAAATTAATACATTTAAATTTTTATCACCTAGTAAAGACCGTGCTAAAAGAAGGTAGGGGTAAAATGAGAAAAGTGTCTTAGGGTGCAACAAATTTTAGGGGCATCAAAGCATAGTGAGTGATTTTTGAGGTTTAAATATATATTATGCCGAATAGAGGCGCCGCCAATATTAGCATGGCAATGTGACAATTACTTATATCTATTTTCTTAGATAATAAATATAATTTTTATTAACAATATTATGTTTTAATACTTTTTTTATTAAATATATTTATAAGAAAATATTTTATAAAAAATTATTTTATCAAACAAATTTATAAAAAAAACTAATTTTTTTGGTTATGTAATTAAAAATTCAAATGTTTAAAATAAGCTCCATTAAAAAAATTAATTTTAAGATTTCAATGTATGCATAATATATCAATTCATTCACTAATTTCAATAATTTTTATAGCACCATGTTATTACGAATTATTCTCATAAATTTTAAAATTGCAATACAATAATAAAATTAATTTTTTTTCTTAAGCATAAGTTTTAATATTATATTAAATTAAAGAAATAAGCTCGTTATATTCATACCCAAAAAAACAATCATTGTATCTCATTTTTTTTTGTGTCAGTAGTAGTAAGATCAGTTACAGATTTTGATTTTGTGGCAGTATAATTGTCCTAAATAATAAAAAAAAATAATTAATTTCATAAATATAATGTAAATAGTTAACATACAAGTTATTATTATTTATTAATACTAAAATATAATGAATAGAATATTTGTTTTTAAATTATATGACCTGTAGAATTTAATTTTACTGCATAATGGATTTTTTTGCTTTCATAATTTAAAACTACTTCAGTGTTGTTCAGCTCATATTTG
The DNA here is from genome assembly GCA_014851325.1 of Pentalonia nigronervosa. Taxonomy (NCBI): domain Eukaryota; kingdom Metazoa; phylum Arthropoda; class Insecta; order Hemiptera; family Aphididae; genus Pentalonia; species Pentalonia nigronervosa. The sequence continues at coordinate 78,983 of JACXSJ010000451.1, read as the reverse complement.
TATTACAGTCTTGTAAGAGGAAAATTATTCACTTATTTTTAGAATGAATTTTAAAATACTGAAATACTAAGCTTCTACATAAAATAGATACAGTCAACATTGAAAGAGGTGGAAATTGTCTTAGAAAAATATCTATAATACCAAAAGTATGAAATTGATGATGTAAAAAACTCAAAGAAGTGGTGTGCTCTTAGCTAAGGCGGAAAAAACTCTTGTAGAAGCCGGAAGAAGAAGCAACAATGCTATAACATTAATTTGATATGTACACATAATTCTAAATGCTATAAGTTAGTTGTTATAAATTAAAAAAAAAATTGATCATTGATTATTTATAATATACTATATATATGCCAGAAATAAAAATCAAGAAATTGTCAGGCTAATGGGATCAAATCAGTGGTGTTGAATCAGAGGCACTTAGATCATTGCCTATTTTATACTATAGCCTAAGGCGACAACTACTCAACTCATATTTTTAACTATAGTTTAAAATGTCATACTTTGATTATTTTATTGTTTTAAACAGACTTAACATCATATTATTACCAAAAGATTTAGCTTTAGTCTTGAAGAAAAATGGAGTAAAATAAGTGGTAAAAATATAAATTTCTTAATAATTGGTATAATTACATTTAATTTCAAATTTTCACACATTCCTTCTGGCATAGATTGTGTTGTAATTAATTGAAGTTTGGCTGATTCATCTACATTAACTCCAATGTATATTAATATCTCCGTCAGTTTTTGTGGATACTCGAAATGTCCTACAAATTAACAATGAGTTTAATAACTGAAGATTTTATTGAAATAGATTTGTGTATCATTAAATCAATGTTCTTCAAAATTTATTTTATTTTTGTTTAAAAATAGACTCTAAACCGTGTTTTATGTTTAGTTATTAATTATTACCTGAAACAATATCAGTCAAATCAATATTTTCTATTCTATCACTAACTGATTGAACAGCTTGAAGTCCTGCTACTCCATTTGCGTGCATAGAAATTGTTCTATACAGGAATTTTAGGAACCAATCACTCCTAAAATTGGATTCAAAATAAATGAATAAGTATCATAATATTTCTAAAAAATTAAAACTGATTGATTGAAATATTAAATATACCTGCAATATGCATTCACTACTCTGCCAGCCACAATCTCTGTAATTTTATTCCAGTCTGAAGAGTTTCTAGTACATGGAGTGCCTATTAAGATAGCATCTTGAACAATACCTTGACATTTTTCTCTTTGTGACATTTCCTAAAATAAAATAAATCTATAAATCTCATATTACATTTTATTATAAGTAATAAATGCATACTCGTAAACAATAATAGATAACTCTAGCTCCAAGGCTATAACCAATCAATGTTACTGGACGATTACCATGACTATGTGTGAGTAAAGTTTCAGCTAACTGTTTTCCAACTTGTGCTGATCGTCGACAGCATACACCCCATGGATTATCTATGACAGAGGCTAATCCCAAAATTCCTGCCGGCCACGCAATAGCTGCCATCAGGCCTGAGAGTACAGTGTACTTCAGAGATTCTTGAACTGCTACAGAAACAGCAAAACTAAAAAAGTATTCCATTGCTTTTCCAAACTCCAACAGGTAAGAAGATTCATATCGTAGATAATACTGTTCTGGACTATCCTAAAAAATGAAGTTGAATGTAATTTATGAAATTAAATTAAATGCATGATAGATATTTGTAAAAAAATATGTTTGTGACTCTGAATTGTATGTAAATAGGTACTTTAAATATAATGGAAAAATAAATTATATATTTTATAGAATGTAATAATTTAGATTTTTTTAATAATAATAGTTTTATATTTTTAAACTATTATTATTTATAATAAATATTCAATTTTTCTAATTATACTTCATTTAAAAAGTGTAGTAACCAAGATTTTTTTTAAAAAATTAAGTTCTTTTTTTGTTTTTGGTGACAAAAACGCATGAAAGAATTTTTTATGCAAGTTGTAATAATAATATATTTACCAAAATTATATTACTCATACTGTAGATTCTATGAAGAGGGAATTTTGTAAAAATATATTTTCGTGATGGAAAATATTTGAGGAGATGACTCATAAAAATGTGTTGTTAAAGTGTATAATATAAATGCTAATTATAGATTTATACTTTAAGATATTTCCAGGGTTGACTATAACTGGTTTCAATATCATCATTTAACCATCCAGATATAACAATGGTAATATGTAAGTGAATATCTCCAGTTTCTGTAGCTGTAGATAGTTTACGAAATTGAAATTCTTCTATGTCACCAACTCTTTTATGCATTTTATACCCTAAAAAAAATATAGTTTCAGTTTACTCAATTTTAAGCATTAATTATTGTATTATTTTTTTTACTTATAATTACCAGTTAAACTTGCTCCTGCAACACCAAAAAGTGATCCAACAATTGCTGAACCACTTACTGCACCTATAGCTATAGATGTTCCTAGGATACTAGAAAGTCCTGCACCAATAAGAGGAGCAGCCAATCCACCACTTAAACCAAGGAGAATTCCACCACCAACTGATGCTAATCCAATCATTGCAAAACGTTTAGTCTTTGATACACGAATACGACGAGCAGCATCAGCTTGTTCTTGTCTTAATTTGGAAAAAAAACATAAGGGTTCATAATAATTGAATTAGTAACAGAAAAATCTATAAATAAACTGAAAAAATACTTACTCTGTTTGAACTGGCAAAAAATTGGATAAACAATTTACAACGTTTAACTCAAAATTATCTACTATACTTAAATCAAGGTCAAATAAACGAGTAACATATAATATAAGGACTCTCCAACGAGCATCATAGGTACCTAAAAAATAATAATGATTAATATATATATTTTTAATATTATTAAATTATATTAATATGATGCAGAAATATTAACAATTTATCAATTTTATAAAGGAAACAAAATCAATTACATTTTTAAAACATTTATTTTATATTGTTTATCTAAATTATAAAAAAAATATTTGAGCAACCACTATTTTTTTAATGAAAATTAAAATATTTTATTTTCAAACAACAAAACTTAATCTTAATTATGATACATGAGTAATTAGATACTTACCTACTCTAAATCCTTTTGTTTGCGTATTAAAATATTTCATTTAATAGTTACAATAGTTTTATAATAATGATAATTTAAAAAAGTAATAAAAAAAAATATACTTTACCATTTGAAATGGCCAGCAATAGAAGGTCTTGTACAATAATCATCATGCCTTCTTTAAGTTCTTCTTCTTTTTTAAGAGCTCTAATATATACTTTAGCATCTAAGGGAAGTTCACAATTGGCCATCTCTCGCATAGTAGGTAATTGTAGCATTAATTTTAAATGATTACATAGTATACGTAAACAGTCCAACTTAAAATCTACATGTGCAGGATATTTATATAGGCAGCTTAATGAAGTTGCACATAAGGCACAATATGAAAAACGTCCTGTTTGTGATAGACATTCAGAAAGATTTTTAGTGTTCAAGGATTCTGTAATTCAAAATAAATTAACAATCAATATAAATTTCACTAACTATTCAATTATACAATTATTATATATTTAACATAATTATAATTTTTTTCTAGATTTAAGACTTAAGAAGTATACCTTTTTAAGTCAAAAATAATTTTAGAATTTGACTAAGTGAAAATACTTTGTGCTTGAACTTTGCTTAGTGTGCTTGTTACCAAATGCATGTTAAGTACAAATTGAATCTTAATTGAGACAGATATGAACTACTAGTCATAGTCATGAAGCTAAGTCATAATATTCAATAGTATTTTACATAGTTTAATTAAATAATAGTAATAATAATAGCTGTTATTTATTATATTTAATAAAAATTTTAATATAAAGATCATGAGAGTATTTTAAAATAATTAATCTATGGAATAAGTAAGTTGAACTAATTTTTAATACTAAAATAATCTTAGTATAGGCAAAAAATTATTTTATGTTAATAAAAATATAGGTATAGCTGTATACAAACAGTGAGTAAATTAAAAAATTTAAACACAAAAATTATAATTTTAAACTTTTATACTTCTACAAACACATTTTTTTTTTTAGTAAAAAATACCAATATTATTTTTATTGTATGTAACTTAATAACCATATGTGAGATAAGTACAACAGTAGCATTTTAAAAATACACCTGTCAATAAGAATGACTAATATTTACATAATGTATGCATAATCTGAATATTTTGATCGTTGGAAATTGTCTAAGGCGTAGTTTAAGTAATATCGGTAGTGAAAATAGTAGTGCAATGTTTTTTTAAGCGAAAATATACCTCTTAGTTTACCTTTAATATGTTGCGAGGCTTTGTCGTATTTGTCCATTGTATTGGTGTTAACTAGTTAACATAATAATAACAGTATAAGAGATAGCCGTGATAAATTACGTTAAAAAATGTTAGGATGAAACAAAAAATTTTAAAAAAAGGTAGTATACTGACATACGAGTATAGGACAGAACAGAAAATAAGTGATAGTGAGTAATAAGTACAGGCTACTGATTATTGAACACCACAGAAAAGATTAAACACTGTTGTAACAATGTAACAGTTGTGGTGATTACTGTTGCTACAGGCCCTCAGATATCTACGTAGATAAGTTGAAAAGTTCGTCCGTTTGTTTCCGCAATTCCGAGGCTTTACGGTGACAGCCGAGGCAAATTATATTTAAACCTTGAATTTTACCGACGAGTGTGATAAATACTGATAGTAATATTATATCACAGAACAATAATAAAAAACATATGTTCACAGATAAGGTAATAATATTATCTATATATTTCTGTAGGAGACGGGAGTCACGATGTATAGAGCAAATAAGAGAAAATATTTTCTATAGTGATGGGAATATACGTTGTTTTAGACTATTAGCCGTTACATTCGGTCCAGTTAAAATGATGTAACGATTCATAAAAACTCGTTACTTCATTACTTTTTTTTATAAAATTATAACATATAAATTGCCTAATGCAATTAACTTGTAAACAATGTAGTCTAAACAGGTTGAAAACACAACCGTAGGTACATAAAAATAAAATATTATATACATTTTTATATTATAAAATAAATTATTATTGAATTTATATATAGAAATATAAGTATAAGTAATGAGTACGTTGTGGGTACCTCTATTGCCCAATAATACATCACCAATATTATTTTCTCTATACCGTGATGCCAGGAATTGCAGACAAAAATCCCGGTAAAAAAAATCCTCTCACTAAGAAAAAAAATCCCCAGTAGCATTACACTGGCGATTGACTAAATATAAATAATTTATTTTACAAATTATATATTAGAAATAAAATAAATATTCCTACAATATGGAAGTTAATTCGAAAAATTAAAAATGCAGTAGCTGCAGATTTAGCAAAGTTGGCTTTAAATGATGTAGGTGAGCCATTCAATAAAAGAAAAAACTAGGATTAACCCAAGCTACAGAAAGAAGATTGGAAGAACTATGTACAAGAATCCAAAATTATGAAATAAATGTTGAAGACTTCTAAGCAATCGCTCATAATATCAGAAAGCACTATAATGACTAGGTAATATTATAATCAGATTACATTTTAATTTCTATTTAATTAGGTTATAAGGTAATATAATTACATACATAAAATTATACTATCATTACAAAGGTATATTATTTACATTTTAATTTATACACTATTATTATTATATGCCTCGGTATGGTGACGTACGATTTTATATATATATATATATATAATATAGAGTACCTATAAGACAATTTTTAATATACGAGTAATATATAATATTTATTTTATTTCTAATATATAATTTGTAAAATAAATTATTTATATTTAGTCAATCGCCGGCACAATGCTAATAGGGATTTTTTTTCCTAGCGAGGGGATTGTTTTGCAGGGATTTTTTTCCAACTACCTGGTGGAGCACAGGATTGATTAAATCAAATAGTGATATCATAGAACAATTTTAGATATCTACGAGTAAAACCAAGGACAGCACAGATAAAATTTTAACATCCACGTCCTACGGTGAATTATATCAAAATAAATTAAATTAAATTCGTTCTTCCAAACTGGTGCGAAAAAAAAACACGCAGCATGTTTATCATTAATGTAATTCCGGTTTGGGAACATTTTACACTATAAGGTTTAGGATCTTAGTCAATAGCCATATACGAATAGTATATGATCTAAAGTCTGGATCAACGAATTTCTAGGATTAGTCGGTGGGCGATAGGTGTGAACCAAAGATAATATACAGGATGTTTCTGAAATAACGAGGGCACTATATAGTAGACTATATACTATATACTATACACGTACTCACTGTGATGTGGTCCAATGAAGAATTTTTTGAAATTTTTTTCTATATTAAAAATATAGGTTTATTTAAATTATTTTTTAAGAACATTATCTTAAACGTAAAAATGAACACTATATAGTGGTATTTTTCGCAAAATTCTTATAGGAATCGACGTGTGACATAATTGTTCCGCTTGTCAAGCGTTTTTCTCGCTTGAGTCGCCGATACTAGGGTTATCATTCATTTCACAAGCACTCTGTATAATATTATCCGTAGTTAGATCCTAAATTAATTTAATAACTGATCGCAGTATACAGAATATACCTGTGATCCACGATATAAGATAAACAGTAGAGACATTTCAGGCTTCAAAATTATAAAGGTGTTTCCCAACCTGTTAATCATAAATTATATTGTGGTCGTGACTTCATCCAGTGGATTGATCCGTATAAAGACTCAATATCAATAAAATATTATTAATTCAATTATGTTGTATGGACATTTTGATAGCAAGAGCAAGACGTTGTTGATACTTTCAACTTTGGTTGTACGTGGTGGTACATTTTAGATTTCGCATTTATCATTTCTCGGTCTTTATCACTTGCCCATCAGTCATATAAGAGTATTTTAGTTATATAATAGTCACTATATAGTCTCATTTATTTAGATAATTATATATATTATCTGTATAAGGTACGGACTAAGATTTACTTATATATTATATTTTATATTGTGAAGAAGGGCAACAACAACACTGCCATCTACCGTGGTAGTAGGACGAGAAGAGTAATCTATCGGTGAGACGAAGCACCGCGCATTGCGCAGTGTAGTCAGGATTGGTAACGATGACGCTACCGACGGGAAATTTAACGTGCGGCTGTGCGACAAGTGTGCTTCTGTTTTGCGGCCATCGCGTCTTCCTTTCTTTTCCTCTCTTTTCCTTTTCGCGTTCCGACGGCGTCGTACGATCGTCTAGTCGCCAGTTACCTAGTCTAGTAGTATCGTCGCCGCCGTCGTTTAGCGTAAACTCGCGTACGCATATTTTTTATTATTATTTTTCTCCGTTCCTCTTCGAGTGTTGTTCGCGTTCTTTGTGTCCGTCGCCGCCCATGCAGTGTCACTCCTCCGCCATGGCGTCCGATTCGCGTCTGTGATATTCGACGTCACCGGATTTTGAGTGCTCGACATCGCGTCCTACCTCCTCCTTTCTTGTCCGTAAAATCGTTTATAATAATAAATACACTCGCGTAAAATCGCATTTACACCGAAACTCCTCTACCCCGTCTACATAACATTCTATATAACAAAAGTATTTGCGTTTGATATTTCTGTAATATTAAAACCTGACGACACACGATGGAAGGCAGCAGTAGCAGTAGCAACAACGACGCGGGCGAGCCGAAATCCGGGTGCGGTTGCAGTGGCGCCGCTGTGGACAACAACAACGACGCAACAGCCGCGGCCACGGCTGCGGCAGCCAAGGCGGCTAGAAGAACGGCCACTCTTGTAGCGGCTAAACGAGCGGCGAAAACGGCGGCTTTCCTAGCGAAAGCGACGGCCGCCCAGGAACAGCGGCACCGGGAATACCTGGCGATACAGGCCGAACGGGAACAGCAGAATAACAGAATGGGAACGACGACGCAAGCCGACGACCATCACCAGCCGACCGCAAGCAGCAGCGGTGACTCGGCCGATGCCATCGCCGGCAACCGTGACTACGATCCAGACCCCGAAGGAAAGATCTTCGCCGCCGCCGTCCGCGCTGTCATGTCCGAACATGCGGCCGCGGAGGAGTCCGAGATCACGATCACCGTCTCGCCGACCACTGGCGGCCAGTTCGATCTGTCCGTGCTCAAGACCGATTCGGTAGAAAGTCTAAAGAAAGTGATCTCCAAACGGCTGAGAGTGCCCAAGGAGCGGATATGTTTGTTGTACCGCGAGAGGTGAGACAAATTTTTTTTTACATTTTTCTTTGCCTTTGATGCGGCTGCTTCTGTTTCCATCATTTAACGGCCGCCCACCCCTTCGTCCCGAGGTTAATGTGTGGGAGGAAAAGGGCTACGTTAGTGACCGCGCGCCTCGTGGCGACGTCGTGCGCATCTTCGGCACTCCAAAGTACGAAGTATCCACCTCCAGGTTGGGTAGACTTCGGCAGACCGGCACTTCCGTCCGATAACGAAGCTAAAGTGCTAGTTCTATTGTTATTGTGGTGGGGGGAGGGGTCACGACCCTGTTTTGTTGTGTGTGCTGACCCGTTTTGACGCGTACCCTCGGAACAGCTGCTCGTTCGAGATAAAAATTGTTGGTTTCTCGAATCTGTACTGTTGGGGGGGGGGACGTTTGGGTATAATAATATAGTGTCGACGTTGCCGTTTCGTTGTTTCTCGGTCACCGCCGTCGTCTATCGCGTGGTGTTTCCAAACAGTTTGGAAACACGCGTGGGTAACACATTTGTTGCTTTACACCGTCCCTTTGCTTGACGGCTTACGTTAAATTTTTGTTAAACACTACTCATTTTCACCGACCAAAAAGTAGTCGGTTGTGGGGAGGCAAACTTTAAAACGAAACACTCAACCACAATACTGCGAATCCATGTCAACAGGATTTGTACGCCTTGTGTCGTCTATAGTCGACGGATTTCAATAATTCCGTCGTCGGTCGCGTTCGCCGTAGGTGTCCAAACTGGGACTTGAGTTCGTTTCGGTGTTTGCGCGTCCTCATTCGCCGATGTTATCGACCGGTGATAGTGCGGGTACGCTCGTTTCCCGGAAGTCGCGTTTATTAAATATACAATTGTATGTGTATAATTTAGGGCGATTCCGATTCGCAATCAAAACATTCGTTATCAAACGACCGACCCAAACTACTCCACGATAGCAGCAGCTGCATAAGACTTTCGTAGATATTTTTTCACGAGAACAAATACAATAATTATAATACAATTTTAGGTTGGTATGTGAAATAATGTCTGTCCCAATTCGATCAGTCGTTCTTTGTTACAGACGCGTTTAGAACCGATTACGTCGTTTATACCTTTCCTTTTTCGAACCCCCCGCAGGTAACCCGCAGACGATAAAAGGTTACGGGTGTAATATTCTTTTCTCGTCTGATTGTTGTTACGCAAGCATCGACTGTGGCAGTCTCTTCTCCTCCTGAGCGTGGGATCAAAATCCCAACAGCTGACACCAATGCCGCTCCCCTAACCGAGGCCACCGCCATTATGGATTCGGGGGTGAATAACCCGACGCTGTGAGACGAGTCCCTTGTAGTTGGACAAGTGTAGACAGCTGCTTGGTCGCCCTCTTCTCACCATCGTCCGCCCCGTAGAATACGGTTATTGTAGCACGTAAACGTACCGTCCTGCGCCTAGGACATTATGATGTCCATATGGTATTTTCGAAAGAATTCTCCGGAGAGCATCAAAAACAGCTTTCTCTCATCCCAGAAAACCAGGGGTTCTCAAATCATGTGCAACCGTCGTCGTCATCTTTATTGTTTTCCCCTCCGCAATTTTGTTCTTCTCTCGGGTGTTTTTTCCTTATATTTGTGATCGAACGTCGTGCGTACACGTGAAATAAATATAATAATAAAATAAAAATATTACTTCATATTATGGCAACGATGTTTATCCACATGTTACGACTATCGCGTGGTGGATGCAAACCTTAATAATAATATAATACCTACTCGTAATTCGACGCATTTATATAACGCGTCTGTAATTATTGTTATTATTATTGCGTTCAAACCTTGAAAATCTCATTGTTACTCGCAATCGGTATTTATTACCGTTGTTGTTTTTATTTTCATGGTATAAAAATCTTTAGGTATAATTTTACGAGTTTTCACGAGACAGATAAATAATTATATTTATAAATGTTTGATAACGATGATCATAATAGTACTCATAAACCAAGATATTTCGATTTGTACCATACAGTTACGGAGCAGACATTTATTGATTTATGGTCTTTGTTTTTTTTTTTTTTGTTTTGTAGACAACTTAGAGATGGCTCGTTGGACGACAACCAGTTGATGCAAGGAAGCCGCCTCACCCTATTGCCCAGCGTGGAAACCGGTCTTCTGGTGAGTAAATCTTCGTTTTCGTCTCTTTTATCCCGGGCCTCCCTCCCTTTACCCCTCGACGATAAACCAGTTTAAAACATAAAATAATACCTATGTATTGTGTGTCCTTATTGCCACACATCTTGATAATCACGATATATTACATATTATATTATATTATACTACTACTATTATATACATTATACACACAAAACGGCGGCCAATGTGCATGCGCAAGGACATTATATTCTCATCGCAGCTTGAGATTTTAGAATGTCGAAGGAGAGGGAAATCAAGTAGGCCTTGTTCTCCATTGCTCCTTCCACATTTTGGCTTCCCTAAATATCCATACGCCCGACGATACTAGAGGTTAGACCTGCTTACAAATGGTACGATAATATCGATGGTCAATCAATATAATAATAATACGACTATCTCTTAAAAAAAATATTTGGTATAATTTCTAAAATTACAATTGAGTTATTGATAACCAATTTATTAAAAAAGTTTCACGTCGAACATTCATAAAATAACGTTGTGATTGTATTATTTAAGTTTTGACTTATTTCGTTGTTATGGGCACCGTGATACGTTTGTAGTAACCATGGTCGCCACGGTATTATTGTTACTTTAAATTTATAATTTATAGTATATATGCGTTAACCGCTGTTAACGTTAAAATGCTAAGTACTCAAAAGTCATATTATTAAGTGTTATATTATTGACACAATATTACGTTATGAAATTCTGAAATCATATTTTTTAGTCAATTTATTTACATTAAGTTAAGTATCTATAATATTGTAATTTATGGTGTCATGCCTGTGAAACTAATTCTGATGTACTTTATTCATATATATATTTTGGTATATTATACATTTTACATTACCTTTTAATGTACAAGTTATTTAGAATATTTATGGATTGTATCTGATGACTTTATGGAACTATCTCGGTATTTTTGCTGTTTATATACCCTTATAATATAATATTTTGACAGAATAATTAATTAAACATCGCTTTTGTTATTTATTTGATTTTTTTATGTTAGAAAAAAAAACTATTAACATTTTTCATATACTTTTAATATAGTACATATTTGAATTAAAAGGAAATTTATAAATTGAATTCTAATTCATAGAAACCTTTATCATATTAATTTAAGCTAACAGCTTGCATGAACTGTACGAGATAGTAATATTTCAGAGACAATCTAAATTGTGTTCTTTGTAATTTTTAGTTTAATGTTGCGCAGTGTAATACGCAATTCTTGTGCTGGTGAATGTTTTTTTTTTTAACGTGCCTTGTACAAACTACAAACGACATGCATAGAATGTAAATTATAATATTATACATGTATAGTGTTAATAATAATAACAAAATTAAAATACAAATATTATCAAGTTGATTATTAATATAGTAACTATAAGTAATACGTTTTATGATTAACATAGTTTTTCCGATGTATTTGAATACTTAAACTGGGCATTTTTATAATTTACGTGTATAAGTAACTGAATATTATTGTAATTGAATTTAATTCATTAGTCATGAGTAAAAAAACAATAATATTAAGTACTTACACTTAGCTCGCCCTACTGTCTATTATCTAAATTATATGAAATTGTGTTGACTCAACAATAATAATTTTAAATCGATAATCGTCGTATTGACTATTGTATAATGCATGTAATATATTTGTAATGCTTGTATGGTTTGACTGTCAATATTTCATTTATAATAACTAAATACAGTGTTCATAAAATTTGTGTTTGAATACAAATTGTTTACCTATTCAAAATTTCGACTTAAAGTTAATACCTACTACAGTTAAATATATTTTGTTTCAAAAATCGTAGATAGTTGATTTTATGATTTCGTTATAGAGGTTTTTATTTTTCCGAAGTCGTTATGATAAAATTTTATTAAACTACTTAGTATGCCATTTAATTGCGAAATTGTCATAAAATATAATCGCCTCTATAAATATTAAATTACAAACTCGACAACCGCATTACACGTTGTTCCGAATAATTCGTTTTTAATAACTAAAATCTGAAAACAATCGTACACAACACTGTCGCGTTTAGGTTTGCTCGAAACATGGTTTGTAACATTATGATTTATATTATTATTTATTATTATTCCGTGTTGACATATTGTTCGTCTACGGTTGTTGGAAAATACAGAGTTTAAAGTATCGAACAAAAGTTTCTGAAATAGTCAACGCATAGTTGGCAAATATGGGCCAAGCGTGATTTTCGATAGCAGGGGGAAGGGGGCGCTGTGAATTCCAAAACTGTGAAGGATTTTTTAACATTTTTATTTTTTTGGGGATATCCTGTAACGGGGCTGTGGCTGCATCCCGGTCCCGTTATGACAACACATACCAACTGTCCCGTTGTCCGGGTAACGGGATCTGGGCAACGGTATACACCTCGTGTCGGCGACTCGTCGACGTAGACCGTAGTGATTCGAATAATAATATTCTCTATTTCTCTCTCCTCGCGCGGACCAAAACGCCACCGAACGCCAACGGTCAACACCCGTTATGACCCACGATCTTGGCCGGAGGTGGGTTCTGCCGTCGTTTCATTCCGTTCCTTTAAAACATTTAATGAATTCCTGTTGTCCGTCTAAATTAAAAACGTATTTTCGAATTAGCTACCTCTATAACATGTTTCTAGTAAACTTAACGAAATCGTTAAAAGTAAACAATAATATGTAGCATAATGGTGTGCATTTCGTAGATGATTTGTTTATAAAAATATAAAAATGATATTTGTAGTGTCAATTGGAATAGCTTATTCGATCAAACCGCCTTTCATATATCTTATTTATATATATATTAATTATTGTATACAAATAGTAAATATTCTCATTCTTAATAAAAACAAAATTGGTTTATTTTATCTAATTTATATTACATTTTTTCAGAAATAAAGCACATTGCTTTTTTTGTGATTTATATTTATTTGTATATTATATTAAACACTATATCATTCGTCAAAAATGTCTGATGTTTATGTTTATGTTTAAGTGTTAGAAAAAGTTAAATTATGAATAATATCTATATTTGGTACATATTTATACTTAATATATTATGACTTGGGTACTCATTGTAATGACTTAAAGTCTATTATTTTATTCGCTGCTGGTTTAATTTTACATAACATTATGTGTACCTTGAATATATATATATCTAACTTGTTATGATAGAATTTACTCTAAACCTCTAGGTTCCGCCTTAGAATTTTTATCTACACAACATACGTTACTAAATTACTAAAATAAACACTAGAGATATCATATATTGCTACGGCCTACGTTAGTACTCGTAATATATTTGTTGTTACATTCTATATGACTTGGATACAACTTTTCGTAGGTAATTATAGTTAAATAATTTGGTTTTAAATTTACATGTACATATATGTAAAATGTACTTAAATTTAAATACTTATTACTTAAATTGGTATTAATTGTATGGAACAAAAATATATTTTTATTTAAATATATGTAGTATATCTATAGTTTTATTTCTTCATATTATTGACTAGGTTGTATTGTAACTATAATATATTTATTTAATGTAAATAAGATTTCTCACCTGCTTGTGTTACATTGTTCTTATAATACGTACATCACAGCATTTATGACAGTGCCCAGAAGAACCAATTATGTGTTAATAGCTTTAATATAAGAAAGAATTAATCTGTTATAAAGCTTAAATTAAAAATTTATTTTGTGTTTATATGTCGGTATTTAAGTAAAATAAAATATCGTAATCGACAGACTTGCAAATACGAATAATTTTCTTAAAAGTTTGATCATAGATTCACTCTATATTAAAACTAACAATTAATTTTACTAAACTCAAATTTGCAATGGTATACGTTTGTAAGACAATACGTGCGGGTATGACGTACGGGTTTACCTACATACTACCAAATGTATGTGTATATTGTAAACTTTTTATCTCACGGTACCTACTGATTGTTATGTATGATTTTGACATTATAGCATACATAATATCTCATATAATATTATTTTAAAATAAAAAATAATATTTTTGTATAAATATTACTTATGATTTTATGAATAATAAAAATATTTATCTAATTTAGTAGGTTTTTTTTTTGACAGTCTCTACAAGTGTGTAAAGTTTGTTTCACACAATAGTAGTTATTGTGTTATCCCTATATAAAGTGATAGCTTGTATACTAATTTTTAGGTCTGTGAATTACAAAAAAATATACTACTTAAAGGAATCATGCTGGCGAATATATAATTTTGGTAATAGAATACGTCCTATTTTTTGTATTATTTACCAGTATAGAAATATTAGCATTACAATTATACTACAAAATGTAATACTTACTAGTTACAATTATAGATAACGTATTAAATTATAAAACAATTTTTTTACAATATTTTTGATATTATGAACATTATAATTTAAAATTACTAAAGTATCATACAAAAAATATGGATACCAGCTGTCCCGCCCAGTGTTGCCTGAGCCAAATATTAAGTTAAGATTAACCTGAAGTGACTTATATGCATTAAACCATCTAGGTAGGCAGTCCACTGCATTAGATTACGGACAATATGCGAGCAGTAAATTATCAGGTAGGCAATCCACCGCAGGTGGATTGCAGCAGACCCCATGAAGTGCGTAAGTGAGTGAATTCAGAATTAGGTATAAACAAACATTGCAATGGTTGCCCGTGCCGAAGATTTGTTTTTTTCAATAAATGTATTTACAAAAATATGTATATGATAATGTATTCTTACTAATTATAATAGTTATAAATATGTAACCATTGACAACCTTATAAATAAACAGAGATTGGTGGTATAGCAACCCATTTATGAACAAATATTTCCATCGTAAATCTCAAAATCCCTGTTTGAGCACCTCCTGGGATTGGGTTTTTCTAAAATTTTCTTTCGTAAAAACCATCTCCTTGAAATTACGAACAATTGAAAAAAAAATTGAGTGAAATCGACCCAACCGTTCTCGATTGATGAATTCTTATACATTTTTGGCTCCATTATATATATATATTAGATTATTTTATTTAACTAACTTTATTAAACTTAACTTTATTTTTACTTAACATAATTTCAAGCAATGTGGTAGGGGCATTATGCTTTATTAATTTAGGAATACAAATTAATGACTGTCCAATTTCAAATATCAGAACACGTATTTCTAATGTACTTAAATGTTAGAGTAGGTATTTTTTAGTATTTTCTATGTAAAGTTTCTTAACAGGGTAGGGCAATGTATTTTCCTGTTTATCTTAATTTAAAACGGAAAACATTGCCATTAATGCTGTGTTGTTTGAAGTAAATACCCAGTTAAATCTTTAATACAATTTAATACATCTTAAATTTTACATTGTTGTAAATAACGTCTGTTAACATATTTATTTGGTCAATTTTTTGTACTTTTGGAAGTAGGCAGTTAATAATATACATTTTTTTATTTAGATGTGTTTATTACACACTAATTATTTCTTATTGGGTTGATTTATATAACATTTCATGAGTTTTTGTTTGTCCTTAGCGAATATTAAGCGAATAATAATGAAGAAACTTCTCACACGCCATTTAACATTTTATCATTTTAATGATTGTTTAATATATTTTAAATTTTAATAACAATAAAATTGATAAATTTATATGTTAACAATTTTTTTCTCTGTATTTTTTCAATGCATAAAGTTTTAAAATATACATGATTATATTTAACATTTTATAAAGTAAGTTAATCATAATATTTCAATATTTGTATTTTGTGTTATTTTTTATTAAATTATAAATGTATTAGTTATTTGGTTATTACTTTATTAGTAGCTAATACGTTTACAATAATAATGTAATCATAACTTTTACAAACTTTTACAATAATGTGATAATTTGTAATATTATATTAATTTCAGAATTAAAAATTAAAAATATTAACTTAAAATATTATTTATTTAAAACTTTGCCGTTAAACTGTTCTATATTTTTAGAATATTGTGTATAGAACATATATGTTTTTACAGTTACAATTATTAAAAAAAATAAGTCTGTGCTCAAAACTTGTTGTATATGTTTAGTGTAAAAGTGGATCAGCATTGTTGCGTTATTCCGTTCTAGAAATACAGTCGGCAAAGCGAATCGCGTGGTTTACGAGTATGGGAAAAAAAACCACTTTATATATATTTTTACCATGTTAACACAATGTGTCCCAAATAAGTGCTATTGGATATTTTTCGGGCCAAAAAAAAATCATAAATGTCATTTAAACTTGAACACGGAACCCTATATAAGATAAATATAAACGGTTTATTTACAAAATTGGGCGGGCCGTCTTCCAAACCGGGCGTTGACCTTATCAGAGGGACCTTGTGAATCCAGGACCACACCCTGCCGATAACATTTTATTAATATTTATCGCTACATGTACCTATTTAGACAATTTCTGTGTACATAAATCATATATTCTTATTGAATACTGAAGAATGTCTCCATATTTAGTGTATAATACTGTATTGTGTTTATTATAATCTAATTTTTATTTGTAGGTTCAGAGACCAGAGCAAAGTGTGATGCAGGCGTTGGAAAGTTTAAACGACTCTCAGGTAATTTCACCATTTAGTACATTTCTTTTGACTAAAGATTAAAGATTCATAATATTTTGCTGTTGGCTGTATAACAACGGTTTTATACACCGTTACATTAAGAATGCATTAAAATGTTTTAAACAAGGCACTAACTGTATATTTGTTTTTCGTATATTTTATTTTATTTTATTGTCAAACATAGTAGAAAATAGAAATATATTAAATGTACTATGATTATGATATGTTGACTATTAACTGATAAGTTATTTGCCAGCTATCTTATATACTTTTTATGTATATTTATACATATGTGTGTATGCATTTTATGTTGTAACAAATAAGTAGGTATTACAAGTTAGTTATTATATTTTTTAACTATAAGTCTTATTATTATTGAACTATGGTGCATAAGTCATATTAGAGATTCTTGAATTCATTAATTTTCTATGTAATGATAAAATTTATAAGTTTAAAAAGAAAATTTAAAAATGTTGAAAATTTCCACGTCTATAGTCAAATGTTTGCAATTCATAATTTGTAACTTTTAATTTCCGAAAAATTTGAAAAACTAACTTCTTTATTCAACATTTTGGAACACGAACAATATTTTTTTTTCATAATGCCATTTCAAAATGTATATCATAGACTCATTAAACTAATTTCAAACTTAGACGGCATCTAGTGGTTAAAATACGAACTCTGGCCTTATAACATTAAAAAATGTGTAGGTTATTAAAGGTATATCAGGAAATTATTGTCATACTTCACTTATTTTATGAAAATATGTCACTCGTTACACCTGTGCGGGTTGTTTATTGTTTAACAAAGTAAATACATTTGATATATAACCACGATACATTTTATGTATTTGCATTTTGTAATGTTTCCTAATTTGTTTTTAATTTGACGTTGAATGTTTATAATACTAATATTGATACGTAAAAGTATGTATCTATTTTATTTTCAAATGCTAAACATGGTAATTTTACGAACACGTTTTGATCCTATGGTTTTGTACATTTTTAACATTTATATTTGGTAGGTACATATCTCTATTTTGTACAAACTATTTCATAACGTCGCGAAACACAATACTGTTTTGTTATATATTTAAATTTAAACGAATTTACATCATTGGAGCCAATATATTGTCCATATTAAATGTTTGCATTTATTGTTATTAGGTCAATGATTTCCTATCGGGCAAAGCACCATTAAATCTCACGATGAGACTGGGCGATCACATGATGCTCATCCAGCTACAATTATCGACTGTGTCGTCATCGGGTTCGTCGAAACGACTGCAAACCGCCGCTTCGACTGTGGCAAGCACCGGTGCAGCGGCCACGCTAAACGCGTCGTCCGTGGCGCCCGAACCACCCCAGGCTACCGCGACGGCGGCCACCGCGTGTTCTGCCGGCAACATCATCGGCACCCCTAGACTGATCCCCGGCGTGGACGCTTACCCGATCACCCGTGTCCGTAACGTATCCGACGACAGCGATGACAACTCTATGGATACGACCGAAGACATGTCGCCTCGGGCTCCATCACCGATAGTTGCCGCGGCCGCAGCCGCCGCAGCAGCAGCAGCCGCCACAGCTGCAGCCGCCGCAGCCGCAGCCGCCACCGCCACCGCCGCTGCCGCCGCTGCTGCTGCAGCTGTATCTACGCCCACACCAGTGGTGGCGCCCTGTTCGTGCGATGCGAGCACGTCGACTGCATCCACCAACACGGCCACGGGTGACAAACCGCAACTAGACACCCGAGCGCTTGCCGAGGCTTCGCGGAACCTTACTCAGACCCTGAAACAACTATCTTCGGAAGTCCTTACCACGAAAAGCGGTTCTAAAGAGGTGAGTGGTTAATTATTTTTTTAATTTTTTTGCCATAACTATCACAATAAAACTAAAATATCCGAACGGTACGAGTGGAATTTTTTTCGTCCGTTCGTCGTGGTAAAAAATGTATTCAACAACATCGTGTGTTGCGTTTAAAATTAGCGAGTTCCTAATTACACATACATATATGTGTGCTATGCCACACAGTCGATATTTTCTGGGTGATTGATTTAATTTTTTTATGCCCGGATGTGTGTCTCGTATCGTAGTCGCGTAGTATCGATTGTTGCGTGGGCGGCAACGTCGCAATCCGGCAACGAGCGGGGCTCGGGGGTATACTAATTTCGTCTCTCGCGTCCCGAGGGTTATTATGATCAATGTGTGGCTGCGGGCCTGCAGCATCCGCACAACTGCAGGAGCCGAGTAGAAGAGGTGAGTCGTGTCGCCGACTGTTGTCGACGTTGCCGTTTATATACACGCGCTGTCACTCGTTCACACACTAACCCACACCACCGCCGCCGCCTCGACCGTTCCATAGTCGTAGTTGTCGTCTTTGTGAGCGGTGTTGGTTGTGCGTACACAGCGTATATATTATAATGTACACATCCGATGACCTCAATTCCAGGTGAAATACGGCCGAGTTTCTTTGCACGACCGAATTAATAAACATTAAACACGAAAAAGATAGGTAGATAGAGTGAGAAAGAGAGAGAGAGAGAGAAAGAATTAAAACGAAATAAGACTTTAAACATACGTGCTGCAGCAGTGTGTGTGTGTGTGTGTGTGTGCAATTTTTTTTTACAAACACGTACTGTTGTTTTCGGTGCCCATCATGTTTTATGGTCGTTATATTTGTGTGCGTCTGTTTTTATTCATTTATTTTGTATTGTGTACGAGTACTAGCTGTGGACATCGATACATGTGCAAAAATGCCGCGGCGGTGGCCCAGCAGAATCCGGGTATCCTTGTTGGGCGTGGTTAGGCCGCCACAGTGAAATCGACGTCATATTGATCACGCGGGAGGTCGCTTATCACAAAGGCCCCGGGCCGGTGCGACCTTTTGTGTTGTGTACCGGCGTTGCTATACACACACACACACACCTTGTTTCTCATTGATCGACTCTCTCTCTCTCTCTCTCTCTCTCTCTCTCTCTCTCTCTCTCTCTCTCTCTTTCTGTTGCCAAATGTGCAAGCCCTCTAGAAATGCCGAAAACAATGAGACGCGTCGTTGGTGGGTGTGTATGTATTATTTATTTCGTATACATAATATACTGCTGGATAACTGACGTTATCCTATATTATTAATAATCTTGATTTGAATGTAGTTTCTAAAAATTTTTAACTCTACCGACACACGCAGTGTAAAACGTTTCATGTGTCTTATATTTACGTCAAATTTCCTCTTATCACTTTGACCTTGTTTAAATTATTTATACAGTCGAATATGCGAAAAACTGAAATAAAACTACAGGAATCTGAATACTGCGGAAGTTTATTATATTTTTATAATTGTTGACAAAAGAATTTATATTGGTTGTTAAATGAAACGGAAATACGTGCATTTTTTATTGTCTTCCATTCTGCTTTAAATATAAATCCTACTATACCTACATTTTTTATGTATATATTCTTAATTAGTGTGTTATATTGTTCTTGTTTGGGCGGTTTTATACATTCGTTTAAACATAGTATGTAAAACAATTTAAAAATATGGAATACATTTTTCTGTTCAAAATCTGCTTTCCCTGCTACAACGGTTAAACCCGTGTGCCTCCAGCAGACGATTCGTAAAACGTAACCGTAAACGAGATCCGTGTTTTACGGTACTCGGTGTTCCAGTTCGCCGGACAACGGTGTCTAGTAACTGTGTCGATTCCGCTTGGGCCGCCTCGGAGACGCGTAAAAACTTAACTCTACGGCAAATAGAGCGGACCGAACCGCCCGTGGCAATCAATAGGTATACTGGGCCGAGTACTACTTTCCCCTTACTCCCTCTACTTTTTACCGAATCTCCTATTTATGTACACATTACAAAAAAATCGGCATTCTGTTTTTTCTATTTATTATTATATACCTCCAATTCGTGGCTATACAATTTAAGAAATAATTGATCAAACATTTCACTATTTTAATGCCGGGACAATAAATATCGATACAACTTAATTTACGTGTTTCCTGTATAAAAATAATCTAAAAACACCCGTAATAATTATTATTAAGCTAGTAAAAACTATTTTATATACTCAAAATGTATTATGTTTTGTTTATTTAATTGCTGATTTTATTCTTCTTCGGAATAGTATAGTCAAGTGCTTTTTTAATTTTAGATTATTAGTAATCTACTTCAATAAAAAAAAAATATAATATATTAAGTATTCATTGTTGTAGCACAGAGTTTAAAATAACAATCACAAAATATATCTTAGTATCAAATGTTTTATTCATCGTGGATACGTGTTGTGAAGGGGTTGTTAATGGACAATGGTCCTGTGGGCGTCGCCCACCCGATGTTTCTTTTTGTCATCCCCCGCGTGTGACCAACTCCTACGCAACGCCACGTCTAAGTATCTAACTAAAATGTTCTTTGCTCTACGTGAATCATATATTCGTATGTGAGACAAGAACATAATATAATGTCATGAATCGTTGTTTTTATTTAATTCTATAGTATACACAAATAATAATGTATTTGTTTACGTTAAATACTCGAATCTCTTTGATTATATTTTAATGTAGCATCAAAAACATATTTTTCGTTTAATTTATTAACGTATACAAAATCTTACAACTATAAGTTATAATTCTATCAGAATACTATTATTTTAATTATAAACCATGTTGCCAGTTTTTAGTAGTCATCACAGTTAACCGTCATTATACAATTTATAAACATTAACAGAATAAAAATAATTCTGATCTATGCTTTCCGATGCATAGTTACTTTATTATTTTATTAATTATATAATTATGAAAGTTCAAAATACAAATATAATACGTTTTGTATTAAGAAAAAATATTTATTTATATTTTAAAGTATAATGAACTGCATTAGATTTTGAACTCTTATTATTATGATTTCTCTATATAATATTTTTTTTCAGTTTAGTTTCAAGTTAAATGATATTAAAACAACATCTAAACTAGAATTGCTCTATTATAAATACTAAAATTTAATCAACTCTGTGTGTGTGTGTGTGTGTGTGTGTGTGTGTGTGTGTGTGTGTGTGTGTGTGTGTGTGTGTGTGTGTGTGTGTGTGTGTGTGTGTGTGTGTGTGTGTGTGTGTGTGTGTGTGTGTGTGTGTGTGTGTGTGTGTGTGTGTGTGTGTGTGTGTGTGTGTGTGTGTGTGTGTGT
>JACXSJ010000451.1:0-56666 GCA_014851325.1 Pentalonia nigronervosa | reverse complement strand
ATAAACCCAATATGTGTTCTTTGTCTCATGAAATTAATAATGCACTAGTTATTACATTTCAACTTTATAAAATGTATTAAATTTGGATTGTTGGTCATTTAAAACAAAAAGTGTTAAAAACCTAATAACTTCGTAATTAATGTGATTTATTTTTACATACAAATTAATACTTTTGTAAGTGATACTTACCTTGCCTATACAAACAGGCATTTTATATTACAGATAAGTAATAATTTAATATTATGAATATATCATAATAATGATCGTTCAGTGTTGCCTTATTATTAATCTTACTTTTTTTTTAATATGTAAATAACAATATTCTTAGAATTATTAAATAGTACATATTGTAATAATTATTTATAAGTTGACAATATCATTGATTTTGCTCTATT
The DNA here is from genome assembly GCA_014851325.1 of Pentalonia nigronervosa. NCBI lineage: Eukaryota > Metazoa > Arthropoda > Insecta > Hemiptera > Aphididae > Pentalonia > Pentalonia nigronervosa. Next base: position 56,271 of record JACXSJ010000451.1, on the reverse strand, counting down.
TTTTATTGTTCAAATATTAACTATTGCTATTATTAACATAAAATAATATTACAAGATAATATATTACTATTATTTCAGCTGTTTTTTTTTAATACATTTATGTAGCACAACATTGTTATGATTTTATCATCAGGTACCTGTTATTTTTTTATAAATCATGTAAAAAAGTTTCTAAGATTTTAAGAATAAATTCTACCTTATCCCACAAATATTTCAAATGAATACTATGCTTATCTCATTAATTAAAATTAATTTATACTTTGACTATACCTTCTTGCTCGAATACCTATAAATGTATAATTAATTTGCAGATGTTTTATTTTATATATTATGGTGTTTTATTTTTATTACATAATCTATGATTAGACGTTTCAACGTTTATGTTGAAACCAATATTCACATTCCCAATAATTTCAAACATATTTTATCTTTCGGACGCATATATTTCCCTCAAATTTTTAATACAGGTATTTAATTTAGTTTCCTGATTCTGAAATATTTTTATTTTGAATTAAATAACTAATAAATATAAGTTTTCGACATAGATTTTCTTCAAATATTTTCTTAATATTTTTAATATGCATTATTTTTCAAAACGTACAAATAAAAATTGATTAAAATCTTTAATTATTATATTTATTGAGAAATAAAAATCATAATGTCGGTATTCATTATCAATAAATTATGAGAAAACTGATCATTTTCTATTCGAACTCATATAATATGAAAACAATATGATATGTTTAAAGAAAAGGAATCTTTGTTGCATTTTACAACTAACAATATTTTTAATTAGCTAATATTTCGACCATATATATATATATATATATATATATATATACCAATGAAATACTTTTTTATATATAACAAATTGATTAATGAATTTTATATAATAATTAATAAAACAAATAAATATAGTTTTCTGTAATAAAATTGGCAGTACATACATACACGCATTGTAGGAATCCATTTGCAGTTTAGTATCACTTTCACTTTGACAATTATTATACTTCTCATAATCAGTTTATATTATATCCTTGTTATTTTTTTTATAACCTAAGGTCACTGCCGTATTTGTTAAAATGTATTTTTAAAACACCCATATTGCTGAATATACAGCTAAAGCGAGTTTTGAAAAATTATAGTTAAATAAGGTTAACCTCTTCGGGAAACCATCTGGCTCTAAATGTAACTTACAACTCGTTGAACATCTTTCAGTGGGTTCACTAAATACGTATTTCGTGTGCGACGGGAAAAAATATTTTTATAACAATTAGTAACATTTCGAGTATATATTTTAGACTATAACATACTTCTTTTACTTCTTCTCTATATAGTAAATTTATATAATAACTAATTATTTTGAGTGAAACCAATTTATAAGAATAATATTATAATGTAACATGCTACGTTCATCATTTTTAAAATTTATTAATTCATCTCCAGACTTTCGGTCTGCACGCACATCATATTTTATTTTGTTGTCACTGCAGATACAGTGGCATTTTAATTTCTTGTGTTCCGAATTTCCGATGACGCGCACTCGAGTGTCTGTGTGTGTCAGGGGATCCCCTCCTTCGAGCAGCGTTAGTTTATATTCGTCCGTATCCTGTTGTCGGTGACATGATAAAATATAAATACGATTTATTATTTTTTTTACAAACACCATTGTCTTTACTTCATCGCGTTGGTATTGAGTCCCATCACTCCATTCGAATTACATTAATTATTATTATTATATATTTTACGCGTACTCGACGAATAGGTGTACAAACTGTTTTGGACCCCGTCACTTCTCTACCTACCTACCTACCTGCATCAGCTCACATTATTATTATGTACTCCCACCTGCTCCTCGTAATATAAACTCGTCACATACACGCCGTTTACACGAAATGTAGGGGCCCGCCGTTGTCGGCCACTGCTGATTGACACCCACACGTTCACGGCGTGTGTGTGTGGGTGTGTGTGTGTGTGTGTGTAGTAATAATAATATATATTCCGTCGCCTTCGTGCATTTTCGATTGGACGCGGTACGTTGTTGTTTACCCGGAGACGAAAAACTCGTTGCCAAGGGTGGTCCCGCCTCGTGCCGTGCGGTAATCGGCAAAGGAGAGTTCTCCATTTTTTTCGGTTGCGCGCCGGGCGTCGTCGCCGCCGCACCAATCGATTTGGTCGTCCTGCCCGGCGGGGCTCACCGCCGTCGACACAGACCCCCTCAACCTTATATTGATCACGCTGCTCTCACTCCTTCACGGCTGTTCCCTTGTTTCCCTGTTCCCCCTCGAGCGGTTATTGTGGCCCGGACGCCGCCGCAGCAGCCGACGACTACGTCCTCTGGGCGCCGCCGCCACCCCGCGCGTCCCTGGATGGCTGCCAATTTTGAGGCAGGTCGTTGCTTTTTACCTTTACCCGCACCACCCTCCCCAAACAACACTACTGCCCACCGACATCTCGCCGATAAGAATATAAAATGTTAGCATAACGTAACAACCAGTATTGCGTGGCGTGCGTATATTATTATAATAATATTATCGTAACTTATACGACGGGCGAAGAAGGTAATCGAAATGCGGCCGCCTCTGATTTTTCAAGTGGTGGTGGGTGGGCAGTAGTGATCGATTTAGTATTTTTTTACTAGTATTTTAATGTTTATTTCGACGGGTAGTTAATAATATGACGGTAGATGCCCTTATCGGGTTTTGCGGATGATGGAATATCATACTAGCCTCTGAAAAATGTCAAGTTCGCCACGTAATATTACATTTATGTTAGACATATTTTCTTCGATTTATGTGCGTTTTCTAGTCATCTCAATATGAGACGCAACTACAGCCGCGCTGTCACATTCTTCCATGCGTCATTGCCGATCGTGTTCCGACGACGTTTCTGGGGGCAGTGTAAAACTGTTTCTTAGATGATTATTCCTCCTGAAATGTTAGAAACGGACGTTTTACGGTCGCCGTACACCTTTACTATTACGTGGGCGGGCCCCTTTGACCATAATATACTATAGTAGTATAGTACACTTATAATTGTCTTCCTAAATTATAATGTATGGTTAATTTTATCGAACGGAAATTGACATGTATACGAAGGTTGTTTGAAACTTCATATTCGTGTTTTGTGATTTAATTTGTTCTTGATTTGTTTATTTGTTTGGACTTAAATATTCGTCTATGTTAAAATTGTACTTTTACTAAAATGCTAAAAAGCAAGTAAAAAGTTATAAAATTATGTCATTCCTTTGTATTTTACTCATTCTAAATTATAGTAGGCAGGCAATAGGTATTAATAATTTTTTTGATAGTATAATAATTAATATATCATTTTTATGTAATTCCATGAACTCATTTAACATTTATTTTAAATTATAATTTAAAATAGGGGTAACTGTAATGCACCTATACTTCAGAATTGACAATTACATTGACATGTTGAAATTTTATTCGGCTTATTTTAAATTGTTTTAAGAAAGTTGATTGTTTATTTAATACATATTTTTTTGTTATTTTTCAGATGCATATTGGGTTCAAACGAAGGCCTGGTGCAATAATCGAGAGCATGCAACATCACGGCAAAGGCGTTTACTCTGGAACATTTTCTGGTAAATTTCATGTTTATTTTCAAATACTTACTAAGGCTTTATGCATCTCTTCCATGGTTTCCTACAGTTAAGTTGGTCTAAGGCTTCTTGGCTGAAAACATAAAACTACATATATGTCTGCCATTAACTTTATAAGTTGCACCAACAATATTTGAACTGCATACAATATTTTTTTTAAAAAAAATTGTATTTTCTCGTTACTTTACGATATACTAATTGTTTGTTCATTATTATAGGTACCTTAAATCCAGCCTTGCAAGATCGCTTTGGCCGTCCAAAACGTGACATTAGTACCATTATACACATACTTAATGATTTACTGTGTGCTACACCACAGTACAGAGCTGCTGCTAGATCAGGCACACCAGCTGTCTGCACAGCCACTACACTTTCTCCTACTGCTGCAGCTACTCAAGCTGCTACACCATTTTCTACTGCAAACAGTATGTCTGCTCAAGCATCTGCTAATTCTGATAATACCGGTAAGAAATCAATAAAATGTCCCATTTATAGCATAAACACTTATATATAATTTATTAAATTTAATTTGTTTTATAGAGAGCGAGACCAAAGAAAATGCAGCTACCCGTGGAAAAATGGAACGATTACGTTTAATTATGGAAGAGAAACGTGAAAGACGTAGGGCTGGTCGCAATGTGCCTTATGATAAAACTAAAGCAGGGACACAGTGGTCGGCAAAGTCAGAAACTCAGAGTGTTGCTCCATCAGATCCTCCTGCAGATCCAACATTACCCCCTGAACAAGTTGTTGTTTGAAAAACAGCTCCTGAGGACATGAATAATATGTGATATAAATAATAATCCCCACCACTGTTTTATTTTATTTTTTTTTTTTTATTATATATAATGTATAATTTATAATATATTAATTCACATACATTTATGAAAATAGATTTATCAACAAATATGGTCAGTTATGCTTTAGGGTGCAATATTAATATTGATTAATTATACGAATAGAACCTTCTTAAAATTTGGTAATAATCACTTAATCTATATCAGACAATTTTTTTCTAATTTATACAACAAATAAAAACTATGAACAGTTAATAGATAAATCCAAAACAAATCGTCCATAACTTTAAAAAAAATTTATTTGTAAAGAAACTGTATAGTGTAATGTTTATATTTATAAATACCTAATTTGTTTTAAGTGATTTTTTTCTAGGGATTTTAACTATCAGATGATAAGAAAACAAATTGCGATTTATTACCTCAACTTTCGTGAATGTAAAAATTTGTAGATGTTTTTAGAATTTTAAATAGATACTGAATTTTGTCTCGTCAAGTTTTAATGACATATTATATATGTGTATATATTATTATAAATCACGCGTGTCTGGTTATTAGTATTCGTATGGTTAATGAAATTGATAAAAAAAAAAAAAATTAAAAAAAAATGCTTAAAGATTGAATATTTATTAGGGTAATTATGTATGAAAAAATTAATATTTAAGTTTTGTTTGACCAATAGGGGTTTTTTATTTACATCTACGTAATAAACTCGTAAAATATAATATTATTCAAAACAAAATGTTTTTTTTTCTGTTAATTTGTATATTATTAAAAAAAAAAGAAAAGAAAAAAATTATACTGACTGTTTTTTATACGATATTTAAATATTTTACCCGCTTTTCCTAAAGTTTTAATTTTACTGTGTAATGTGTATCACATTTTGATACGATTAAATAAATGTTCATAGAGTATATAATTGTGTTATTTATTGGGCATTTCTTTGTTATTGATTTTAGATTACTATATTACGCAATTTTTATTTTATTTTATTCATACTTATTAACATTAATTGTTTATAATACATTAGTACAGCCACTTACAGATGTTTTCATAATATTATAAACCTTATGAATAACAATTTATATTTTATTATTTTTAACTCATTTATCAATAATCCTCAATATTTACAAAAAAACACTTAATATATAAATAAACAACTTAAAATTGGAGTTTTGTGTATGTTTGACAACATTTTTTTTGAATAAAATTTCAAAGTATGAAGGAAAATTAGTTGTACAAATGAATGCATAATAAATATATTTATTTAAATTTTGATTGAATAATATTTATTATTATTTATTATTTTTTGCTTAATATTATTGATTAAATAATTAAGTATTATTTAATATTTAATTAATAAAAAATTGATAACACTATGAAGTGTATGAATATTAATAATATAACATATTAGTCTATTAAAACCTAGGTTGAAAGTAGCTACAACTGTACCTTAACACAAACGAGATTATTTTTTTCTAACTTTAATATATGCAGTGTCAGCCTGGCCATACTTGCGTTTGCAGGCAGGCCCCTCCATTTATTTTTTTAAGGGCTTTTTTCAGATACCTAAAATGAATACAACATTTGGGAAGCTATATCATATTTTAAAAATAATACCACATTTAGGTACCAATAAAGTTTAAGTACACATTTTTTATTATTTTACTTTTTAGATCTTATTTTAGTTACCCAGGAGACACTTTAAGGAGGTTGGCTCTTAATTGTCTCACAAAAAAATTTTTGCATCATTTTTTTTTAATTAATGAAGTTGGAGTTTTATCAGTTGACTATGTGACTTGGGCTTTATATTCATGCCTTCCTTTTCTCCACGCTCACACATAAATAGCATTATATGTAAGTCAAAGTTATTAGGGTTCATTAGAAAAGTTTCAAGTGAATTTAAATTTACTAATTCACTAAAATCTCTTTACTGCGCTCTCGTTAGACTGATTCTTGAATATGGCTCAGTAGTTTGGGATTCCCATTGTAGTGATTTGTGTTGTTAACTTGAAGGAGTCCAAAAAAAAAATTCCTCGATTATACAAGTTCGTTTTGAAAATTCCTTGCCCTCCCCGTCTTATTTAAATTCAATTTATCCATATTAGCTGACTGTCGATATTGTTAAAACACTTCCTTCTTCACAAAACTCATCTCTTTGAATATTGATGTTCCATCATTCCTCTCGCTAGTTATTTATAAAGTACTTTCGCGTTTTACTCGCAATAAAACTCCGTTTCATGACTCTCTACACAATCTATTACATGTCTAATGAACCAATAAATCGCTTGATGAAAATAGCAAATGAATTCCCCTACTTTCTTAGTATTTAAGTTAATTTACTAATATTACTTAATAATTAAGACGTTTAAAAAAAAAATTATTACTAATATTAATTTACTAATATTACTTGTTGTTTTAATAGCTGTCATTAATGATTTGCTATATTGAATATATTATAATGTTATATGCACCCTTTACCTGTGCCTAAGCTCGTTTGTATGTAAAAATAAAATAAATTAATGAGAAAGATACTATTTCTATTAAAATCAAAAATCTTATTTTAGGGACGTTCTAATACTCCACACATACCTCCATTACTACTCGACAACCACACCGTTAACTGGTCCAAACAAGCCAAATATGTAGGTGTTACTATCAGACACATACTCACTTTAGAAAAACATATCCAAAACATAATAAAAAAGGCTACCCGCACTCGTGGAATGTTTTACCCCATACTTAACCGTACTAACTTTGCCTCAATTACACCGAAACTTAACATACTAAAACTCTACGTATCTCCAATTTTTACATATGTTGGCTCTTTTTGGGCGCCCTTTATCGGTCCCCCACAGTAAAGCCCCATCGAATCCATCCAAAACATCGGCATACGTACGATAACAGGTATGCCCACTATCGTCAAAAACTAGGTTTTTCTAATAAATCAATCATTACATTGTTGAAGTAGGTATATTATCTATGAAAGGTATAAATATTGTTTTTAGTCATCTGTTTAAAAATTATATCTGTATTTTTGATGTTTGGTCATTCTAGGAATATTTATTACAAAATCCATTGACTTCGACCTCTGTTTTCATTATTATATTTTTGAAATTCAACATTACAGTTATTTCTAATATATTGCAAGTAGTTGAGGAGTTTTGTGTCATACTAGTGATTTAGTGTATATTACTGAAAGACCTTAATTTTACTTAAACTCAAGTAATTACAAACATTATAGTCAACATTCAGATAATTGAAGGTAATAATTTTTTTGAAAAATTTAATAAGTTGAAAAGCTCATACTATTTTATAAATTATGTATAGGGACGGTAATCCTAGGTCGATGGTATTTGTAGTTAAACTGTAAAATTATCTAATTTAATTAATGCGTTTGAACTATATATATATATATATATATATATATATATTATATCAATCAAACGCATAAATTGTATTCATCAATTCAACATAATATTAAATTTGCTCTGTACGTATAGTTTCGATTTGAATAAACGACGATAATATTATGTTAAAATTGCATCTCGATGAAAGATAGGCAACATCCACGCGTCAGTGTATACTAAGTAGCAGATACATAGCTGGACTAAATATTAAATACATTTTTACTTATCGACCAATAATACTATACTACTATAGACTATACAGTAAGTTATAACTACAATAGGACTCCACTAACTTTTTTTTGGAGGTAGAAAAGTTTATAAGATATTTTCTATTACATTTTTATATCTTAGACATAAAAATAATATTTTTTATGAATTTTTAACTCAAAATAACTTACAAATATTCATGATTTTAACCATTTTGTCAAAATTCTAACTTCAGATGTTCGAGAAAAATTGTTATGAATTTACGCTCAACTTTTTTTTTACTTTCCCTAACAACAGTTTGTGAGGAACCTTGTACTAATTTTAAAGATTTTTGACCAAATAAAATTTTTTTATCAACATAAGTTTAAAAAAAAACTAATACAAATCGTAAAAATTTCTATGTTGTATGCTGATTAAACGCTTCTATTAAACAAAAATCCCTATTTTTTATGCTTATTAAACGCTCAAAAAGAGTTAAAATATTTTAAAAATTGAATGGTGTATAAAAAATGCTAATTTAAAAATTTGGTAAAGTCATTTTTGTTTAGAGTTAGGTACACCATAAAACAAAATCTATTTTATCAAAAATTGAGTTTGCGTAAAAATCTCCGCTTTTTCTTAATTTTTTTAGGTTATTTTTCCGACGCATTAGAAAACTAACTGAAATTTTTTTACATTTAACCTCCTAAATTACCAACTAAATTCACTTTGCTACCAGAAAATATGCTTATGAAGTAAATCGAATCATTTTTACTTCTCCATAAGGGGATGACAGACACAAAGAAAAAATTAAATAAAAACCACATCATTGTAAAATCAATACATTTATCGCTCCACTCAGCGTCTAAAATATATCTATATACTTAATAAATAGGTATATACTCTCTACACAATGTTTGAGTTTCAAAATATTGGTGAGGCATTTAAAACAGAACAATATTTACCAACTTAACATGGAGAATTGATCTATACCCTCCACATAAATGGAGCCACATTGCCACCGTGTGTCAGTAATGTTCAATACAAAGGGTTGTTCCCCTTGGAATACGGGTCTGAGTCATGCAATCTTCTCCCCCCTTTGACGGCATTTATTTCTTTTTAAAGATGTGCGGCGTTGTCATTCGTTACATCTTGGGACTTCGGGTTTTCAGTATTCTTGTACTCTACCATTGAATTTCTGCACGCATTTAGTTGCCATTAAAATACTTTTGTTTATATGAAATATGGACTAAACATTCATGTCGCAAAAATTAAAACCTTGGATACGATTTGAGAAAAAGAAATCGTAATGGAATGTCGAAAACATTCTCCACTCATAACAGGTGTTTTCTATGTAACAACCTTGATTGTATTTTATACATTTTTGTGGTTAAATTATTCTGTTAACTATTCATGACGTGTTTTTACTTTTTTGTTCAAGTTCATTGACATTTTATTATTAACAAGAATATTTTTTTAACGAATTAGTCCAAAATTTCAAAGGTAATCTAAACCAACTGTTCATTTACGCAATCATTCAATTTAAAAAAAGGTCGGCAATTGTGTAAACCGCTCCACTATACAGTGGGTGTCAAATGGGATCACTGCAATGGATTTGTTTGGATTTATTAAATTTGAATTCAATGATATGAAATCATTGTATCTGAAAAACGATTCTGAGCGGAGACGGTTTGTTAGCCTACAAACTAGGTGTATTTTATGATATTATTGCTATTAAAATAATTTATTTTACTATTAATAACACAGTAGGTTGAATTAATTTTTGTAGAAAACAATGCATTAAAAAATTTAATTGAGTGTATAAAATATAATGATATATTTTAAAAGTTTCAAGCACCCACAAAAAAATATTTATAAATTACAACGAAATAAATAACATTGTTATTCTTCATTTAAATATCTAATTTCGTCTAAATTTAAACTTAAAATGTCTATAAAAAAATATTTTTTTAATATATTTTTTTGATTTTTGGTTACACTATAAACTACTTACAAAAACTCGGGTTTTAAACTTTCAATCCTTAGCTATAAAAACTGAACATTTTTTACATTTTTAACTACAAAACAATTTATAAATGTTGGATGATGAATTTCGATCAAAATTTGAATTTTAAATGCTTATAAAAAAAGAATGCATTTGTAGCTTTGATATTTTTAAACAGCATTTAGAACAACTTAAGAGAAATCTTGTATTAAACGTTTAGTCTTTAGTTATAAAAATTAAATATTTTATACATTTTAACCACAAAATTATTTGCAAATATTCGATATTTTGATTAAATTTTGTCAAAATTTGAACTTTAAATGTTTATAAAAAAAACTGTGCCTATGTATTTTTAATATTTTTAAACTACTATTATAACAACTTATAAAGAACCTTGTATTAATAATTTTCAAACATTTTGACCCAACAACAATTTTTAGATCGATATTTATAGAAAAAAATTTAAAAAATTCGAAAATTTCTTATGCCTATAATTAGCACAAAAAGTGTCAACATTTTTTCAGCATTTTATAGTGTATATAGAAAATGATAATCCCAACATTTGGTTAAATTTTCAAGTGTCTACGTCATTTGTTTTTGAATTAAAACAAAATAAGAAAATCGTTGCCTGAGAAATAGGTAGTTTATGGGTGAATATTGTCTAATTTCAAACGCTCATAAAAAATTTATTTGACTATCCGGTAAACTTTTTTTTTTGTAAAAGGTAGAAAAACTTTTAGAAAATCTTGTGTTGAATTTTCGAATCTTAGATTTAAACAGAAAACTTTTTACGAATTTCTAAATCAAAAAAAAACTTTAAATTTTCGTGATTTTTACATGTGTTGTCGAATTTTTAAATTTAAAAGCTTATAAAAAATTATTATAGATTTACGCTCAACTTTTTTTTTTAATTTTCACTTACAAGTTATTAAAAACCTTGTATTAAATTTTCAAGTTTTTTCACCGATTGAAAATTTTTTATTGGTAATAAAATTATACCGAAAATTTCTTATGCCTATAAATAGCTCAAAAAAAAAAAAGGTCAAAATATATTTCAAAATATATTGTGTATATAAAATGGTTGTATACACATTTAGTAAAATATTAATGAATCTACATACATTTTTTTGATGTACGCCAAAAAAACAAAATTGATTTTGTCAAAAACAAGTATTGCGTAAAAATTCCCGTTTTTCTTTATTTTTTTTTTTATTTTTCCCGATGTTTTTAAAAATTATTGGGAATTTTCAAAAATGACCTCCAAAGTACCAACTAGATTCACATTTCATCAAAAAAGATGCTGATGAAAAAAGTCAAAGCTTTATTTCGATTACTTATCGTGTATAGACAGATTTTTATATTATGAATTATTATAATATTATATCACGCACATTAATAATAATGTATAAATTATTACATAGATTGTTCGTGCAGTATTTACTGGTATAAATGACTTAAATAATATATAAATATTTTAAAAGTTTTATCGTAGTGTAGGCAAATAATAATTTTACTAATATTTGAATGTTTCAAGTTTTTACAATAATTATTTTTTGAATATTAACAAAAAAACAAAAATTGTTTGAGTATAAGTCATTAAACCTTAGAAGTTTTGCCACATTGACATTGAATATGTTTTACCACAAAAATTTAAAAATCGTGTCTATGTTGTTTTAGTTTTTAAAATTACTATAAAAACAATTTATGATTAATCTTGTGTTACATTTTCAAACCTTACAAGTGTAAAAATTAAAAAATGTTATGAATTTTTCACTACACAAAGTAATTAGTTTATTTTCGTGATTTTAACAAATTTCGTAAAATTTGAACATAAAACGTTTATAAAAAAATTGTGAGCTACAAGTATTCATGATATTTTTTAATTGCTATAAGAACAAGTTATGAGGAATATTGTATAAAATTTTTAGTCTCATTTACTTACAAACATTTTATTTAAAATTAGACAAGTTGGGGGAGAGGGCGAATGCTGTATACGGAATATTTTTATGGATATTAAACTGCAGTACGCCAAAACATGATCAATTTTGATTCTGCATGGTTACATAATAGTGGATACAGGCAGTCAGTCTTCAATTGTAAGGTTCTAAACTGCCGTGGTACGTCGTATATTAATACACCGCCACTGCCCATTACATAGGTATGGATACTAGCCAACAGGAGCGCATTTGTGCCAGAGACTGAAACCTTTATGATTTTATAGGTTTGGGTTTGGTTTTTGGTTCTCAAGAATATGAATTTTCGGTTTCGATTAATACCAGTTTTAGCCCTTATTATCAATTTTTGCTTTTAATTTCATTAATTAAGAACCGTATAAAAAATTTACATATATTAAGAGCTTTTATTTAATGATAGCTTTTATTAGCTAAATATACCTATTTCAGAACTAAGGTTATATATCATATAATTTAATCAATAGAACTATAAAAAAAAATATACTGTTATATTCATAAACATGTGAATATTTATGGAAGTTTTGATGTACCATTGAGTTCTGAACATTGTAAGAATTCAAATAATTCTGGCATATTTAACTAACAAAAACTAAATAATATATTTAAGACATAACTAGGTATCTATTTTATTAGTTAATATTAATTCAACTAAAATAGAAAAACATATTTGTAAATATTCTAACTTATTAAATATATGGTGAGTAAATTGCTTTATTATAGTATATTATTATTGAAGATTAGGTACAAAATGGATTATACATCTTATAATAGTTATTATATTATATCCAAAATAAATTACTTATATTAGTGAACTTCCCTTAAGGATTTTTTTTTAATATTTTTTTTCAAATAATCTATTAGTCCATACTAATAATTGGTCTTCCAAATTTGTGCATGTGATATTACATCTATAAGGCGAAAGTATAAATTTTAAGCCCGAAAAAAAGGCGCTCGACGCTTACTTGAGTTGTCAGAACAAAAAATACTACTTTTACTAGCTCATAAATTGTTATTAATTCCAGAAATAATTATAACATTTTATTAGTATCTCTGATGATATAGTACCTACAATCTATTGTGATTTACGATGCAATAATAATTAATAGGTATAAGTACCATAGGTACCGGGATCATTATCGATTAAATAGAAATTGGATTTCATTTTAGTTTTATGACGGGTCTGTTGTACACATAATAATATTCTTAGTATTGATAAACTTTTACAGATCTACGAATTTATAATTATTGGTTATTTTTAATAACGAACTTTTTAAAATCGAAAAAAAAAACGGAAAAATCTATAAATCAAAATAAAGGTTTCGGTTTTGGTTTCGGTTAAAAAAAAAATAATAAGGGTTCTGGTACGGTTTCGGTTCCAAGATTTTCAAAAGGTTTCAGTCTAAAACCGGTTTATTTCAGTACCATTCTAGTCCCTGATTTTGGGTTTATGGATGGAGGGAGTAGCTAAGAGAACTTCAGGTCTTCTGAAAACGTATAAGAATATTTTTAAAAACTATATATTTTTATATTTAATATATATGTACTGGGATTACAATAATGGGTTTTTCTTGTGCCAAACGTTACTTTTAGGTTTTAAGAGATACAAAAGTGCTTCAATTTTCAATTTTAGTAGTGGTTTCTGGTAGTAAATTTGAACTAGTTGGTTTGTGGAGAGAAGGAGAAGGTATCAAAAGTAAACATTTCTACTTTTCTTCAAAATAATCGTAAAAAATAAAAAAATAAGAAAAAAACTCGAATTATTTTGTCAAATTTATTAATTAATTAATTTTATTATTTTATACGATTAATACTGGCCTCACTAAAAATAAAAATATAATTACGCAATAACGAGATAACGTTTCGGCAAATTTGTAATTCTATTAACACATTATGGAACGTATTGTTAAATATGACAAAATTTATTTTGCAATTCAAAAATTATTATCAATTGAGACTTGAATTTTTCGTCAAATATACATATGAGAATTTTCTATAGACATCAAAAGTTTTTAAAATAGATTGTGTTATATTTAGACAATTGAAATGTTTGACTTTTTTTGTTTTTTTTATTTATGTTTGATAAAATGTTTGTGAATAAAAAGAGATTAAAAACTTAACATCACAAAATTCCTAAAAGGGTTTCTAATGGTAATTAAAAATAGAGAGTTTAAGAGATACTATTGATGTATAGAGAAAAAAAGCTGATGAAAAAAGTATGTTAGAAGTCACAGGAAGACTAGGGTTATGGACTTATCCACAGCGTGATGAAGGCGGGATAACGGTTTTCTGTGAAATGGTTAATAAATAAACCGAATATACTATAAGAATTATGCCATATATAATATTTTTATGTTAATATAAAAAACACAAAACCAACAAAGGAAAAAAATTATAATTTATAAATATTGATGAAAGATTAAAATTATGTTATATTATAAGATATTTTAATTATTAAATATTCAAAAATTTACCAAATTCAAATAATTAAATTATTTGAAAAATCACAATAGATACAGTTTTAATTAATGTGCTTAGTAGTGCATATACAATATAACAAGTTTGTATCATCCATAGTATGTTAAATTAAACAAGTATCTATAATATAGATACTTGTTTAATACTAAACCCATATTATGGGTTTTGTCGTTTAGTCTGTACTATACTGCAGTCGTTTAGTACATAATTCGTTACTATTATATTTGTTGCTGGCAACAAGCAAGCCTCGAGCTTTGACCTAGTTATATTGATAATAATAACAATGAGTATACAATTATAAACATATTTATGGTTCTATAGAATATTTAGGAAACTAGAAATAATTAACACAACCGGGTTTTATATAGAAATGAAATTTTAATTTTAAAATAATAGTAAATAGGAACATAAAACTGTGAAAGATAACGATCCTGAACATTTATTTATGAAAAAATATAATTGGCTTAATTAAAGAAAAACTAATTAAAAAATTAATTTTCATACTCATTATGATATATAGTTATATTTCGAAATTATTTGTAAAAACTATAATAGTATATAAGAAAAAAAAAGATTTTATACAGTAGGTATTTAATATAGTTATATGAAATGGAAAAATAAATTTTTCATCTTTCACCTCTCAAGGTCAAATTCCTAAATATTTATTATAATGAGCTATTGCTTATTGATACGTACAATACATATATTATAAACTATAAAGTATAGGTATATAGTACAAATAATATATACATAATTATACATATATATATTATATAATTTCTTCGAAAAATGTATACATTGGTTTTATTTGGTCTAGGGTATTTCGAATTTTCACTACGACCATAGTGAATAGATTGTAATTTGTGTGTATATTACACACTATTACTGTATACAATTGCTTATAATTATTTTTTTAAAGGTCACATAGCGCGTATGGTAGGTATATTAATAATAATATTTTAATAACATTATTAATACAAGGTAATCTGTGGTTTAAAATAATTTAATAAGCTTGCATGATTAATTACAAAATTGTCCAATAAATTACATTTTTGAAAATTATTCAAATAATATAATACTGTAGTGGAATTATGTGTATTAATGACAATTTAAAATATTTGTCTAGGATGTTTTATTCCAAAATCTTGTATGCTAAGACTACTTTATTAATGATACCATTAGTAATTATACTTTGAAAATTAAGCTATCAAATTGATTTGCATTATTCTTCATAATATAGATTGGAATTCGTTGATTCGTAATATAATACAATACAATTTGCATTAGGTACCTATATTATTTGCCCATTGATTCCCAAATTCGATAGATATTTTTTATCATAATAGAATACTATTAGTTGATTTAATTTTTGAACGGTAATTTATATGACTGAAACATCCTATAGGTACACTGAAAATATAACTTCATAAATAAAAATACTATTATTACTTTTAGACTTTAGTATTAATTATATTATTTATCAGGCTAAGGAGTAAGGTTAATATATACAATTCAAATATTATAAGTTATTTTTTTTATTATTTTTGTCGAGACGATTCATGAACGTAAATATGTTATAATATATTATTATATGTTATGTTTGTGCGTAGAGTTTAATTCGGTATGCCACTTTTAAATTGCCTTGTTTCTTGATTTATACGTATGAATAACAACGCAAAATCTAAAGTGCATCTAATTTTTTCTGAAATTGCTCACAGCACACGAAAAAATTTATTATGTACTTATAATAATACGCGGATGATGAACATTTTTATTCAGGGTATATTATTGATTTAATATATTTAAATATAATATATGTCTATTGTTTCTATGTTTTTAACATTAACATTTAAAATGAATTCTTCGCTAGCATAACAGTACATCTGCATACTATACGAATAAATTACATTGCACTACTGCAGTATAGCCGCATTTTTAACGGGCGGACGTGGTCTTATAAAAATCTATCGTTGTGAAATGTTAATTTTCCGCCCGCAAATACGAGTGCGCCAACAAATAGTCGTGCATACTGGCGGCGTTCTCTCTAAAATCCGGGTGGCATACACTATACATATTACATACCTACATATGATACATATACACACGAGTTTGTGAAGAATTTCTATATAGAATGCGCGACCCGACGTCGTCGTCATAGTCGTCTTCGCGCACATTTTATTGACCCATTCCGTTTAAGAACGTTCATATGATCAGCCGGTCGCTCAATATAATGTATATATATGTATATAGGTAGTCTAAATATTATTCAATGATAATATTAAAACCACGAAATCGTATTAAAAAAATACTATTACGCGGCCATAAACGATAAACCTACAGAAGGCGGTCACCAGTGCTATATTATACAATTCCAAATGTGCGCCAATACGAATATATTACTATACTACTGCGGTCTATTGTCTAAGTACATATGTCTTGCATTTAAACGCGGAAATTATTTCGTACGGAATTTTTTGAAATCTCTTCGGTCATGTAGGTCACTACGTATAAACTACTGGAGTGTCAAAGTCGACACTCGGCTGGCGGATTGCACACATTATTATATAAATTTATATTTGCACGCGCGTTTAGAGGCGTTACAAGGGTACACTTGTTTCGAGATTTGACTTTTTAAATGGCGTTAAAGTTTTTAAACGTCGTGACAGCTCGCGGAGGAGGCTTTATCGAATGTTGCACATTTGTACTTGGCAATTGCTCTGGAGCTGGAAATGTACTGATACACCGCACACTGCGAATGACACTTGACCGAACATAAACCGATCAACTGAAAGCTGATGGCGCGGGTTGATTTCGAAGTCGGCCAATATAATATTTTCCGTCGAGACGGTCCTCGCTCCTGTTTGCGAACACTTCGTTGGTTTTCAATGCGATTTACGCGGAGTACCTATTTGCAAAAACCAGTCGCGATGAAATATCGACATGAGAGACATATTATTATCATATCTATATATATGTGGCACGGGCTTTTTGTTTTTGTTTTTCGCGTTGGCGACGACGATGACCGACGACCATAATAATGTAATGGTACGGCGGACGGATCCTCTGCGGGCGGCTCAGCGTGCCGGGAGAACGGCTGTGACCTCGCCGCGGTCGACTGCGGCAGCGGTGACGTCGCGCGTGTTTGCCACCAGGCGGCGCGCCAGTCGCGGGTCCCCGGCCCGACGACGCCGCCGTCGCGCCGCGCAGGGCAAAACGCGTTTTTAAAAAACTCAATTCCGATCATTCCTGACATTCCGATCCGCGCCGTCGAAACCGCAGCACGCACACACTCTCTCGCGCGCACGCACGCACACATTGACACGAGCCGATATTATACACACGGCGTAGAGCGCGAGCGCGCGCGCGCGCGCACGTATATGCCGCAGTGACGTTTCCCAGCCCCGCGGGACACCACAACCGAATCCGTCTGAGAACAGGTAAGTCCTCCGGTCGGAATCTCGTACTCGCCGTGGCCGTCCGACACGTACCGTAACGTAAAACGTATTCATCACAACTGCACTGTCGTCCGGTACGATATTGTTTACATAATAACAGTATTTCTACTACTACCGTAATATTTTGTCGCCGGTGTCGTTTCTTATTCGCAAGTGTTGCGCGATCACCGTATTAATATAATATTATATAACGAGCGCCGTCGCGGTGTTCATTTCGGCCGTCACTCTGCGGCAGACAACGACTACGATTACGACGCGCGCTATGGAAAGCGAATCGCCGTTGGAAGTGCTGTCTAGGGCGGCCACGATGCTGCACAGGGAGGAGACGGCAGCGGCAGCTGCTGCAGCCGTGGCGGAGTCTTCTTACGCCACCAGTGAGTACCTAACTGCCTACCCGCCCACGTACTCGGACCACACTTGTCGCAGATCTCTGTGTCGATATTGTATTATTGTTGTTATTATGTTATTCGTGTTGATATATGTGCACTGGCCCCGACGAAAAAATATATTTTGATGTATCGATCAAAACGCGATGTCTTGTCGGGGAGAAGAGACGAGACGACGTGCACGCGTGCCGCGGTTTCCCCAGTTTTTGACGCCCGAGAAACGTGCGCGCGGCTTACGGGGTCGCTGACGTATCGACTATCGACCGGAGGTTTTTATTGTTTTTATTCTCATATTCGACGACGACGACGAGCGCTCGCGCTGGTATCCCCTATTGTTATCGGTCCGGTCGATTTCTCCGACCAGCTGCCGGTTGGGTTGCCTATGCCGCGCGCCCCAATCGACCGGAATTCCCCTACAAGGCCGGAAAACTCCGACCGCCCAACCCACACGATCGGTCTTTGCGACGAGGGTGATCGGCTGGCGTCTGACTCGTAGTTGAACTTATAGCCAACTCCGACTGAGCATCACGGCGAGAAGCCCGTTATCGTGTTTGCGTATAGTCTACACAGTTTTCAATGTATATTATAAACCTATATACAGTGTACGTGTCATATATTATTATACAATTTTAAACATATCGGTAGGAATAAATAATAAAAGTAGTATCGCCATAGGAAGTCAAACAATAGCGAATATACAATGAGAAAATACCTGAGAAGTCTAGAAAGCATAGGTGGAAATCGGTAAAGTTGTTGGGAGTGGAAGCGAACAACTTTTAGCTGAGTTGTACCTAAATACAATGAAAAATAAATAATTGTTTGTGCTAAATAATTAACGTTATTATCAATTCCATCATTTGTTTTAGATTCTGAGTCGTGAGAGGAATGTATTGATTTTACAATATATGTTTTTTGATTTTTGTATCTGAAGATTTTTTTTTAGAAGAAAGAATGATCTGATCTTCTACTTTGATGAAGGCTCTCGGGTTTCTACTTTATGGTGCAAAATCGGATCTAGTTGTTACTTTTAAGAGGCCAAAATTGTAATTCTCAGTACTTTAAAAAAAAATCGGGGAAAAAATTGATATTTTAATGTCATTGTAAATTTGTAACACAATAAAAAAAATAAGAAGACAAGTTTTAACGATAACACAATGCAATTTAATAATTGCTGGTGTTGTTTAATTTCATGGCGACTAGGAAAAATCGAGGAAAAATTGAATTTACTTAAGTGAATATAAAAGTGGTAAAAATATCGAAGAATTCGCTTTATTATATAATAGTAGTTGTCGAGTGTATAAATTATAATTACATACAAAAGACGAATCTGATCAAAGACGGTTTTTCAGCATATATAACTTAATCCATTGATTAAACTTTTATTGAAAACGGTCCAGTAGTTTTTGAATCTATAGAGGACAAAGAAAGAAAATAAACATTCATTTGTATTTATAGATTGTATATTGTATTATTATTGCCTATTATTACTACGTAAGTTGAATTAATTTTTGCAAAATAGGTTTGTTATATACTTGAAAATTTATTTTTAAGTATATAATAATTTATTCATATATTATTACTGTTATTAACTTTTGAATCAATATACTAAAAATGTCATTGTGTATCGAAAAATCCGTAAAAGTATCAATTACTCAGACTCCAAGAATAATATTTTTAAATTACAACGAAATAACAAAAATCTTGTGTGACATTTTCAAGGTTCAGTTATTAAAAATTTGTGTAAAATTAAATGTTATACTTATTTAAAATTTATCTAGGTATAAAATAATTTGCAAACGTTCGTAATTTTGACGAATTTGACCAAAATTTGAACTTTAAACGCTTATATAAAAACCCATGCTTATGAACTTTTAGAATAACTTAAGTAGGGTCTTGTTCTAAATTTTCGTGTATTTTGATAGAGCCTAAACACTTTTATCAACAAAAATTTGAAAATGTAAAATGACTATAAATAGTTTAAAATCAATCTAAATGTTTTGAAATGTTCATCATATATAGAAAATTATAATAATTTAAATAATAGTTGAATATTTTAAGTTTCTAAATTTAAAATTTTTTGAATACCTAATCCAAAATAACAAAAATTGTTGTTCTAGGTAGGTGTTGAATATCCATAGATATATGCAATGCCATAAAAAGTTGCGCTTAAATTTTACGCTAAACTCATGAGGAATTTTGTATTATATTTTCAGTTGGGTTGTTAAAATAAAAAAAAAAAATTTGAATTTTTTACTTCAAATTAATTTCAAAGTTTCATAATTTTGATGAATTTATATACATTTTAACTTAAAACGCTTATAAAAAAAAATTGGGACTATATATTTTTTAGTTGGGATATAAGCAAAAGTATAAATAACTTATACAAATTTATGTTAGGTACTATCATTTCAACATTTATGCTTATACTTATATTGCATTTTAGAGCTTTCTTACTCACAAATAAAAATTTTACTGTGGCTTGGTGTGGCGCGGTCGTACGCTCAACGGCGGAAACGCTCCGAGTGTACGTACCGGCCGTTGTTGCTAGCTCCCGGATGGGTGATCACTCGGGTTTTTAGCAACAAATCCTTGCTACGCATACAAAAACTTGTTCCAACCAATTGTTCCTCCATACACAGTACTAGGCTAATGACCTTAATAGTTGAAGCCTTAATTCTAATAAAAAAAAAAAAAAAAATTTACTATATATATAAATTATAAATCGACAAAAAAAATAATACTTATGATATATAAATATAATATGTGTCTATTAGCTGACATGATTAGACATTTGGTATATGCATCATTTCATTGTCCATTAATCATTGCCTCATGTATAGTAATGCAGATAAAATTAAAATAAACAACTATCTATATTTTCACTTAATTTCCTTCCCAAATGGCAATACGATTGTGCGTGGTCCTTATCAACGGTACCTTTTTACTTTTTAGGCGTACGATTGAACGCTATGTTATTTAAACTTTCATGCAACGTTACTAAATATTAGGTACACAGTAAATATCCATACATAAATTAAAAAACGCATACATTAATGTATAGAAATATTTAACTAGTATATGCAAAAAGCTAACATTACTTTTTAAAATTATAATCTCATATCATGATTTTGAAATTGGTGCTATTAAAATAACGAATCTATTATAGTCCTTTCCTAGATCTGCCATTGGTTATTTTGTATTTTTTTTTTTTGGAATTTTAGTTTAATTTGATATATCAATATAAAGTACAAATAATAAACATATTATACAGCATTTTTTATGGCCTCAAAAACTAATTTATAATATACTAATCAGTAAAAATGAAGAGAAAATATGTATGTTCTTATTTATGTGCTGTGTATTTTTTTATTTTGAAAACCTGCAATTCGTATTTAAAATAAATAAGATAATATATCTAATATTAATAAATAATGTATAAGAATGAAAATAAACACTTATTATGAAGTTGGAGCCATTGTATTTACCATTTTACAAATTTATCATTGGCAGAACCTTTCAGGACAGAATTTGTTCATTTAATCATACTAATTAATTTAAGATATCATGACACAAAGTTGAATGACAAATATTTGCCGTTTTTTGTAATTTTCTTGAGATGCCAAAAGTTGTAACCATATAACACTCTTCTTCTATACTCAATCCATCATTCAGTGTGTCTATTGACTACAGTCATCATTATTATTATACACACTATGATTCTCAAGTCTGTACACATTAAATAAATAGCAAATAACCATTAGTGTATTGTAGCCATTAGGACTACTTTTCAGTAGTCTTGTTCTTGATAGTTAGATTTTACAGGAATGAATACGAGTTTGAGAGTTTATACTTAGAAAACACTTCACAGAATGCACAAGTAGATGTTTACTTTCGACGGATATCGTAGTTCTTAGCGAACCTTACATTGACAGAGACATACTACTATCGGTGTTTGGTCTTGACCCATTTTAAAAATAAAAAGGTTTAAAAAAAACGGATATTGAAACGATTTTTAGAACGATTGCAATACGTTATAGGTACATATTTGAAAACTCGGCATCAATATTTACACAACCAACTGTTTAGCCATTTGTTTTTCGAAACACTGAACATATAAAAATAATCAAGGCGAAATTGTATTATGTTTTTCTGTGTCTCCCGTATTGCATGTCCATATAAAAACAGTAATTTAAATTATATAGCAGGGGTGGCGATCCTTTTTCAAAGGTTTAAAAAAAATGCACGTACTTCCCAGTAATATGTTCATAAGTATCTAGGTATATACAATTTTTTCTCAGGGGAATGGGTGTTTTAAAAAATTTTACTGTAATTTTTGATATCAGCTGCATATTTTGTTTCAACCCTAAATATTTTAACGAAACATAAGAAGCATTAGTTTCACCTAAAAATGTATTATACTATTATTTCTCCGATTTGATCTGAAAAAGTTCACTATGAAAAATATATTTTTGCGTATGTATATTGACGCAAATTACTAATATTGAGTTATTTAGAATGAGCTACTTTTTTCAAAGTATAAACTATTATTTTTAGAAGCAGTGAGTTACAAACTTTTCATTTTTTTAGAAATAATAAAAAAAAAATTTCATCGTATTCTCAAAGGCAAGCGATGTGACTATAAAAAAAAACGTTATTAAACGTTTCTTATAGGAGACTTGAATATACTATATTATTATGTAAACAATTTTTTGTCTACAGTACAACTAATTATATCCTAATCAAACATTTATTACTAGTGTTATATCTTGCAGTACTGTCTGAATATGTTGTTTATTGTTATTTTTTTTCTACTACAAGTTTATAACATTGTTATTTAAATGTAATCACGAAAAGACAATTACTTTATTTAAAACTATTTAATATTTCAAATTTTTCAAATATATTTATGCATATAAAATTATAGCTGTATACTTGTATATCTAAACGTGCTAACAAGTTTATTATAATTTAAATATTATATTTATTAAAAAAAAAAAAAAGACAAAACCTATTTAGAAAACTTAAAAAATGTATAATGCTTCTATAACTAAACGCCAATAAATACAATATCAAAACATCAAATTACACATGCTAATATTTAAATAATATAAAATATCATGTATGCATCTATGACATAATTTCAACATAATTGACTGCGTGAACATTTCACAATTTTAAAAAAAATAAAACCAACCGATATAATAAATAATATTAACAATAATGATTAACTTATTTATTTGATTGTTATTAATTATTTATACATCATCAAATATTTGCCACAGTTGTCGTCACACGCAAATTAATTAATTTTGAGGTAGTTTTTGAATTGGAAGTTATAATCTATTCTATTTATTGAAGTTTAAACTTAAAATGATAGATATTTTAATAAATTTTAATTTAAAATTTAGTATGGTTGTGCCAGATGATCTATTAAAGTGTCTAGACTCAATACTTCAAAAAGTTTTAATTTTTTGAAAAATATTCTTTTTAGATAATTTGATGTTATTCCAAAACAACATTTTTAAAAAAAAAACTTTTTTCTATTTTTCTTCGTTATTATT
This sequence comes from Pentalonia nigronervosa, assembly GCA_014851325.1. Taxonomy (NCBI): domain Eukaryota; kingdom Metazoa; phylum Arthropoda; class Insecta; order Hemiptera; family Aphididae; genus Pentalonia; species Pentalonia nigronervosa. Next base: position 32,401 of record JACXSJ010000451.1, on the reverse strand, counting down.
TCTTAAGTTTTTTACTTTTTTGAATGACACCATACATTTTTTTTTTATTTCATATTCCGAAGCAGAATATTATTTGGAGTATTTCAATATATAAAAATCAAATTCTTGGACCAGTAGTTCATTAAGTAGTTATTTAAAATTAAGATTAATAGAATAGTGGACATTTCGCGGGGTACCCCTGTACTACTCTACTTCGCTCAACTAAACGTAAAATGCTTATAATTAATGAACTACTTGTCTGAAATTTGATCTTGATAAAAATACTCCGAATACAATTCTGTTTTGGAATATAAAATAAAAAATTATATGGTGTCACTCAAAAAAATAAAAGAAATTAAGAAATAACGATAAAAAATAGAAAAAAAATTAATTTTTTTAGAAATGTTTTTAATGACATTAAATTATGTAAAATAGTAATAGTTATAGTAATAGTTTTATTTACTTTCTATTCTACTTGGTTAAATATAGCCATATAAGTCATACAATTTTAAATATTATTGTCTATTCTAATAAATTATAAAACATAAATTGTTTCACTTTTCATTTTTATATAACATTAAACTTTAATATTAAATAATCTTTGATTAATTTACAAACTAATAACTATAATAATGTACTTAATAGATATAGTCTTTTAGTATACTCGCTGTGTCTTAATAACACTTGACTGATTTCTGATAATTGTATTGTGCTGCCTCTACTATTTTACCAAAACGTATAATTAATGCTAAATAAATAATAATTAACGCTTGCTTGTATGTAATTGTAGAAAACATGTTACTACAATTTTTCGAAACACATTAGACACCGTTTTTGAACAATTAAGTTTTAAAATAAAAATTATACATTATGCGTAAAGCCGAAATTGGCAAATTATAATATATCTGTACAATATTATCAAATAAAATTATTAATTTAAAAACAAAATTAAATAAAAATTACATGCGTAATGTCGCATACAAGTTTCAGTTTGTACTTAATTAACCTCAATGTTTTAAATATTTAGGTACATTTAACTCATTTAAGCATTGATTATAAATACTTTATACTTATAATTTTAATCAATGGATTAAGTTATTCTCTTGGTAATTACTTGTTTAGAACAAACAAAAAATATAAATATTGTATTAACCGATTTTATACAATTTGAACAATTTGAAACTCTAGTATGAATAATTAATATCTTATTTAAATATCTGATTTCTTAAATCATTCTTAAATACTGTACCTTATAATATTCTGTAAAAATATCGATAGATACCTAAGTACTTAGCTGATAAAAAATATAATTTAAATCAAGCAACTATGTGTACTATACGGCTAATATATAGTGTATATAATTTTATCAACTATGTATCCTTAAATCTTGATTTTTACTATAAATATACGTATGCTAACAACACTGCAGGTTCTATTCAAATTTAACGTCAATATATTTTTGTTGATAAGATAAATGTTTTATACTGTTTGTTTACTTCGGTAACATAGATTGCGTTGTGTTCACTGTTCTTAGAGAGGATACTGAACTTGAGTTAGAGGGGACAGGGTCAGCATTAGCATTTAGCACCTATTGCTACAGTTGACGAAGGACATGTGTTAATTTCTGTATTGTGTATTCAGTATTCGGTATTGTCTTATGTGTTTTGCAAAGACATGTACGTTACATTGAACTACTTAACCACTGTGCATAAATATATTTAATAATTATTGATTACATATTAACTATTATGCATTTAGTCATATACTCATATAGTCATATGTATAAGGTACAAACATTAATACCATATTTATATATCCATTTTATTATAGGAAAAATTAGGTTTTTTACTTTATATAGGTTATGAAAATTAGTTAAAAAATAAATAATGTTATTTGACATAAAAATATATTTTTTGACACTAGTATTTTTAACTTATAAAATTATAACTTTTTCTGTCTATTGTTAGTAATTTCACATTATTTGATATGCTATATATGCTATATACATAATTAAATTAATATATCGATAATTTTAAATGTTAATCATACATTGGTGCAGTTACACTATTAATTTTGTTTTAATGTATAGATTTATATATAAAACCTATAACTTTATAAGTAGTTGTTTTATACAAGTAGTTATTTTTAGTTATTAGCATTATGATGTACACAGGAAGTGTTAAAGTTATGTTTGTTAATTTGTATATCTTTTCTTTATTGAAAATTGAGAATTTAATATATAATATATAATAAATCTTCAGAAAATCAAATAATATCATATTGGCTACAAATCTGAAATAGTCAGACATTAAAATATCCAATAACCAAATGTACGTGAAAAGAATTAAAATTATTTGTATTATTAGTAAAAATACAGAACGTTAACGGTAACAGAACTACAAATCACGAGTAAGAAGTGTGAAAACGTTTGTTTGCTGTTATATGTAGTGTATTATTTATAGTGATTATTTTTTTTACAGTTGAAGAAATGGACTTTTTTTGTTGTAATTTTAAATATTTTGATACGGTGTAATACTTTGCAGGCGAATTAAAATAAATATTGGGAGTGTCGATGAGTTTCAATTAGTTTGTTTTTTATTTTCAATTCAGAGTTTAGACAGGAGTAAGTGGTAATACTGCCAACTGGTAATACCTAGCTTGTGATTTAAATGTAGGTATTTAATTTGTCTGATTTCTCTGGAAATACAATGATTGGTGCTTGTTTTGCCATTAAAACATCAATTGGTTATACTTAATTTTCAAAAACAAAAATGTCCAACGATTTAATGAAAACATTGAACATTAGTTATAAATGTGACAATTTGTTGTCATAGTCTTAGATTATTATCTTTTTTATGATTTTAATATTGCTATAATATACAATTATACTTCTACAATAAATGCATGGCCTAATATTCTAATGTAGCACCTATAATTAATTTTGATTTTTAATGCCCATAAATCATAGTGGATACTTAGTAATAATGTAAGATTTAATTATTTTATATTTATATAAATATATAATAATATATTATTTAGTATTAATATAGCAGTCTTACTATACGAATAACAAACTAAGTTTAATAGCTAGTTAATAATTTTACAAATATTACACTTATGCTACAGTTATACTTATACACAATATAATACTTTTACATAAAAGTGAATTAGTATGTTTAGCATTTACTTAATCTCCATTTTATATCATAAATTATTTATTAATAATATATGTAGGTACTATGTACGATCGTATTTGTATACATTAAACAGCACAGCAAGTCGTGGGCATTACAGCATAAAAATTAAATCATTTTAAATTCTGAGAGGAGCAATGAATGTATTGATTTTACAATGTTATGTGTTTTTTTTTTTGTATTTGTCATCACATTTTAGTGCAATAAAAGTACTCCGATTTTCTTCATCGGCATATTTTCTGGTAGAGAAGTGAATCTATTTGATACTTGGGGGGGGGGGTCAAAAGTAAAAAAATCCTCATAGTTTTCAAACGCGTCGGGAAAAACAACAAAAAAATTAAGGGAAAAACAGGAATTTTTACGCGAAACCAATTTTCGACAAAATCAATTTTGTTTTTTGGTGTTAACACCAAAAGTAATTACAGTAGATAAATAAAATTTTCACAAAATGTTTATACAAGCAATTTTCATACACAATAAAATGTTCAATGTATTTTCTTTTTTGAGCTATTCATAGACATAATAAAATTTCTGTTTTTTTTTTTTTATTATTATTATCAATAAAAAATTTTCAATCTGTCAAAAAACTAGAAAATTTAATACAAGGTTCTTTATAAATTATTTTTACGTAAAATACGTAAAAATTATGAAAATGTGCTGTTTTTTTTTTTTATTAGGAAATTCATAAAAAATTTTCTATTTAAATCTAAGATTTGAAAATTCAACATAAGATTCTCTATAAGTTTTTCTACCTTTCCAAAAAAAATTTACTGGAAAGTCAAACTGATTATTTATGAGTGTTTGAAATTAGACATTCGATATTCACCCGTTTTTTCCAGGAATAATTTTCTTATTTTGATGTAATTCAAAAATAAATAACCATAGACATTTGAAATTTTTACCAAGTATTTAGATTATAATTTTCTATACACCAAAAAAGTTTAAAAATATTTTGACAAATTTGAGCTAATTGTAGGCCTAAAAAATCTTTGTTTTTTTCAAATTGTTTTTCTATAAATGTCGATAAAAAAAATTTCGTTGGGTAAAATTTCTTGAAAATTTAATACAAGATTTTTTTTAAGTTGCTTAAATAGTAGATCAAAAATAATAAAAATATATAAGCACAATTTTTTTTATAAGCATTTAAACTTTAAATTTTGACCAAAATTCGTCATCGGACATTTACAAATTATTTTGTAGTTGAAAATTTATAAAATATTCAGTTTTTATAACTAAGGATTGAAAACTTAAAACCAAGTTTTTTGTAAGTAGTTTATAGTGTAACCAAAAACTCAAAAAAATATATTAAAAAAATATTTTTTTTATGTTTTTAAGTTTAAATTTGGATGAAATTAGATATTTAAATGAAGAATAACAATGTTATTTATTTCATTGTAATTTAAAAATATTTTTTGTGGGTGCTTGAAATCTTTAAAGTATATTATTATATTTTATGCACTTAATTATTTTTTTGCAATATTTTCTGCAAAAATAAATTTAGCACAGTGTATTATTAATAGTAATAAAATGAATTATTTTAATAGCAATAATGTCTTAAAATAGTTACACTTAGTTATGTAGACTGACAGATTGTCTTCGCTTAGAATCACTCTTTGTTTACAATGATTTATATCATTGAATACAAATTTAACACATCCACGAAAGTGTCCCACTCGATACCTACTGTACAGCAGAGCAGTACTCACTTGCCGGCCTTTTTATATTTAAAAATAATGAATAATATTAATTATGAGATTTATTTAATTTAATTTCTAAAATATATAAAAATAAATCAAAACTAAAACTAAATTAAAAAGTTTTAATTTTAATTTCTTACTACCATAAATAAAAAAATTAAACTTTGAAAAACAATTACTATAATTTAAAAAATATGGAATATTTTTAATTACTTTTTATCTTTATAGGCCTATCACGTACCTATATAATTGCATGGATAAATACGTATATGTATAACTCTTGAAAAAACAAAAAAAAGTAGAACTAAATTTTCTGTATTATTATTTATAGGTAGGTACGTTTTGAAAAACTACAAGAAAATTATGTTTATGATTCTTTCGAATTAACTGATATTTTTACTATTCACTGAATTTTTCAATAACTGACTAGGTAATATAAAATGTGCAATGTATAAAAGAGAACATTATTTGTAAAATATATTATATCGTAATTATAGCATGTCCATTAGTCTGAAAAATGTCTTCGGAAAATATGTTATGTCAATTTTTAGTTACACTTGGATGTCGGTGGATTTTTTTTTTTTGTTTTGTTTTTTAGTCGTTGTTTTATCCACATTAATGATTACGAGACGGATGATAGTATTTCATCCCACAGTTTCCGATCGACCGGTTTTTCCCGGGTGAAAGCGTTAGGATATTTCGATGTAGCAGCTATGTTTTTTTACTCCCAGTAGTTATAACTGTTTTCTCGCTGATTTCCTCGGGGAATAGCAATTTAAATGCGCCCACCGAATACAGTACAGATTTTTCGCTGATTAACGATGACTGTAAACCTGTAAGAAGAAAAAAAAATGTTAAAAAAAAAGGAACCCAATCGAATGAAAATTACCGATTTCTAGGTTCCTAATTTATATCAATTCAACCGGCTTATTTCTAACGTGATTTTTACTCGTATAAATACTGTAGGTTTGTAGTTTGTACAAATCTCAAGCTTTCTAAAATATGTATGTTTTTTTTATTATTTTTACATAAAGGCCACTGCATAAGTATTTGAAATATTCTGAGGTCAAAGCCTCGTGTAGATATAATATATATATATAAAATAAAAAATAGAATGCCAAATATTTTGGTCTTTCCGTCGTGAAAAATGCATGTGTATAAAGTCTATGCCAAACAACTAAGACAATTATGCTTGTAAACGCCTACCTACCCACAAACACGGTCGCACTGTCTGTTTTCAAGTTTAAAAGTGCATGCTACCACCTCCCGTGTAAGTACATAGGTACGTATCCACGCGCGACGGTAAAATCATTTTGGACAAGTTCCAAATCATCGATGAGATATTATAAACAAAATGTTTATACGTTGTATTACAATGCAGACGGTGTTTTTCTTAGTCATACGCTAGGCCGTCAGGGAATATAATATTTTTTGTAATATTATCATTAAATCAAAATTGACAACGTTAATGTTATTTAGTTATTATATAAATGTATGTCTCATTTATAGCGTACTCTGTTTTGAATTGTCAATAGAACTATAACATATAGATACTATAAAATGTGCCCACACCAATTTAATCATTAATTTTCAATATTTTGAAATATCTTTTGTCGTTTCTGCAGATTATAGTTACTGCTATACGTTGTGTAAAATTTAAATTTATTGAATACGTGTTTGTCGCACATATGATTGATTTAATATTTAATTTTAATGTACCTTCTAATCAGTAATAACATTTTTTTAAGCTACATGTACAGTTTTTGGTTAAACTTATTATAGGTAGTACCTATATAAGGTTGTAGCTATAAGAGTACATTTTCAATTTTTTTAAAATATTTTATTAAAAATTGCTTTTGAATTAAAAATAAATACCATTGAAGAATTAAATGTACACAATTTAAATTTGTGACAACAGAATAAATTATTTTAATGCAAGAATAGCGCACATATTTTTCGCTGACAAGAGATAAGCATATTGAATGTTTGACATCTCTAATTTTAAGTTTAGTAGAATTGTTTAGTATTATGTTAGCTTTATATTCTTTTAAAATGATTCACTCATTAGTCATATGTCTATTAGCGTTTCTTCGTATACATCTATTGATGATACAAACAGCTTAAAATTTAAATTATGCTTATTTTCATTACAAGAAATAATTAAGCCTATTACTGTTGTTTTTTTTAAATTACAAAAATAATTATATTTAATAATATATAATTGCAATTTGTAGGTATATATAATGTTAGATGGTCATAATATGTTAATCCTCTAACATTTTAAGTTCTTAACCGATTACTTATAAAAATGGTAATCGATTAAAAATATTTTGTTCTAATGCTATGAAGGTAAAACGAACGCAACTTAGATCTCTAATTAATAATTTAGATAAGTATATGATTCGATTATTTGACCATTAATATTTCTTCAACATATCAATCAATTGAATCTCACGTATTTTCAAAATGTTAAAATTAATAAATTGGTATACAACTAATGTCCTACCAATTTTTAATTATATAATAATTAATAAAAGTTTATAATATTTCTATACAACGCAACACTCACATACGCACACACATTCCTCACATAAAAATAGAACACTGGTTATATTCAGTAGAATATGCACATAAATTTATAGTTTATATATGCGCTCGTCGTTAATTATTAAAATATGTATCAATTTTGCAGCTTGACCCCGGCAATTTTATATCAATTTAAAGATTGCTGCAATATGCCGTAAAGTACGTATAGTATTTTTTCTTGTAGGCACTTGCAATTATTTATTGATACATAGTTTAATATTTATTGGTCAGAGTGTTCCATACTTTGGAGTCATTACTTACCTATGTTTAGATAATAGGTATATGATGAGCGGTGGCCAATAGTAGTTATAAGCTTCAACTAATGAGTTTGTTGTTGATTTGATGAAACTTAGAATTCATAAATGAATTTTACATTTACGTGATTTATTAAAAACGTTAATCAATTAAAAACTGTTGATTTTTATATTAAGCTAATCGATATCTTGCGTTTACGAAAAAATTAACTCTAATATCATAGGTTTTTATAACAATAAACATGCGTGATATTGCCTGTATTTAGTTAGTATTACACTGCGCACAAATATATTCTTCTTATAGGATTCGCATATAGAATAAAACTAATAAGAAGTATATAAATGTAATATTACGTTAATGTTATAGGTATCTAAAGTCGTTTCTCATCCGTTTGCTTATTAGACATAGTATCGTATGTGCCTATATCTAAGCGACCTATCTTATTGTGTCTGTATCGGTGATCATTGATCAGCATTCAACTATATATCTGTATGTAATAATAAATATCGTTTTGGCGAGGAGATGTAAGCATATACTATACACATTACAGTTCTTCATTATTATAGACAAAATTATTAATATCCGGCGTTATAGGTCTTACAGTTGGTTCTGTTACAGTGAACAGCGGAAGAATTCGTTTGTATATTGTAAATGTTTGTCAAACCGTGTTGGAAATATATGGAAATGTATTCCAATAATTTTATACGCACGTATAAATATAATTATAATATATAGTTCGCTGGAAGCGTTGAAAAACTTATGTTTTCCGATCGCACGTCCGTCGTCTGCGCCGAATATTATTACTACGTATACCTAACCCACCTATATATTTTATAATAAAATTATATATATATCGACCGTCTCCATCGTAAAATCTTTGGGCGTATTGTATAGCTCTGTAGCAACTACACACACACACACACACACACACAAACACACAAGTATATACCAAGCGCGCATTTCAGAATTCGGTTCCCACACTGATTTATGATGACGACGCGGACCACCTTATCTCGATCGCCTTTTGCTACCGTCGCCGCCGCGTATACCCGTTTGACTAATAATCGTATATTTTAATAACATGGTACATCGCGTGTACACAACAGTCGCCCGGGGCCCCGTGGCGCAAGTACCATCGGATTCGGTGCTGGTAGCCGGTCCATCGGGCATCGTGCTGTCCGGATATCCTCACTATAGTGGTGTGTAGTGGTCGTCAACAAACGATTTAATAATCTTATTTTGTGAATTGTGGTATAATATTACAACAACAACAACAACAACAACAATAATAATATCAAGCCGCAGCGTGCGTGTGTTAAATTATATTGTAATCGCGAGCGTTGTTATTGTCGTCGTCGTTGTCGTTTCCGCCTGTGAGGGGAAGAAGACGATTTATAATAATATATAATAATACGGTAGAATATTATAATAATATAACATTTCTATACGGTCTCGAGCGTGTGTGTCTTATAAACGCGTATACATGTACAAGAATGATGTATGTACATAATAAATGGGTACGTTTAGGCCGGAGGCGTTGTAGTTTCCGGTGAACCCTTTTTTACATTATTTATCGTGCGTGTGTGCGAGCACCTGTGGAGCACGGGTCGGGGTGCCCATTAATGAAAACAGCGGAGGACGCGTTCGCGGTGTACTAACGCGCGCGCTCGCGGACCCGCCGCGCCCGACCGTCGCCGCACGAACGCTTCCTGGCCACGGCGGCGCGCAACCGGTTTCTCGCAGCCGCACCATGAATGAACCGCGGCGGCGGTGGCGGCGGCGCGGACAATCTTTAAAAGCGGCGGCGGCGACGGCTCGACGACGACGACGACGACGACGACGACGCCACCGCCGACGAGCCGCAGCCGCCATTCATCGTTCGCGACGCGTACTGTTCTGACACGCATTATCGACGCCAACGGATTGTCATTTGTTGCACTTGCCACACATATTATTGTTTTTTGTATCACCGTTGTTTTATCGCGTTTTTTTGGTTACGATTTATCTATCGTCCGTTTAATATATATATATATATATTATACGCACTGGATCAGGTTATGAGCCTGTGCGTTATGTTCTCGGGATACGAACAACACAATCGGCACCGGGACGGTCGGAACAACAAGGCGGACCGGACCAGACACTTGTGGCAGCCGTGGGTGGAGAGGGCCGCCGACTTCTTTGATGGTGAGAGAAGGATCTCGTGATTTTCCAATGCTTTTAATTCCTATATTGTATTATTATTGTTTACGCGTTTTATAAGTACGAGCAGACACCGTACACGATTGAGTAGAATCGTAGTAGAACTCGAAGTACCGAGGAAGCCAAAAAAAAAAAAAAATGTCATGGACGTATTGAGGTATCGAATATTCTTACTTCTGTTGTATATATATATATATATATATATATATATGATATCGCGTGGTGCTTGTGCGTTATTGTTGTAACGGGTGATATACCCATATTTCGTTGTGCAACACAATTATGTCACAATATTATATTATAGTGTGTGTGTGTGTGTGTATATGTGTGTATGTGTTGTTGTACCTATTATTATATTTTCGAAATTAATCGATCGCCTTAAGTAACAGTTTCGTTAATAGGGTTCTGCGCACACTGGCTTTTTAATTTATTCTGCGAGACCGTCATAATAATAATAATATGATCTTTTTCGTACGTCTGCTTATATTTTCAGTGTTGAAATCGCAATTTATTTTCAATACAGTATCTTATTATTGTAGCATGGACAATGAGTATTATTACATAAGTAGATATTTGATATCTAACAACTAACCTGGTTACGATACTAATTTTTCATTGACGGAAAATTGAATTTCTTACTGTTAAAATTTACTCAAAGACAAATATTGTGTATGCCATAATGCCACATGCAGGATAATTAATTATTAATGTAATATAACGATATTAAGCGTACGTCAAATACAATGTCCTCGATTTATTAGTTTAATTGTATTAAAAAAAAAAAAAAAAAACGAGAAAACTGAAAATATGCAAATACCAAATTATCGATATTATAGTTACATCATTATAATGAAATTGTTTTTGTTTTTCGAATAATATTATTTTAACTGTCGGAAAACAATAAATTTGTTAATTATAAACACAACGAGTATGTTGTACATGCACGTGGAAATATTTTCAAAAGTCGTGCACAAAGTTCATTTTCAACTCAATTAATGAAAATTAAATTCGTTATAATTATACACATTAACGTTTAAGTCTTTACTAGTCCAATTATAGACGTTTGGTCGTTTGAGTACTGTGCGGTGCAAACTCATTCCATGTTGCATGTATAATTAATTACTAAACTACAATATTTCTAAAATGTTTGTGATATGAAGTATTAAAATATAAGAACGTGGTTTTCGAGAAGACTTCGATTAAATTATTGTGTAATATGTTGTTATATTCACTGGTACCAGACAAATTTTACTTTTTAATTAAATTGGTAAAATATCAAAGGGGATGATTCTGTCGTAAACAAACATTAACTCTCTCCCGCATCCTATTGGATTTGCACCTGCTTAATCAGTTGCACTGAGAGCTTTTTATACTTGACGCCTAATGTTGCATAGTAATAAGATTATATTATTACAATAACGTTTAAATATTTATTAATTGAACATGCAATGTTCAATGCATTCATCGGAATGATATGTAATAATTCGATTCTTACACTATTGGATCGGGTAGTTAAAAAATTGCAGATGATAATATACTTAACAATGAAAAAACTTTCTTATATTATATTCACTTGATACTTATGATACATTTGTTGCATTTAAATACATATATACATATATATATATAGAAATATAAATATCTGTATATTGTTTGAAGTAATATTAACCGTTCTTATTCCCGTCAAAGAAACTTTCATTCGCGCGTCGATAACTCTTAATTTAGTCCTATAAAAAAACGTTAAAAATACAATTGGACAAATAACGATAATCAATTACAGCTATTAATTATTTGAAACAGTGAAAAGTAAAATAAAATAAATTAGACCTAATGCAGAAACCGAAAAGCGTGCTTAAAGTGTGGGGAAGCTATAAAATAATAAATTTGTTTATACAATTTATATTTCTTTTACCCGTTCATATTTTAGTGGCAAGTGCTATGCGGCTAAGTTTTTTTATACGTTTTCGTTTAATATCGTGTATAGGTGTAATAATGTAATATATATATTAATATTACAATTCCGACGAATTGATGCAACGGATAATTTTCTTATACATTATATGTATTACAATTCTTATGTTTTAAATAAACATTATCAATTATAATTTATTGCGATAGTCGTTTGTATTAATAATTGCACTGCACAGTCGATTGGTCATCCGATTTCAAAGAAATCTATTGTTTATAGCAAATTATATATTATACTGACGTAAAAAAAAAAAGTCGATCAATTTGTTTTTATTTTCGATAATCGGTTTAATGACGGTTGTCGGTTTGTATACATAAATAAAAAATTATTATTATAATACGCGGGGAGACTGCGCGAGTGCCGGCGGATCGTTTAACTCCGAAGAAAATAACAACGCAGGTCCCGCTTGCTTTATAGATTAACGCGAGTCATCCCGCGTCCGTCCAACGCGCCACCTCCGAAAGACGACGGTGGCGTTAGTTTAGTAATAATAATAATAATAATAATATCTAATATTATTGTAACATATTTAATGTGAATCACGAACAGGAAACGTGCGCACTTTGTTCGTATGCCAAGTGTGCGTGTGTATGGCCGTTGTCGTTCTTCCGTTCTCCTGCGTCCATCGGCCCGGACGGGAAAACGGATATAATAATATAATAATGCGTGGTGAGGACTACGTGTTTATATCATTCAATATCGACGTACCTATATAATATGTAACATACACCGGACACACGACACTCGTCGGTATGGGCAGTATTCGTGTAGTATTGTAGTTTTTGTATTAATCACACACAGCGGAGAAAAAAAATATAAAACGTATAGAAGATCATGATAATAATATTGTTGAGGATTTTACGATCGGTCGCTCATAATATATTTAACCGTTAATCGAGTAATATTGTCAAATCCTTCACAGCCCGGCACCGAATGTACACAATATGGCCATATGGGTATAATTTATAGGTTACCCATAATAATAATATAATAATATACGCGCGTGACGTATAACGATTATGTATTGTAATAATAATATATTATTATGCCGTGCAGTTACAGTAACGTGGTGCTGTAACATTTGTCGTAGAAAACTACTCCAGAGCTTGTGACGTTCTGTATATCACATCGCGATGAATTATTATAACATTACAATGTGTCGCTCTGGCGCGGTAAGTATTAGGCACAATACCAATACGGATGTTGTGCGAGGCGGCGTGGCGGTGAGAAATCTCAAGAACGCTAGGAATTCATCAAGAATCCTGTAGCCGATGTAGTAATAATTTGATATTATGTGTTCGAGATATTTATTAGATAATATATATGAATATAGGCGGTATAGGTACGCCGCCGCCACGCGTCGTATATTGTTATTACCGCGAGCCCTCGGTACTTTTTTTTTATTATTATATTTACCATTATTATTAAAACCGGTTGGATAAAATATTGTGTACGATGATACGACTGCGGAAACACGGCGCGCACGACAGGATTTCGTCGTCCGGTTGCGCGTATAAGTATATTATAGTGTTTTTCTAAAGAAGATTTTTCCGTTTTGTGCAGATCATTCGAGGTCGCTGTCGCTGAGATGTTCGGCGATGGAGGGAACTGTCGGCACCGTCGGAAAATGGAAGAGGGAGAGGAGACACAGGGCCGTCTGCACGTCGTCACCCGTATCGCCATCTCCGGCTCCGTAAGTATATACTGCCAGTACTGCACATAATATAATACCCTATTGCACCTGCCTAACACTCATAGTACGCACTGTAACTATTACTCCGGTCGTAACCACGAGGTGGCCGAAAGATTCGAACATCCTCGATTTGCGTGCGGTGGGGTGGAGGGGAAAAGGGACGACAGTTTTTTATTTTGTTTTAAGTGGTTTAGCTAAGGTTTTAGATTTTCCCCCATTGCTATATAGACGAGGAATGATTAACAGGTTGCTAAATGTGTAAAATATGATACTATATATGTATTATAATAATATGCACTGTCGCACTGCTACTATAAAACCACATTATATTTTTAATATTCCATTAAAACTTAAAATTCAATAAAAATTATTAAACCTGAAAACATTCCGTATTCCTCAAAATATTGGGTGTGCTAAGTAGGTATTTAACCTATATATATATATATATATTTATTCTGTAGACTGTAATATAATATCTCTATAATATTTATAAAATATACTATAGGTATATTATGCCTACAGATTATTCTTTGTTTAATATATAAAACAGAAATGAAAAAAAAACAATTAAAAGAATTGTTTAAGATACGTAATTCAAATAATTTTTTCCATATAAAATGGAGTTCATTAACAAATGATAACAGATTTAGTTTTAGAAAAATGGACAACGGTTTTACGGTTATAGATCAGTCTATATTAGTACTTATGTGGTTATAGAATATACGTCTAAGAAAATACAATCACAGCAAATGTCCAACTACAATAATAATTATGAACAAGTTTTGGATATTTTGAATAATTATTTTTTGCCAACAAAAAATAACATCATATAACTCAAGAAATAAATAAATATGAATTTTTTATAGAAAACAATGCAATTTTTTTGAATTAAGAAAAATATGGGCTAAATATTCAGTTATCTTAAAAATATATTCAAATATTACGCAGAACATGTCTTTTGCTACAAATTCTGTTTAGTTAAATAAATCGCCAACATTTCTTACCCCTTCAGAGCAGCAATTAAGCCAATAAAAAACCTATTATACGAAAACCTTAAAACCTGATCTCTACGTTTTGCTATTACACATTTACACTATTTAAATATTATTTGTGAAAGCAGATATGCAGTGTTACTCGAGCATACAAACATGAAATATAATGTCACAAAAATGATAAATTATATAGTGTGTAGTAAAAAGAACGATAAAATGTATGTAGTACAAGAATGAAAAGATAAAACAAAATTCCTGAAATCGTGCTACCAAAGCATCGATTATGCCCAGCGTTGCGATGGCGATGAACGCATCCGTCCACGAGGTCCGATTTACACAGTCTAAAATTTATTGTCGTACAAACGTAGCTTTAAACATTCCACTTTTGGCTTACAAAAAAGTACCCATCAACAGACGCAGGTGGATTGTCCGCCCAACTCATTTCTCCCCAAACCGAAATATACTCCGAGTGCCATACCCAGAATACGTCGCTGACGGATGGTCCAACTACAGGACGAGTTTCTCTCAATTTTTTTTTTTTTTTTGGGGGGGGAGGGGTATGTCGGAGATTTCGCTATAGTACAAGTATTAAACAAAATAGATACCTGACATCGCTGCACACGCCAGCACTATTATAAGACAGATTCACAAGAATGTGCATCATCGTTACCCGGTTACCAGAACATTGGTCAGCAGCGCACACATGATTTTTCTTCTGGGGGGAAAGAGAGGGGTTGTACTATTAGTTTTTTTTTTTTTTTAATGACATAGATACTACAGATACTCTACAAGAGAGGCATTTTTAAAATATATTATATTTTCAAAATACACTTGAGGGGAGGTTTGGGAGATCCTTCACACCCCCGAGTTATAACCAGTTTTGCTTCCATCGCATTCCACGCCAATCGAGTGACGATCGCAACGATGGTTAATATATTGTATAGTTTCAGAAACTCTCAAGAGCCGCTGGACATGACAACGACGGCCGGTTCCAGGGCACTGACCAAAGAACGGGCTTCGGTGATCATGGCGTCGCCGGCCACCGGACACAGGGCACCGTCGGCGACCGCAGTGACGGGCGGCATTAGCGACCCAGTCATCGACGAACATTTCAGACGGTCATTGGGTAAAGACTACATGAACGTATTCGCACCGGCCGTCGCACAACAACAGCAACAGGCTGCCGCCACAGCCGCCGCTGCACCGTCGACTGACGGTGACGATGACGACGACGACGACGACGACGACGACGATGCAGGATTATCAGGTACACCTTTTATTTATAATATACCTACAATCTTTGTTTTCGTTGCCCTGGCTAGTTATACAAATCGAGCTAACCCAACCTAAATTTACCTTAAGGTATGCATAATATGTTTTTATTCGATCTGAATCCGTCACTATTGAATTATCATGCATAAACCAAATATATCGAAATAATCGAAAATCTTATAGTTATATAATATATATTTGATCAGTTCATTACTGAGCGACTGGTTCAATATTTTTTTTTTGAAAAAAAAATAATATAGTTAAAATGTTTATAGCTGGTTTGCAAACCAATATTCTTTAACAATATCGGGACTTTAATGAAACGTAATTATTATTACTAATATACACAAGTATGAAGTGTATAGTGTTTCTACCGTTGATGCCTGATGCCCGTAGACGAAATCAGATTTTCAATAGCGTTTGCTATTTATCGGTCTAATCGGTTTATTATACTCCGGCCCACGAAAGTCCGTTGTTGAACATTTTCTACAGCGAGTATGGAACTATGGTGGAAGAAAATCCGGCTCGCGACCGTCAGTCAGATGCGCGGAGTACGGTAATTCTCTCGTGAACAGGAGTATAGATACTTTTATGAGTATAAATGTACAATTGTCATTTATTTTCGTTATACTTAAAAATTGAATGAGTGATATTATGTTGCACAACTGTAGGTCTATCGATCCTAAATCGCAGTTTTAAAAGTATGAAAAGGTAATTTTATGCGTAATCGGTAAACTCCCATCCCCGCACAACACCACTGGTTGAGCTTCGGATGCAACATTGTATTTAGGGTAGGGACATGTCCTGATAATATTGCATTGGATCATCGGACAAAGATATTCCGCAACGAGGAAACGTCTAAATCGCGATCTGACTAAACAACTCTCAACAGCTGATATATACACGACAATACAGTTATAATAAATGTTGGCTGACACGACCAAATATTAATGATTAAAAAAAAAAATGTTTTCAGCGGTTGACGATCATTTTGCCAAAGCTCTGGGCGACACGTGGGTAAAGCTGCAAAAAGAAGAATACCAGAAAAAAAGAAAAGAGACGGCCGCCGCCGCCGCTGATGGCAGGCAAAAGGTGAACGTATACGCGGCGTGAGGGAGAAAACCGACCGGTAAAACGGAATAAAAAATTGAGATAATTTTAGGGGATTTGTGTTTATATTTATATTTTAAGTGCAGCAGGAACACGGCCGGATGTGCGCCCGGCTTCGGGACGGTGGGCTAAACTGCGTAGACTATTATTTTATGTATATGATTATTCTTTGTACACTTTAAACTTTGTAAATAAAAAGAAAAATACAAATATTTATGAACCCTTTTTTTTTATTAAAAAATATTAAATATTTTTATTCAATTACAACAGAGAAATGTGCCGATATATCTTTAAAAAAAATCGAATCTTCGATTACTAGACTTTATAAAAATATATAAAAAAAAAAAAAAAAAATATTAACTAAAATGATAAATGTATAAAATGTCTTTATATCTGTAGTAAAAAAAAAAAAAATGTCAATTTTGCATTCGTTCGATGCCTTTCGAACGAATCACACAATGAGAAATAATAAGTTTAACGAAAAAATACATAACAATATTGTCAATGACGAAAGAAAAAAAAGTACAAACAAATGCCTATATAGGTGGTAATAATAGTTAACTTTTGTTTGCAGATCACAATATTTAAAAACATGGTTAATTAATTTTGATCTTGCATAGTCGCACGTAATAAATCGCAAGACCGACAGTGAGTATACATAACTACTGCATTTCGTTGTAAACTATGTAACTCCGATAAATCAATACAATTTTCTCTTAAACTAGCTTAAAATATTAAATGTACAAACGCGCGTTGCAAGACGTTATCGAACGAGTTACAAATTAAAAACGCATCACTTTGAAATTAGCAGTTCGTCGTCAATCAGCGTCTGGTATGCAATTTCTTCTTTGCTATTATACAACTCCACGCCGACGATGTCGTTGGCCGATTTGTTCTGTAAATCAAATGGTTAGGTGAGGTTATGGTTCAGACTTTCGTTAATAACAACATATTATAACGGATCACACAAACGGGCACGGTTAAGAATTTAAAAACAATCATTAATATAAAGCTACGTACGATTCCGATGACTTTTAAATTGACGCCTCTCAACGTTTTCAACAATTTATTAACGGCGTCTTTGGCATCGGCGTCGTCGCTCAGCCTGACGTTTTCCAGCTGACATTCGATCGTGAACATCGGCATTTCGAAAAACTCCACGGGACACGGTCTCAGACTGTCGGAAGGGAAAAAAAACCAACGCTATCACACTATAATATTGTCTGTCCAACAGATTATCGTTGTAATATTTAACTGCGAACACTGGCTTACTTTTTTTTTATCAACTTGATGGATAAGCCAAAATCGACTAGAAGTACCGATTCCCCGCCATCTTCAATGACACCACGTCTCCACAGCACGTTGTGGTAAACAGTGACAGCAGTACCTGGAAAAAAATCGCACAATAACATTAGCATTGGGATTAAATATATTTAATCAATGGTATTATGTATTACCGGTACAACCATTAATCAGCGAATAATGCGCAGCTAAAACGGTCGTTTTTGACGAGGCGTATCAATGCCTTTTTAGTGTTGTGCATATTTATTGTTTTTATTTGAATTTTTAAATCTACGACATTGCGTAATGTTAAAACGCGTCGAAGGACTATACAACTAAGATAGATGGAAACTATAGACAATCCAAATTAAGGTTGTATACCTATACCAATAGCAATACCATTTTAACTAAAAACATTTTTTTCTAAAAAATCCAGAGTATTGAAGACCGACGAAAACAAAATATTATTTGTATCTCGTGGTTTCGACGTGTTAAATAAGTAAAAGTATTTGTACGTATCAATATCATCGAGGGACTTCTATTATGTGATCGGTTAAAAGTTTGCTGGACCATATTTTCGTGTTAATTTTATATTCCCTCAAGCCATAAGTACTACTGTTGGGTAGTTCCTTAGAATCATGTCAACTCACGTTAAAATTATAAATACCGCATATATGCCTATTGTAAATAACCTTACAGATTGTATATTTTCAAATAAATGTTAAAAAAAAAAAAAAAAAATTTTATATTATCCCACTCAGAAATGGCAACACTTCGCCCCCACCCCTCCCGAGCCGCGCGGTTACGCTTCATACCTGGTACAACGGTGTCGAGCGGCGGCAGGGCGAAGCACCTGTCGGACATCGCTTTGTACATATTCTCCTCGGCGACGCTCAGGTCGACACCGCCGATCTTCGTGATCACCAACGTGAGGCTAGTAGGTCCGGTGATGCGGCACACGGTGCCCTCGACCACTTCGTTGGGTTCTAGACAGAACTTCGAGTAACCACACTCCTCGTCCGAAACCACCGATGTCGCACCAACGCTACTCGCCCGCTCTTCGTTTATCGTTTTCGTTGCCGCCACACTGTTGTTGTCATAGGTCGATTCATGCTCGTCGCAAGTCTGTCCGCCGCCGCCGCCGCCGCCGCCGTCATCAGTCTCGTCACGTTCAATGTCGTCGTCGTCGTCGTCGTCGTCGGCGGCCGTGTCGCCGTTGTTTTCTTCGTCGTCAGTGTCTATTAGACCAACGATCGACGCCGATACGTACTCGAAGTACGCCATTCTGTTCGTCACCAGATATTGACACACGTCCAAATTTTCTTGAACTTCTTTCATGTGCTTGATCTACACGTGAACAGTGCACACCATTATTACTATTACGCTAAGTGTTTGTGCAATCGTGTTGGTGGACGATAAAAGTATCTCCTCATTGACTTTTTTTTGTGGTCCCGAGGTGTCTGCCCCCCCGTTTGATAAACGTTTTATCGAATTATATTGAATGTATATTTTTTGATTCGTTTGGTTATGGACGGTTAAAACTAAAATAAACGAATTGAGGAAGAACTTATTTTAAATTCTGAGAGGAGCGATAAACAAATTAATTTTATAATGATATTTTTTTTGTTTTTTTTGTTTTACGTCTACATATACGATAAATAGTCAAAAAGTCGAAATAATGCTTCGTTTTTTAACTTCGGTATCTTCACTAATGGGAAGGAGGTGAATCGTAAATCTAATTGGTACTTTTGGGTGGTCAAAATTGTAAATTTCCAATAGTTTACAAAACTGGAATATTTACACAAAACCAGTTTACGACATTTCGATTGTTTATTTTTAGTGAAACAAGAATAGAGAAGCGCATTCGAAGGTGAAAATCCCATTCAGAGCAATATAAAAATTACTTCCATCATAAAGCTAAACATGAAGCTTAATTATTTTGTTTTGATTCTTATATAATCAAATTTTGTTTGTCTTTCTGTTAGTTTTATTTGTATTATTATCACTATAACTATTAGTTTTCATGTCTCAATAATTGTATACTATTTTGTAATCTATAATATTTTGAAAAAATGCTTTTGCCCAATAATTAATATAAATAAATAAAAAACGGTAAGCCATATATGTTTCATATTAAAGTACATACAGTTAAAAATTCCTAGGGTGGCAATGGTTCTCTTTGGCACCCCCCTGCGGAGGCCCTTATTTACAGAATGTCTATATTAGAATTTTCTATACACGATAAAATTGAAGAAGTGTTTTGACTGTTTTTGATCTACTTATTTATAGTTATTTTCAATCGTCAATTTTTTTTTCTATAAATATCAATAAAAAAAAATCATTTTAATTAAGATATTATTAAATTAAATTTAACATTATAAAATAAATCTTTGTCAATACTATCACTATAATTCTTTTCGTATACGATTTTATTTTTAATATTGTACTATTACAGTGTTTTTTTGATATGTTTAAAATTTTAAATGAGTCATAACTAAACAATTTAACGCCACAAAAAAAAAAAATAAAATAAAATGTTAAATTTACATTTTATAAAAACTTAACAATGTTGAGTCAACATATTTTATAGTAAGTACATCAATCGATGCATAGATTGACGAACACCAATCTATAATCACCGAAACTTGACCACTGTAAATTGATGTAGATGATTGCGATTTTTACCTAAATAATTTTTTTTACGCGCAAAAAAATTATATTGGCATTAGTTTTTAATTTTTTATGGATAAACAGATTTTAATCAAAACAAGTTACTATATACGTAATATTTTTTTTTATAATAAATGTTAATGAACACAAAACATAAATTGGCACACATAATTGTTATAAATAATTAGTTTCCAAGAAGGAAAAGTCAAAACTAATATTGAAATAAAAATATGTT
Organism: Pentalonia nigronervosa; assembly: GCA_014851325.1. Classification (NCBI taxonomy): domain Eukaryota; kingdom Metazoa; phylum Arthropoda; class Insecta; order Hemiptera; family Aphididae; genus Pentalonia; species Pentalonia nigronervosa. The sequence continues at coordinate 11,266 of JACXSJ010000451.1, read as the reverse complement.
CATGAAAAATACTATAGGAAGCTTGTACGTCGTAATATCGACGTCGGAAGATTTCCAAGAACTGAATTAGTCGCACACGAGAAGGGAAATTATATTCAAAATTGGACGGGAGTGTGTATTTTATATTACCTTATATCTCATTAAAAATTTGCCATTTCAATCTATAGTAATCTGGCTGAAATATTCCGTGTTATTATTTAAATGCAACTGTGCAATACACAGTACAATTCGTAAAATCTAAGTATAATAGTATTACGTAAAATGCATCCATTATGTAAATAATTATGGGCACCATAATATTGTTTCTATCTCATCATTAACCGGTTATTCGACTATGAATTATCTCTGGTATCCTGTTTTAATACTTATCGCTTGAAAATTCAAAAAAATGAAAGTTCGTATTGAATTTACTTATCTACCTATATTACCGGGATTAGAAAAAAATACTGATATCTAAACGTATGGTAAAAACACACGACTCACCGCACAGATATCATGGGTCGATAGATTCGTGTCGATCGTCACCGTACATGTTTTGTCGACGATTATGCTGTGTATAAAATCGAGTGAGGGTATCGGCCATTTCCCGCTTTTCGTAATCTAAATCAATCAAATAATAATTAATATGTCTAACAGAGACTCCAACGTCTTCGTACCGGTAAAATGGTGCTGAAGTATCCCTTGATGCACAGTTGAGGCACGTCGGTCATGTACAAAGTCGACCGGAGGTTTTCATGGGTACACGTCTCGATGTTGCCGTAATCACAAAACTGTACAGTGAACTCTCCTTTTTTATTTTTCTAGAACATCGATTTGAACAATAATTTACAACGCCGTCCCTATTTGTATATATCATAATATTATAATAATGTATTAGCCGGTGTGCCCGCTTTGCGGGTAGTTGTCGTGTCCTATATTATGTTACCGTCAATTATATAATTTAAGTAATAACGTAAATGCCTAACTAATATCATTAAACTGCTTCAAATTAGTAAATTATATCGTCAATGTTTATGTAGGCATATTAACAAACAATGTAGTGATATTGTAAAAATTAAATATATTATTAATAAATTTACACACACAATGACTAGAGGGAATTACCTTAACGTCTGCTACTAATAGACAATGTTGATCATTTTGAAAAAAAAAAATTAAAATTTGATTAGAAATTTTAAATGACGCATAGTGCATAGGAAAAATAGTCGAGTGACGACTATATAGATAGGTACTATATATTATGCAATGTGCATGTGTAAAATATTATACATTTAGAGCAAATAAGTTGTCCATTACCGCCATTTATACAGATACCTAAAATATAGATAGGTGCGTCGGAGTCCTGAACCGTAGGGGTAATAACAGATAAAATACTAGTAGAGCCCCGGATAAATGTAGGTATCTACTACACTAGTTAGGTCGGGGTTAATTTTAATTTTTAGGTAAGTCGTAAGTATAAGGAATATACAAATATACAATACAAACGAAAAAATATTAAAAATATATAGTATAAAACACAGCGTTTCCCAAACCATGGTCGCGAAATTTTTTTGATGGGTCGCGACTCGCGGTTATATCAGTTATTTTAGTCGTAAATTGATAAATAGTATAAATAACTAGTATTATATAATTTTAGGGGGGGGGGTCGCGTACCTAATAAAGATTAAATTTATGGGTCGCCATTGCAAAAAGGTTGGGAAACGCTGGTATAAAATAAGATTCAAAAAATCACTTTTTTGTAATTTAAAATTAATTCAATCGGTTCCTTCAATTATTGATTTATATTGTATAATATGCATATATATTTATAATTTGTTACATGCGGATATATAACTTATTTTGTAATGTGATTTTAAGATTAACGAAAAACTCTACCTTATTTAATAATAGTCAAAACTGTAGTCTATATGTTATAACTAGGGATCGAAATTTAATGCACTTACAAAGTGCTAACTAAATATGCATGCACCTATGCGCATAAAAAGTACAAATATGTTTTAAAAATAAGCACTTACTTTTAATTTCTAACAATTTTTATAAATATAAAAATTTTACTACAATTTTTTTTTGTTTTATAGTTTTTACTAAATATTTATTATTAAAAACAGAAAATTTTATGTTAAATAGGGATTTAAAAATTCCAATACAATACCTAGTGAAAACTATCAAAATAAATAAACATTCAAATGTGTTATTAATTTTTTTTTTTTGCCAAATTTTAAAATTGAATTATGAACTTATCATTTATTATCAAAATATGCTCTAAAAAAAGGTAAAATTAAGAAATATGCTCTTAAAACTACAAAATCACTAAATATGCAAAAGTATGCACTATAAACTTTTAATATTTTTCTCGTAGTGTCATAAAATTAATTTTAAGCTTACTTTAAAGCACTAGTTACACAACATTATTACTTAACAATTAAATGTCAAAGTAGAAACAGGTATATCAGTATTTTTTAATATAAAGCTTGTTAAGATTTGTAAACATAAATAAAATATTCAACTAATATTAAGTTTACATACATATTTCAAAACTCAAAACATATATAAACTTGGAAATAGTACATGGAATTATAACTGTTTCATTTTATCATTTATGTACCACTTTGTAGTTTAAAATTAAGATTAATTTTAATTATTAACTAATTAACTTTTTAAAGGCTGGCCAACAAAGGACGGTAATATGAACTAATTGGCAAATATAGTTTTAAAATATCATTTTCAGATTTTATAGTTTGTTTTTAAAAACCAGACCTAAATTGGCTATAAAAAATACATAATTGAAAAAAAAGAAAAAATTTAACAAAATAAAATACAAACTTTTAAAATTGTTCCTCGGTACCACATTTTGTCTAGATAGAATTGAACTATAACCGATTGGCCTTCATACCATTTCATATTTATTGGTTCTGGTTTGCTATTAGAAAAAATGTCATTCAATTCGTTTAAAACAAGCTGTAATAATTGAGGAGTTTCTGAAAAAATAATAATTATTATTATTTATCATAATATTAACAAAATTAAAACAAATTTTTTTCATACCATCGTCCCATATTTGTAAGTACACATGGCATTTTGTATCGACATATGCCACAACAGCATTAAATTGAGATTTAACCAAACGAGCAGGAGGCAGCCAACCATTAACAAATTTACAATTGTCTATAGATACAATAGAGTGATTGAATTCTGATTCCGATTGAGAGCTTGAATATTCGTCATCCTGTTGGAAAATATTTAGATGGCAAGCTCTCCACAAAGTATAAAATAAATAAGAAATACAACTAATGCATGTGTGAATTGAACAGAAATAGTATAAGTATAGAATAGTAAAATATGGAAAAAAACTTGCAACAAATAATGATGCATAATATTGTTTCTAAAGTTGTATACTATAATCATAATATATTGTAATAAAGTGATAATTTTGAATGTTGAGGAAAAAATTAAACAAAAATAGATTTATAATATGGTAAGAAAAAAATATATTAAGGTAATTAAATTTTTCTTTTTATAACTTAAATTTTTAGTTCAGAGAAGGCAATATTAAAGAAACTCATTCATGCAACACAGACTACTTAACACATACATAACATACTAAATTTGTTTATCAAAATTAAAAACAACATTATCTCGGATTTTAGATTAGGTTTATTCAATATTTTAAATTAAATATGATTAATCAAACATTTTAAATTGGAATATTGCGTCTTCTATGAATATTAGCTGTTAAATGGATATCAAATAAAAAACATATAATTATAATATTATTATATATTTTAAATTTACTCAAGAATGTATTGGAACATGAAACAAAAATGTTGTAAGGTATGAATTTTAAAGATAGAAACACCGATGGGTATATTTAACTATATATTATCAGGGCTCAGATTTTATAACACTTAAAATTATTGTGCTATACTATAAATATACGCTATATTCTGACCTAAAAAATCTTAAAGAACCACTATAATATGCCTAAAAAAATTAAAAAATAGCAAAAAACAATTGTTTTCTTCTGTTAAAAATAATTTTAAAAAATGTATTGTGTATAACTTTAAAATAAAAACCTTGACTTATATTGAGTACAACCAATTAGAAGTCATAATTGTATTGTGTTCGATAGGCCAATATGGGGAGCTTCCTAAAAATATATTATGATATGAAATAGAAATGTGGATATTTTTCTTGTGGATTCATATACATAACAATTTTTTTACTATTTTTCATTCAATACAAACAATATTTATGAAAATACAAAATAAATCATTATATTATTTATATTCGGTTCTCCGCGAACAGTGATACAGTGCGCACGTAAATTTCATTGTTTCCGAGTTATGTTTAACCATTATTCGCAATTCTCAACGGATTTTTGTGTAGTTTGTACCAAATTACTATAAAAATTGCACAAAATTCTGCGCCGTCGCTCAAATCAAGTTAACACAAAAAAATAGCCACCACATCTTGGAAAAAGTAATATAATTAATTGCACCCACTAATTACACTTTATCTAATACTTTGCGCCTCCAGGCAGTCATTACGGTGACCTTTGGACTGTAGATAAGTTTGTCACACTATGCCACCTAACAATACTAGTAATGTTAGAAATACTTAACCTAAAACGACTCAACCAAATAAACATAAATCCAGTAATATAACCATTATCGAATCCACTTCGTCTAGCGACGGTTGGCAACAACAACAAATCAAAAATAAAACACACCCCCCCACAACACCAAATTTTCCATCAACTACAACCAGCCGTCAACCTGAGATAAAAAAAAACAAAACTATTCTTTTCGCCTAACCGATATACAGTATTAACGGAAAAAGATGATATTACGGATAATGACGCAACCAACGCTTCCGACATAATGTGCCACCCACACATGAAACCACTCAAACAAATCTAACCAATAAAAATAAAAACAATCTACCTCCGTCAATATTCGTAAAAGGAACAAAGAAATACTCTGATCTTAGAGAAGCAATTTCTGATCAAATTGGACCCGATAGCTTCATCTGTAAATCTACCACAGCCCATATAAAAATCCAAGTAAACACTAGCGACAACTACAGAACATTAATACACTTCCTACAAGATCAAGAAGCTGAGTACCATACCTTCCAACCTCAAACAGACAAATCAATCCGCGTAGTAATTAAAAACATTCACTACACTACCGATCCCACGGAAATACTAGAAGCACTAGAAGAAATCGGCTTTACCGTAAGACAAGTAGTAAATATAAAACACCAGCAAACTAAAATGCCACTACTTATATTCTTTGTTGATCACGCCCCTGAAGCTATTAGCAAGGAAATATTCAACATTATCTTCCTGTTAAATACAAAAATTAAGGTTGAAGAGGCACACAAATGACGTGAAATCCCCTAATGTCAAAATTGTCAATCGTACGGCCACACAAAAGGCTACTGCTCACACTCACCTCGCTGTGTAAAATGTGGTGAATATCACTTAACATCACTTTGCTCTAAATCATCAGACTTACCGGCAAAATGTGCCCTTTGCAATGGCAGTCACCAAGCCAACTACAAAAGCTGTGCCATATATAAAGAACTACAACAACGCCGCCGCTTTTCACCCACCTCAAGACATAACAATCAGTATCATCAATTAACACAATCTGAAAACCAGCAACCCCTACCTTTCTACCAACAGACTCCAGGCCCAGCAGCCCCAGCACCAGGGACCAAATTGAAATATTCATATGTAGAAGCAACTGCCAACACAGGTAACGCACCACCGTAAAATTTCTCTAATACCCAACACCCAGTAAATATAGAAAACTTACTAAGTCCATAGATGACTTTAAGTGCATAATCAATCCACTTCTCTCTTTTCTCACAACAGTAATTTCAAATCTATTCAATCTTCTTAATGCTAAACGCAACAACTAATACATATACTAACAGCTCCCTCCTGATCTTCTCGTGGAATGCGAATGGTCTTAAAAATCATAAAGATGAACTTTTTCTTACTCTCCAAGACAAAAGAATTGATATCGCACTCATTTCTGAGACTCACTTTACAAATAACTACTTTCTTCACTTACCAGGCTTTCGGTTGTACCAAACCAACCACCCAGACAACACCGCTCACGCAGGCGCTGCTGTCTATGTGAGATCTTCTCTCACTTCCCATCCACTCCCGGAATTTCAAACTGACTATATACAGTCATGTGCAGTATCCTTAATAGTCAACAATATACTTCTCTCAATAGCGGTCATTTACTGTCCTCCTAAACATAATATATCCTCCGAACAATTTAACCTTTATTTTAATACTCTTGGCCACAACTTTATTGTCGGTGGTGACATAAACGCCAAACATATCCAATGGGGTTTTCGGGTCTCAAATCCTCGAGGTACTTCACTCTCGCATAGTATAATAACCAAAAACCTAAAAGTCATCTCTCCTCCAAACCCCACATACGGGCCAACATCTCCTAGAAAACGACCAGATATACTAAACATATTTGTCACAAAAATTCCCACCACACTCTACTCTTCAATTGTAAACACTCATGCCCCATGCTCAGACCACTCCCCCGTATTACTCTCATTAGACTGTCACCCTCTACCTAACCAGTACAACCCGCCACCGTTATATACCAACATCAACTGGGATAATTTCCATAAGTCAATTTTACAAAAAACCAGTCTAAAAGTCCGCCTAAAAACAAAAAACGATATTGATGAAGCTGTAAATCTTCTCACGTCCAATATACAAGCTTCAGCATGGGAACAGCAAAACCATCGAAGCCTCGCACATCCAACATAATTCTTCCTTTATATATTCGCAACCTTATATCACTAAAACGTCGTGCTCGCTGCTTATGGCAAAGAATAAATTATCCCTCCGACAAATCCCAATACAATGCGCTTGCACAGAAACTAAAACGGACCATAGCAAACTACAGAAACGAATCCTATACAAAACACTTAGAATCACTCACGGCAAAAGACGGTTCTCTCTGGAAGGCTACCAAACACCTTATTCGTATACGTAATCCTCCAGCTATACTGCGAAACACTAATGGTGAATGGGTACACTCTGACAGGGATAAAGCTAGCATATTTGCAAACTACCTCGCCGAAATCTTTCAACCTCATAATAGCATCCTTCTTCTGGAAAAAATTAATATAGTTAAACAATTTCTCAATTCGCCACTACAAATATCGCTTTCGCCAAAACATACCTCTCCTACCGAAGTTCAGTACACCATATTCAAACTCTCACGAAAAAAGTCCCCTGGCTACGATTTAATAACTTCAGAAATACTAAAGCAGCTTCCGCAAAAAGTTATTGTCTTAATAACCTATATATTTAACTCAATGATCCGGCTATCCTACTTCCCTATTCTATGGAAGTACTCATCTATCATACTCATTCTCAAACCAAAAAAACCACCTTACCTTCCGTCATCATATAGACCTATTAGTCTACTCCCAATACTGTCTGAAGTATTTGAAAAAATTCTAATTAAAAGAATTCTAAATATTATCGATGAAACAAAAGTCCTACCCGACTCGCAATTTGGCTTCCACACCAAGCACTCTACAGTCCATCAAATTCATCGAATAGTTGATAAAATATCTTATTCTCTAGAAGAAAAACAATATTGCACTGGGGCCTTCTTAGATGTTTCTCAAGCGTTCGACCGAGTTTGGCACGCAGGTCTGCTATTCAAATTGAAAATCATTCTACCATCTAACTACTACCTCTTAATAAAGTCCTACTTAGAAGATCGCTTCTTCTCTGTACGTTATGGCTCAGCCACCTCTTCTCCAAAACCAATCCAAGCAGGAATCCCTCAAGGCGCAGTCACTGCTCCCTTACTATTTAATATTTTCCTATACGACCAACCTACACTACCCACAAGTCTCTCAGCTGACTATGCTGACGACAAAGCACTCATAGCCACCAGCCATAATCCTACTGTTGCCTCGACACTCATCCAAGAACATCTCTCACTTCTCGAAAAATGGTATAAGTTGTGGGGAGTAAAAATAAATGAATCAAAATCGACACACTGTACCTTCACCCTTAGAAAGGGAAAATGCCCACATATCACCCTCAATGAACATACTCTGCCAATTGCAATGAGTACTCGCTATCTAGGCATTACTATTGACCAACGCCTTACCTGGTCTCCTCATCTCCGTGATAAATTACTGTCCTTATACAATCATTTCCATCTTCTCCGCTCTCTCCTAACTTCCAGCCATTTGAGTTTACCTACCAAGCTACTAATATACAAACTTTACCTCAAACCAATGTGGACATACGGAATCCAGTTATAGGGTTCCGCAAAAAACATAAACCGCATACAGCGCTTCCAATCAAAAACACTTTGTGCTACTACAAAAGCACCTTTTTACATATCTAATCAAACCCTACACAATGACTTTCCCATCCCACCCGTCCTTGACGTAGCTAGAACTTTTTACAGGCGATTCAATTTAAATATTCAAAATCACACCAATCCCTTAATCAAAGATCTTGCGTCAGCAAATATACCTGGTAACCCCAGGAAAAGGCTAAAAAGGCAGTGGTGCCAGGATCTTCTAACCTAAAAATTTTTAACTGTAATATAACACTATTGTAAACCCATATATTTATGTACATAAGTAACTGTCAAAGTGCCTTTGCTGAAAGGTTTCTCTTTAATCTGTGTTTCACTCAAGCCACTATTCTTCCATCACTTTTACTCATTGTTCTATTCTGTAACATATTGTAAATTATAGAAATAAAAACAAAAAAAAAATTATTTATATTAGCAAAAAACATCACCAAAAAATGAAAAATTGCACTAAAAATCTAAAATACTTCAAATATGTAAAAAAAAATAGCAATATAAAATTACATACTTGAAGTACCTGACACACAAAACAAATTTGTAGCTCACTCTACTATTTTTATTTGTGTCCTATAATAATAAGCATTTGTTATAAAATCCGAGCCCTGATTATCATTATGCCTTCTTAACATTTAACTACCTTCACTTACAATAAATAATTTTTTTTGTTTTTAATTGAGATAAGGAACTTATGTTGAAAAAAATACGCCATTTTATAAAATAATTACAAAATATTTTTTTATGTCAATACATTAATTTATATGATATAACATAATTTGACTTAAGAAAAAAATATAATTTTTTTTTTAGATACATAACATGAACACTTAAACAGTAACAAGTATAAAACTTAATGGTATCATCATAAAAAATGTAATCAATATAAACTACATATTTTCTATTAACACGAACCTCGATACTTGAATCATTGGCTGATAATTGTTTAATTATAATATATTAAAATCAATAGTTATTTTTTTTATTTAAACAAAGATGCTAAAATAATAATTTTGATTTCTTAATATGTATTTTTGTTTTAAACTTACTTACCCTTTTATCTCTGAAAAAGTAAAGAAAATATAGAATTAAAATTATGTAGTATATTAAAAAAATATTATGAAATGATTATTTTTACATAGAAAAAATGTTTGTTGGTCATTGTAATTCAAAATGCTATATAAAATATTAATTTACTATTGAAATTCAAACACAATATTAAAAATGAACCATGAGATGATTTTTTTTCACGCCTGCACCAAGAGTTTAATTTTTTGATGCAAATTTAAGCCTTTAGAATTACTTTTATTTATCCAATGGACCAATGGAGAGTAAATATTTTTTTTTCATGAACAGGTAATTAAGTGGGAATTCCGGAATGCAGCAAACAAAAATGTGGAAATATCCACTACGCAGCAGTCAGTAAGGTTATTGTCCAAATTAGATTAATAAACATGAATGAATGAATCAATACATTTGATCTAATATATATTTATATGAAATATTAGTAGGCAGGTTAGTTTTTTGTGCTGCTCTATATGAAACAGTTAAGTCATTTTAAATACTGAGAACAAGAACAGTTCATTATGGATTACCATAACATTGATAGAGGTGGTATTGGAGACGACAGAAGTATGATAAAATATAATATGTGTAGCTCTTACAGGAAGGCAATTTCAGTCGCAAGCAAATATTATTTGAGACTAAAATAACTCACTTCCTACCTTATTACGTAACAATAAACTTAATTTGATTGAAATAATATTCAAAAAAATTTAAACTTTACGTGGTAAGGATCCAATTTGAAAATAAAAAACAGGAGTTTCCAAAAATTTTAAGTTTAAACTTGTGAAATATTGATCTCTAACATTATTAGTTTGATCTTTGATTCAACTAAAAAATGCATTATTTGAACCATAATTTACTTTTTTAATTTCTCATTATAATAATTATTGCTTTATAATATTACCCAAGTTTGATGTTAAAATAATATGTAAATAACTTACTGTTTATTACTCAAAGCATAACCTTGTTCTATCATAAATCTATTTATATTTATCCAACGGTTTTGTAATGGTTCTAAAGCTTGTGGCATTACTATATCTTTGACCCAAATTTCTCCTAAAGCAATATCATTTTCCTTTGCCTATATGTAAAACATAACAACAATATTAATATATTATCCAGTCAATATTAACTTGAGGATTTACATCAATTTTTGAGAAATATACTACAGAATATCTTTTTAATTCTTCAATTAGACGATCACAACTGAATTTAGGCCATATTCCATTTGAAGCACCTAGTGGAACTAAATTGTTTAAAGCACAATGTAGAATTCCACATTTGTCTTGAGCACAATGTTCTTCAAGTATGTGTAAGGTTTTAATAGATATGTTGTCAACGGTTTCATTTAAGTCATATAAATAAACCTATAAAAATTAATAAAAAAATAAACTTATTACAAAATTATACATTTTATTTCTTGGGAATTTTAATTATTCTACAATATTTTAGTTGTAAAATTAATAGTAAATATTAGGGGTCGCGGTTGTGAACGGGTATTAGATACACGGGCACACGGAGCCTGGGTACCCGGGTAAAAAATATATTAAAGCCCGTGTATTTAATATCCGTGTATAATACCCGTGTATACCCGTGTATTTAATATCCGTGTATAATACCCGTGTATTTAATACCCGTGCATATATTGTATATTAATTCAGAATTCAGATATACTTTAATATAAATATTTTTTTTGCTAACTTTTCCTAACTCTTTATACGAGTCTTTATAAGATTAAATAGCACAACAGGTTCATTATATTAATACTCATTTATTATAAGTTATTTTTATAGTTATTAGTTATGCTTAAAAAT
>JACXSJ010000450.1:263429-314648 GCA_014851325.1 Pentalonia nigronervosa | reverse complement strand
GTGTGACTAGAATAAGACTTAATTTGGTTTAATATCCGCTGCTGCCGTGATGGTAGTCGTGTTGTTCTTGGTGTTCGTAATGGTCGGGTTGGTATGCCTTGACTGGGTACGGCACGGCAACGGGCACTTTGTATGGCACTTTGACTGGATATGGAATTTCCTTGACCACCGGATACGGCACTGGCTTCTCGACCGGATATGGGATACTCTTCACCACTGGTACGGGGTACGGACGTTCGACGGGAACCTTGACCGGGTAGTGGACGGGCTTCTCGACCGGGTACGGTACGATCTTCTCGACGGGCACGTGCACCGGGTAGGGACGGTCAACGGGCACCTTGACTGGGTAGTGGACGGCCTTCTCTACTGGGTACGGTACTTGCTTCTCGACGTACACGGGGTACGGCTTGTCGACGTGCACGGGGTATGGGCGATCGACGGGCACCTTGACGGGCACCGGCACCTCCTTGACGACTGGGTACGGATGCGGCACCGGAACCTTGACCGGGTACGGTTTGTCCACGGGCACGGCGTACGGTTTGGGCACTTCCACGGTGTACGGCCTGTCAACGGGAACGGGCACCTTGACCGGGTAAGGGTACGGTTTGGCTACCTCGACCGGGTACGGCAGGGCCACGTTTTTGGTAATGGTCTTGACGGGTACGTGATGTTGGTACGACGGTTGTCGGTGGCCACTGTATGCGTAATCTCCGCCGAAATCGCCGTGTCCGGCGCTGAAGTCACCGGGTCCGGCGATGAAGTCTTCGTGTCCGTAACCGCCGGTCGCGATTTCAGAGCCGCCGTAGCCGTAGTTAAAGTCGGACGCGCTTCTCTTGGATAGATTGTCGTCTGCTTTTGAACTCTTGGCCGGCTGTTCAACGGCCGAGATGTGGGCGCACAGCGCAAACGCGCACGCCGAAAACAATATTACTTTCATCGTATGCGTGTTGATCGCAGACCTAACTGAACGCGAATGGTGATCGACCGCGGGCATCCGACGCTTTTGTAGCGGACCGTTGCTGCCCCCGGTATGGTACCTACACCAGTCCGGTTGTTGCTCCCACCAGTGGAGTGTTCGAATTATGCATTTGATCTATACGTTTCGTCTTCGTTACGTATTTCTCTAAACAAAAGTTGTTTTGTGCAAGTTTGTTTATGCTACCAAATCCACAATTTGAAAAAAAAAAAAAGTCTTTTCCGTCTAAAGCAACTATACATTCACTTTTTTGAATTTTTTTTTTTTTTTTTTATCGAGTCTTATAAAAACAAGTCGTTTTCGAATTTTATATAAGGTACCGTCTGGGCCTGATTTAAACAAAAATAGTGAAGCTGTTCAATATTTACTTCTTGACAATATTTAACTAAAAATGTTTTTTAACAATTATTTTAAAAAGGAATATATATATATATATATTTAAGGTGGCGTACTAACAATTAATATAACTTACAAGTTTAATCCGTGGATCACAACGACATTTTCAGTTAATTGCAATACTCATTTTTTTCCTTCTTTTTTTTTTTACAAATTCAGCAATAGTGTTTTCAACCGTTAATGGTTTTGTAACATCATGATTGATTGCCAGTAATGACCACGAGTCCAGGTTTTCTTATGTTAGAGAAGAGCGCATATGAGTTTTTATACGTTTAAGTGCAGAAAATGAACAATCACAATCTACTTACTACATTTTGTGCACGACATTGAAAAGTATTTTTTTAAATTTTTGTTTGTTAAATCGTAGTAAAGGGAGTCTAAACATTAAGGGGTCCTCTTCTTGTGCACCGCATAGGTACCGTAAAAATTTAAAAAACCTGTAATCACCAATTATATTTATACGTTGATATTAGAACCGACATTTTATAAATTAAAATTTTGTGTGTTTTTTTAGTCATAATGATTTATTTATTTCTTTATTTAAAATGTTATGTGACAAGCCAGAATCATACAATATAATATAATCTAGAACAACCAAAAAATTAAACACTCGAGTTTAGATTAACTAAGTACTAAAAAATAATAATGTTAATATAATATATAAATAATTAAATATTAGTTTAAAAGCATGTATAAAGCTTTCGTTCTAAAATATTCACGGTACATAAAAAATAAATTGACAAAATTAAAAATTAAATTAGATAAAGAAAGTACTCTCGGGGAAAATGAGTCGATACAAATTATGTTTTTATAAAAAGGTACAAATACCGACCTTACTTAATATATTACAACATTCAATATTTTTAGTAAGATCATAAATTAATAAGACGTCAGATAGCTATTACGTTTGATTATACGCGGCTGAATGTAAATAGTGTCTGAGGCTACTATAATGAAAACAAGTCTCTGAAAATGAATATATTGAAACGAAAAGAAATTGACTTTAGGAATATTAACTGAACATTATTAACCAGTTTATTAGTAGAATTCTGACTCCAGATCAATGAACTAAACTGTGATGAACCTAACAGGGGAACAAATAAAATTTTTTTAGTGTATTAACATTATTTAATTACCTAGTATTCATTAATATGAAACATAGCATTATATTAATTTTTCGTTTATAACTATAGATGACTTTTTTCCAACGAAATTTTGAATTTCATCAGTTTATTTTTATAAATTGCTAACAAGTTTTTCATATGAGAAAATGTTTCTAACAATTAATGTGAAATTATACAATTTAAAATAATATTTATATACTTTCTAAACAATTTTGAAATACGGTATTTTAATGTTATCAATAAATTGATTTTATTCGAAGAAAAAAAAATTCGACTCTCATCGAGTATTCCAAATTACTTAGAGGCCACCAGATGTTAAGTTTTCATGTTTAAAATTTACAATTATATATATATACACGTTGTGTAAAAACACGGACGAAAATTCGATACTATTGAAGGCTAAAATAATCATTTTGAGCATATTATTATTTTCTTGTTACAAAATAAGTTGCGATTGTTTAATTAGTCATAAGTAATTGAACGCGTAAGGTGGTATTCAAATTTAGGTCAAACGACGTAACTATAAAACAATGTACAGTTGTAGTAGCAGTAATATCAGCTGTACCACGGTGAATTTGTGTGAAAGTATTATAGATGATGGGTTAATTGTTTAATTGTGTGGAATTCATTATTAGCCATTAATTACACACGTGCATACGGATATTTATATACGTACATGATAGATCGAGGCAACAGTATTATACCTGGTGCCCAGTAGGGGTGACTAAATATAGTATATATATATTACTATAAATTATAGATATTAGTTAGAGGGTGGTATATTTAGCGGTCTTCACGGGCCCAGTAGTTCTAAGGGCTCCCTCTCTCCTCGCAATGAAATTGTAGGCAGTAAAATTTTAATCGAGTTTACGTCATCTTCTGTTTTCAATATAATATTCGTAATAATTATAAATTTATGTAAAAATAAAATAATATCATAATAAAATGGTTTAATTGCATGTATACGCGAGAAACAAAAAAAAACATAGTCGATTTTTATGAACTCGTTCAAAAATGTAATACGACGAGTTTTCGGTGAGTAATGATTTTTCAGATCATAAAATTCATCTTAGTCGTTATAATAAACACTGAGAAAGTTCCATTCAGATTAACACGGTACTATTTTATAATTTCATGTGGCTTTTGCTTTGTTTCATAATTTGCATGTATGATTTATTTTTGTTTTAATTCTCTCAATTATTTGTTTTCAAAAACTAAAGCAGAATGTGCATACAACAGACCGTTTGTTACCAAGCTATAAAATCTCGTATAAAATCTTTATTGAACCTTTTCAAATATTATGCCACATTAAAATTATCAATATTTTATATAATATGATACACATAGGATAGCTGGAACTTCTACGATAATATCGTGTGTTATGATATTATAAACGGCAAACTTATATCAAGTGTTTTACTTTCTGCCGTCTGTTTTGGCGTTAACATCGATTCCCAGGTATTGTTTTAAGACACATGCGGCTCCGATCTTAAACATTTTATAAATTGTATTACTGCAGGTAATAATAACACATCACAGTTTGTACGCATAATATTCGTCAAACACAATAATATATAATCATCATGCACGGAAAATATTTTAAGATCCTTTAGACTTTGTGTACTTTCGCACACAAAGTAGGTCTGTCGATTCGTACACATTATCATACGCATGAAACGGTCGTCATCCACGACTCGCTTAATATTCTATGTTATTGTGAGAGGGAGGGAAGGGAATAATATGGCTATCGTCTCGTCCTTATGCACAGCGATATCGTACGAGAAGACGACTTTATGTCATTAAAACCTTCTACGATATATATATTATATATATATATGGAAGGATAAGTTGTGTGACGGGATTTCGACTTACAGCATAATACCATTACACAAACGTTTGGCTCACGACGAAATCGAGAGCTCGCTGGAAATGAAATTATTACTCGGTCGACCGTCTCCGCCGTCGTCCCTCGCAAACAAAATAATAATAATATTATATTATATTGTAGGTATATATACTCAAATGAATCCGTTTATAATGAGTAATGACTTTGCGAGAGTTTGGATAATATTATACGTCGTTTCAAACGAAATAAATTCTTCATTATTATTATTACCATCATTATAAATATTATATATTATTATTTTTGATATATATGTTTAGTCGAAGGAAGAAAAGCTTTTATAAACTTCTTTTTTTCGTGTATTTATTTACCGTCGCACGCGTGTGTATCGTTTCATATTATTATAATACCGTCAGAGTTATGCTACAAAGTTAGGTCGACGTACAAGTATGAACAATTTTAAAAATTATTTTTGTTACTGATGATGATGGTGGTCTTAATATATTAAATATAATATATTGTATACATATATATATGCGTAAAGGTATTCAATAATAATATATTTTTTACACATTTTTGTCAAAACATATTAATGTTACAAGCCAATAACCTATGCTACTGCGGCTTAAAATAAAAAAAAAAATAATAATATATTGTTGTAATTTTTGAATTGTTATATATATATATATATATATATATATTTTATAAAGGACCAAGAATAGATTTAAGTAAAAACGTAATTTGACTTTTCATGCGATAGTTTTATCGTTACAAATTATAGATACCTGGCATAAGTATAATTCGTTGGGAACGAAAATCGTTATAATTCGTCGAGTCCGCGAATCCAACAGCCGTCTCCTTATTATTATAATATACAGTTTTACGTGTGTATTTATACGTTCCATTTTGGAATTTAATAGACCAGTTTGTTTTGTAACCACACATTATACATGATAATGACTCGTTCTCATAACATAATATGATTACTACACACCGCTGACTGGATGATATCATAGATTATATTATCGAAGGGTGTTGGCCACCGGCCGAATATTCGTGTTATTCAACCGAAACGACTATAAACACCTATTATAGGTATAGGACGAGTTTTTTTTTTTTTTTTTTTATCGCTTTTGCGGATTTTATACAGATTTGAAAGCCGACGAACGACGATCGATTGTGGTCATGAAATACAAACACTTAGCTAAATATTATTAATTATTATTTTCGTTTTAACTTATCAATACATAGGTAAAAGAATAGGGAAAAAAATAAGAAATTTTTAAGATAAAATATTATATTTATATATACTACACACATAATATATGATATTATTGTTTATTAAATTCGTCACAATTTATATATATATATATGTATTGTATTTTTACACATCTGTAAATATAGACAATTTATATAACATATGTCAATAAAAAAAATGTAATTAAAAAAAAAAAAAAATAATAATAATAATGTATACATATTATATATTGAGCTTAGGTATACGGATAACGCGCAGATATTACGTCGTCCGTTCATATAAAGTTATATTCACGTCGACTGAGTATTCAGCCGACGTTGTATTAAAAATAATATTGCAACGGCCCAACAAAGTCGATACAACCGTGTGGCGAAAAACTATCGAGATCTTTTTTTTTTTTTTTTATGGTTTTTTTTTTTCGTTTTTATCCCTGAGGATTATAGACATCGAACACGAAGAACATAATGATTCATAATAATGTTTCAGTTATCTGTAAGATTCGCGACTAAATTTTTTTTTTTTTTTGATTATACAAGACGCTCGCCGACGGACCAATATTTGATTTGGCTCGACGAAAATTAAAACAAAGGGCGAGGGCATTATATTATATTATATGTTGCGCGCCAGTTAATATCTGGTAACTTGTGGGCGATAGAGCGCGCGGGGGGGGGGTTATGGTGGTGATGACTAGCTGCTTACGACGGAGTCAAGTTAGTATCCGGAGCTGCCGTGATGGTAGTCGTGTTGTTCTTGGTGTTCGTAATGGTCGGGTTGGTATGCCTTGACTGGGTACGGCACGGCAACGGGCACTTTGTATGGCACTTTGACTGGATATGGAATTTCCTTGACCACTGGATACGGCACTGGCTTCTCGACTGGGTATGGGATGTGCTTCTCGACGGGCACCGGGTACGGGCGGTCGACGGCTACCTTGACCGGGTAGTGGACGGCCTTCTCGACCGGGTACGGTACGATCTTCTCGACGGGCACGTGCACCGGGTAGGGACGGTCAACGGGCACCTTGACTGGGTAGTGGACGGCCTTCTCTACTGGGTACGGTACTTGCTTCTCGACGTACACGGGGTACGGCTTTTCGACGTGCACGGGGTATGGGCGATCGACGGGCACCTTGACGGGCACCGGCACCTCCTTGACGACTGGGTACGGATGCGGCACCGGCACCTTGACCGGGTAGGGTTTGGCCACGGGCACGGCGTACGGCTGGGGCACGTCCACGGCGTACGGGCGGTCGACTGGCACGGCCACCTTGACCGGGTATGGATACGGTTTGGCCACCTCGACCGGGTACGGCAGGGCCACGTTCTTGGTGATGGTCTTGACGGGCACGTGGTGTTGGTACGACTGTAGCTGGTGTCCGCCGTACGCCGCAAAAGAGTCGTGGCCGCTGAACTCGGCGTAACCACCTCCGTAACCTCCGGACGAGACGAGTCCGTGGCCGTAACCCGCGGACAGGATGTCGGCGTGGCCGTAGCTGTCGACCGACGCACCGCCGAACCCGTAGCCGGTGTCGAACAGGCTCCTCTTGCCCTGGGCCTTGTTGTCGGCCGCAGCCTCGGTGCTCTTGGCCGGCTTGTCTCCGGCGGTGGCCAGACAGTGTGCGCACAGCGCAAGCGCGCAGGCCGCGAACAACGCCGTTCTCATCGTGGTGGTGGTGGTGTGCTTGTGACGCGGTTGTCGTGGCGGCCGTGCAAGCAGTTTGTCGTCGTCTCGGCAGACCGGACTGGACGCGAGTGTTGCTCGGCCGTCGGCGTCCGCCGGTTATGTAGCGGACCGCCGCGCCACCACCACCGGCCACCGGACCCGGCGCAGAGGCCGGTTTTCCGCTCCCGCCCACCCGCCGGCCGACGGGCAGACCTACTTTCTACGTGTGTACACCCGCGGTCCAGTGTCGCGCATTATTATTATTATTATTATTATTAACGCTGCGCCCGAGTCGACGGCGGCGCGTAAGACCACTCTTGTTTTTGCTTACATTCGTTTGGTTTGGTTTCGTTTTTTTTTTCCCCCTGCCGCCGCTACACGCACAACGGGAAGAAATCGAAATTTATAACGTCAAGGTCGACGGCGGCCGGCGGACTCGCGTTCGTCGCTACGCGCGCACGAATGTCATATGTTGTTACGTTGTTGTTGTTGTCGTCGGTCCCGATGACACGCCCGTCGGCCATCCGTCCGACGTCGAATAAGTCGTCGCCGTCTCGTACGGGCAAGTCGATTTTCTGTCGTGCAACCGATCTTTTCGTTCACCGCGGCAACAAGTCGGAGCGACGCGTTATTGTGATGTAATCATGTCGATATCGTGGAAAATATTATTTCGGACGACGGCGAACGGCGTTGCGCGGCTTTATCGCTCTCCCGGTTCCGCGGAGCGCTTACCCGCCGCTGCATTTACGTCGCTTTTCGATTTTCAACAAACGACTACTTGTATTACGCGCGCGGGCAAAAAGCTATTTTATTCTTTTAACCTATATTTCAACGACGAAATGACAAATTAAGTCGTACTTATTTTTTAGATAGTAATAAAAATGGAATCATTAATGCATCAATAATAATGATTATTATTTTTTTTTTATAAAAAATATGAATCATATGTTCAAACATACTTTATAAATAATTTTAGGAGGTGAACGGGGCAGAAAAAATCTAAATATAACACTATATACTGTAACGTAGCGTTACATGCCTTTTGCGATTGCTGTTAGGCTTATCATACATGAACTTTTAGCATTTGAGCGGTTATTACGATGACAACTTACTATACAATTACAGACAGCAGTGCGGAACGCACATTCACGTCGTTTGTTCGGCGAAAAACTTTCCGACGTGTGTATGCATAACAATATATGCTTTAAAAATAATGATAAAATTGATAAACGAGAGCCTGGAACAACGTCCATAAGTGTCGAGCGAGCGCAAATTCATCTGAAGCACGCGACCCGTAGGCATATTTGGGTGTACTTCCAGTTATCT
The DNA here is from genome assembly GCA_014851325.1 of Pentalonia nigronervosa. NCBI lineage: Eukaryota > Metazoa > Arthropoda > Insecta > Hemiptera > Aphididae > Pentalonia > Pentalonia nigronervosa. The sequence goes on along the minus strand of JACXSJ010000450.1, from coordinate 306,063 downwards.
CTTCGTGACACTGAAGGTCCTCAAAAACCCTATTTCTTATCGAAACTGTGTTTGAGTGAACACGTACACGGCCCTCGAAACGGGGAAAAACATCGAAGTGATTAGACAATATGCACCTGTATAAAAGCACCGTAGATGGATGATAAATATTTCATATGTACGGCGTACCTACGTGTGCCGATCGTACGCGGGGATAACGAAATTCTGGTTACCGCGTATATACATATACCAATATCGGTAGTCGTAAATTAAAATTTCTAACAACCGGCCACGGCTTTGAGCGGAAACAATCGTATATTATAATAACGCGTATCTAGCAATATGCTCGAAAAATAATATTTACCACTAATTCGTAGCTCATCGTCAGAGAGAGATGGTGGAGGTTGTTCGCAGTACGTCAAACATGTGCGGCGAAAACAAAAACGCATTGAAATTCCGACGCTCGTCGCGCGTACCTCGGTCCGTACAATATAATATTATTATTATTATTATTGTGTGTACAACGGGGTCCATCGGGACCCTTATATCTCCGACGTTAGGGGTAGTAGTGGGCGCAGTCGTATAAATAATTTGTGCGCTCCTTTATTAAAATAATTCGGCCGCTGATTGACAGACGGCGGGGGTCACCCCAACCCCGCCCACCATCCTGCCCGTCTGCCGCCGAGGCTGGTGCCGTTATTCGATTTGGACGCTCCGCGTGGTGTATTATATACACGTCACATTATTATGCGCTGCAGGGTCGGAGGGTTTTTCTTTTTTCCCCGACGCCGCCTGGACTCGGGATCCTCTGACCGCGCTCGTTAGAATCCGATCGGTCGGCGACGGCACGGCGGTGACTAATACCTGCAGCAGCAGCAGCAGCAGTTTGATGACATTACCGCACGCGCCGCTGTTTACACGATGAACAGTGAGCTCTTCGACTTCTACCCGCGCCTACACATGAGAGGCGTACGAGAGTCCATCGCTCGCCCCTCGGAGAGAAAATCATATTATTATATTGCGTGTACGTACCCGGATGTCAAATTTTCGGAAAAATCGCGTCGTAGTAGGTGCGCGTATGAATAATTCACGAAAAATCCCCTCGTCGGACGCAGCACGACTATTGGTGATTAAACACCGCTGCGCCGGTCATCACTGTGGCTATTTGATGACGAATAATGGTTGTATAGTATAATAATGTTATAATATTATAGACAGTATATTTCTGATGTGTTTTATGTCGAAAGAATGCGGCGAATTAGCCAACACATCGTGTATACGAACACGCGTGTTGTTAGATTTCGACCAAAGTTGTGTAAATTGTATCCAACTGTATTAAATTATTATTATTATTATTATTCTTTTACGTGACAATTAAGTAAGAATGTGTGAAAATTACTCACGACTTATATTTTAATGGTAACTCCACGAAATAACACGAATTTGTGTTTTTAAACGACAAATATGTGTAATAGCTATTGAAGTCTGAAATATTGAACAGTGTACGATTTACTTGAGTATTTTTTTACGCTAAATACGTAATGAATTTAAATTGGTTTTTTGATATTTAAGTTAAAAATTATTTTGAGTACCAATCTGTTCAATCTGTTACCGTTTTGGAGTAATTTCATAATAGTTATACTATAGCGATTTTGTGCTAATAATATATAAATGAAACTTAAATTATATTTTTATCACAATTTTGTTTTAAAATAAAAAAAAAATATATGTTTTAGTAGCAACACAAAATTAAATATTTATTTGTATATAATTATTTATATATTATTATAATAATTGGTATGCTGGTCATTTTGTTTATTATTCTATATATATATATATATATATATATATATATATATATATATATATATATATATATTAAGCCCAACTTGTTTCGAATAATATAATATAAATTCTCCTGCAGCAGTAATTTAAAATACTTTGTTCAGGTATTTTTCGTTTTTATATTCATATAAACTGCGCTCATAAATTGGTAGGTTTTATACTTTTATAGTACGCAAACTATGCTGGGGACTAAGCGTATATTATGTTAAAAAAATATCTATACATAGTATATTTTTAGAGCTTATACTGTTGACGAGAGGTGCAATCTGTTAACGCTTATAGTATTTTTACAGAGAGCGATTCTTTTATCACTCATCATTTCGGAAAGTATAATAAGAAGTCTAATGGTTTGCTACAAGATTAAAATAATAATGTGCAAATATAACTTACTGCATCTGCAACAGTCATTATAGCGGGAAAGATTGCAGCTGCACGTGTCCTGCATTAGTTCTATAAAATATTTTATCGATATTTGGTGTACAAAGTTTGCCCTTTGGTACTGCAGATGACGTCCGATCGACTATTGTGACCACGTAATTCGAGGTGCACATTTATGTCACATATATTCGTACTTAAGTTATGGAACTTGGTGAACTTCGTGTTTTCGTCCATACCGTCGGCGCCAGATTTCCCCACCATATCAGGTTAAATTTGCAATTTCTACGTAATTTTTGCAATAGGTCAGTAGAGTCTACTGCAAAATAATAATATCATAATATTATGCCATGAAAACCGATCATTTGCCTGGTTGTATTACACATTCTGACGTTGGCCGTTTTGTCTTTCTTCTCGGTCCTTGTTTGATGTTATAAAATATCATAATATATATGTACATGCACGTGTTCTGTATCATTCGACTTTAGTTACACTTTTTATCCACACTGCAGTTGGCCTAGAACCCAAGAAATTAAGATTTTATAGAACTTTTTCTACTTTATGTAATATTATATGTGTGTTAGCGTATTATTATTAAATATAAAACAATATTATTCCTTTCCACTTGTTTGATTATAGTGTTACAACACGTAAGTAAACTTATATGTTTTATATATTTGGTCGATGGTCACATGCGATATACATCTACTCAAAGTCATAAGTTATGTATCACATTGACTGTATACTATAATTGATTAAAATATTATTCTATGTGATTTCAAATTTCATATTAAAAAATTACAAATGTGAAATCGCTTATTTAAGGTTATGTCCAGATTCCAAACAGTCCCGTAAATGTCCTTTGTGTCCATATGTATATTGTGTATAATATATAGTTTATGCAATCCACTCGAGGGCTCCATCCACAATAACGATTCGTTATTGTTATTTAATCACCGCGATAAACAATCCAAAAATAAGTAAAAAATACTACGCTGAGCGCACTGATAATCGGTTTTCGGATTAGCCGATGACGGCCGTGTTCCACATGGTTCCGTAAAATTTGTGGGGACGTAAATGAAATATATGTTTACCTTGTCAGTTTGATATACATTTTTTCGGTCGCACTAGTTGCATAAAACCGGATAGAGCGGTAAATGATTGAAAAAATATTTAAGAAAAAAAATGATTTAGTGACGATCAAAAGAGAAATACGACGGTAGCTATAAGTATTACACACAGATGGATAATGTAAAAAGAAACCGACCCTGGTGAGTAGGTACCAACCTATATCGTATTCGTGTATATATGTGTATATTGCTATATATTTAGACGGGGTAGAAATATTTCATCTTTTTTTTCTCCAATCCCCTTTTCATCTATTAGGGATATCCCGGCAAAAGAGGGTTGCGTGCATCGTCTCCCCTCCTTTTGGGTGGTTTTCTTTCAAACGAAATCGCTGAAATGTAAATTTTAAATTTCTCCGCACAATAATAAATTGTAATTTTTGCGCGGTCGTCGTGGACTTTGATAAATTAAGGTATATACGTTATGTAAAGTTATATATTATTAAAATATATACGTAAAGTTAATGTTATTTAGATACTTACTATCATCCGTATACAAACGCTGCTGACGACTCGTTATTTTATCACTATGCCTATATTTTCAGGTACCTACCTACAAAATATGGAAGGTATAGCGACTAATTTGTGAATTTCAATTAAAAAAATGAAAAACGTTTTCGTGCATCGTGCAGTAGTGCGATTTAATTATAGGTCATAATTGCAGTCACGTGATCGTGGGTTTAAATAAAACACACCCAACATTATATCTTTAGTATTATGTTATATAGTTTGGCAGAAATATTATTCCGGTCGCATGTAATCCTTCTCCTATCACTATTTTTAGCGGTTATGTTTTGATAAATTACGAAAATTATTATTAAACGGAGAACAAAAATATGGAAAAAACAAGTTCTACAATGCATAATATATGATATTGTCGTAATAATATTATTTTTGACGTTAAACACGAGAAATCATGTTCAGTATAATTATTATGCACTTTTATGATTGCCAGATGGACGGGCGCCGCGGGAAAAATAAATTGTTTCAATTTCATAATACGTAACAAAAATTTGACATATTTTTAAATAAGACTCTCTATGGGCATAGGCATCTGTATATATTTTATTATTATGATATGTTTTACTTTTAATAGGTAGATTAAGTTATTCTAATGTTTCGAGTCGAATAAATTTCGTTCGAAAATTAAACGAATGTGGTTACAAATTAAAGTATAATAATTAATAGTAACTAATTATTATACTATTACGATATAATACAGTCGGGCGTTACTCGCCGTATGTGTAACATAATATATTAACATATTAATATTATTTCAAAACACAGAAAATGGCAGTGTCGTTCAAAATATGTTTTATCACACAAACGCAATACAATAATATATCATTTTAAATTTAGAATAAAATATAATCACACTTATTTTCATTAAATATAAGTGTAGAGGTACAACAAGTACTCATATTATATAATTATTATAATACTATACGATTGGTTTTCTCGATGACCGTTCATCCGTCCGACTTGTCGAATGTTTTCGCATACGATCTCATTCAATCCGCCAGTCACCGCCACCCACTGACTATGGGCCCGTGAATTACGATCGTGCCCATAAATTATCAAGTCGTTTTTGTCGACCTATGTAAATTAATCAAGACCGTCGCTTCAACGTGTTTATTATGTTATCGTAATCGCAGTGTTAAAAGCTGGCATCAACCTATATATATATATATATATAATAATGCAAATATATATATCGCGATGCGTTTGAAAGCCGACGTCCTAGAGTAAAATATACACGCACAAATTATATGATAGGTATATGAATATGGTTATTTATAGTGCTTTTCTTAGCTATAATATTATATGCGGTGCCGGAAGTGTTTTAGTTTTCAAAACGTTTATATTATTATGTATAATATACACTAAACACGATGATCGCGTATCGATCTGTACCGAAAATCAACACGGGAAACGACCGTCGACTTTTCCCTACAGTTACGGGTAAAAACGCCAAATACAATATAATATATTAAGTACTATACTTATTAACTGCGTCGTAGTAATTATATCATATTATTATTAATAAGTTATTATAATAACTTTGAGATCGTTTTACCTGTGCTAGCCGAAGACGCGAATACAGCGCTGCAGCATTACTGCCTTTTCGCCCGGTATGACGTTAAAATTATCGAGAAAATTTGTATAAAACAGTTTCGTGAATATACAACTATTATAAGTAGACTATATTATTATAGTGCTTCTCGAGCGTCGATCCTCTCCCAAAACAAACGGCGGCGCACATGGCGGATTTGATTTTCGTTCTCATCGCCGCGCACGTCCATTACAAATAACGAGACGAACGAACCGAAAAAATGTAATCGGCTTAACGACTCTCTCGATGTACGGTCGAGTGTGAAAAAAAATAATAGTAATAATAAAAAAAAAAGATGAATGAAGAAAGTGCAGCGAGGAAACAAGAATATTAGGGCGATATTCTAGTGACAGTATTGTATAATTGTGTGGGTTTATATATACATATATATAATATATATCTGGGGTGAGACAACTTTTTGACGCGATGTCAACTTCCACCATGCCCTATCGCTCGTTATATTAAAACCGCTTTGCCTTCACTCTCTCCGGCGGCGTATACATTTCGGGGTGAGTGATACAGATAAAAAGACTCGCCGCATTGGCATTTTATTTCCCTAATATATGGTGTATATTTTCCCAAATAAGTTATTAAAAAACTTATTATCCTTATTAGTATTACATTCTTTCTTGAGTCATAACTATTACATATTATATATACGTTTATTGAGTTAATGTTGCAAAAATATTTGTCCACTTCTGACTCTCTGAGTACATACCTATACATATCGTTCGTCAACGTTAAATTCACTTAAAACCTCCAACATAAAAAATACCAGTATTACTAATAGAAGCGGTGTTGAAACGTTAGTTAGACTAACGATAGTCAGAATTGATGAACATTGGTAAGAAAATATTGAATTAATCAGAATTTAACTGAGAGCCATTTTTTGCCAATTAAAAATGCATAAAAATCTGCATGAACATTAAACCAGTCGAAAATAAAATTATACCACAATAAAATGAGTTTATCAACTTCGCAAAAAAATATATTGCTAAATAGTAAAAAACGAGTAATTCAAATCGAAAAAATGAACTATTCACTGCAGTCCTACTGTCGTTTCGTACTGTATCTACACATACGGTTTGTAAAAGTGCAAAATATAAATTAACATTGAAAGTGTATTCTACGCTGCTGTAACATATGGATTTAAAATAATTTGACAATATATTGATCGGAAAAAAGTCGATATTGGTAGTGAACAATGTACGTTTGACTAAATTAGCAAATTGGACGAAAATTACTATCATTAACGAAATCACGATTCGACCTAATTCATATATATAATACATTGAACATGACGTTTGTCAACCATCCATTGAATATCACCGATATTCGTTGTCATATAGGAGGCTACAACTTATACACTACAACGTTATACATTATTATTTGTACCTACAGAAAGCGAAGCGTTTAATCCATGAAACGGATTTTAATGAATGCCATCAACTGTAGTTTATAATATAATTATGTAGTATGTATACCTACGCGCTCTTCTCTTTCGAAGCTAGGCAGGTATTACGTCGATTGAACGAAAAATAGCGGTCGACCGCAAACCCGACCGGCCATCTAGGACAAGGTCGCGCCGGTCAAATTACTCGAAAATGACCGAATCGTTCGGCACGCACGTGATTTATGTGTTTTTTCCATTTTTATTATTTCTTACTGTTTTTTCCACCGACGGGCCGCGTAACGATGTTTAAGATTAGAATCGCGTGTTTTAGATTGTCCGCATTTTAAGAGCTCCGGTCGTTTTATGACAGGCGAATCGAATTTAAACGCACTGCACTATATAATCATTATCTATATACACATAGTATAATAATATAATATGTAGGTACTTCATTACTCTGTGCACATATCTATATTATATATGTTAAGCATGTACGAGCGTGCTATGCTATTAAAAAGAAAAACCATTATGTTATTAAAAAAACTAATGATTCCTCGCCGTCGGACCAATTTGTTTATTTCGCGCGTGAAATAAAAAACGGTGTTCGGCACAAAAGAGACCTTCGGACGACGTTGGGCGTTGGTACTATTATTATTATTGTTATTACTACATTTATTATCATGTATTTAAATGAGTATTAGGCAGTTTATCGGCAGGTGTCCGTTTTATCTGCAGAACAATGCAGTATTCTTCGTTCAAGTTTTCGGGGTATTATCTTTTTATTAAATGGTGCAGCGTCGTAGTCTACAGAATTAATTAATATCTTCGATCCGCCGAAATGTTATTCTATTATTGAAAATGGGATTTTTTTCATCATCACACATCTACCACGATCGTCGAGACACGTGTTCGAATTTGAAACCGCCGCCGTTTTCTTACCAGTGCAGTGATTATAATAATAATAATAATAATAATACAACGATGGAACTCCTTAAACGTAAAACACTCCTCGAACAACACGCATATATTATTTTGAAGTGATTTGATGTATTCAAAGTGCACTCGGTTTATTCGGTTCATTAGAAATTTATCGCGTACCTAACACCCTTGCAAAGTTTTCAAAAAACGTTATACTGTAGTATTATATAACAACATTTGGTTTACGTAACAAAACTTTTGCAGAAAGTTTGCAACGGCATCCTGCGGTACACAAAATATTTTATGGCGGATTTCACTACTAATCCTTATGCAAATCTACCAATGCCGATGTCTACTTGCGAAACTTTAATGGAAACCTTTGATATGATTTATAATTTTAAGAGTGTGTTTTTAATATAGAACAGTGCAGTATACTGTGTATATTTAACACCACACGTCTGCACTGGATTTTTTAGACACATTTTAAGTCTACAATAAAGTTTTCTAGGTGGTAGTTTTCGTCCTTTAAGTAATAATAATATGTTTTTAAATAATTAATAAATTATAATTTACCACTGGGAATATTAATTGCACGTTTGATTTGACCGTTTACGGTTTAGCATAATTTTAATTTTACGAGCAGAGCTTAACCATAATATTTTACTGCTGGCAGACTACTGTAAAATTACCATTTTTTTACACAGTTGATTGATTTTTAAACTAAACAAAACTCGAAAAGAATCATCTTTTTTATGTTGAATTTTTTTGCTTTGTATACAAACACGAACACAAATATGATAAAGATAAAGTATAAAATAATCAAACACATAAAGTACACGAAAACAAATTTATTTCGAATGCTTCACAATACAATATATAATATTTTATATAATGTTGTGTTTGATGTCAAAATACATATTTTAAAAACTATTTATACAATGAAATTCGTAAAAAAAAAAAACACACACACATATTAATATTGAACGTTTGCAGTCAAAAAACATATTATATTGCAACGACCCAAAAAGTTGATATACAACTCTGTACTTTGAGATCTATTATGTTAACAGACATATTGTTGTTGTATATAATTTATACTATACTATACTGATGGTAAAATATTGATTGCGATATCACTTAACTAAAAAAATATACTTAGATTTTGATTTTTTCGTTTGTGGTGCTGTCACCGACAGTCACGAATGGCTTTGGTCGTGAGCGTGGCTTAACACGGTAACCTAACCTATAAAATATATTATGACTGGAGCTTTTGATCAGTACGAGCTGCCGTGAGACGATCCGTAAGAGCCGCTGCTGTACGATGGTCCGTACGAGTTACCGTACGACTGAGAGCTACCGTACGAGCTGCTGCCGTGGTATTCGTCGTGGCTGGGCACTTCATAGGGCACTGGTACCTCGACCTTGACAGGAACCTTGACTGGGTATGGGACGTGCTTCTCGACGGCGTACGGGACGGGCTTGGCGACTGGGTATGGGACGTGCTTCTCGACTGTCACCGGGTACGGGCGGTCGACGGGTACGTGGACTGGGTATGGGACGTGCTTCTCGACTGGGTAAGGGACGTGCTTCTCGACCGGTACGTGGACGGGGTAAGGGCGGTCGACTGGAACCTTGACTGGGTACGGGACGTGCTTCTCGACTGGGTAAGGGACGTGCTTCTCGACGATCACTTGGTATGGTTTAGGCACGTGGACGGGGTAAGGGCGGTCGACTGGAACCTTGACTGGGTATGGCACCTCCTTGTAGACGGCGTACGGCTGTGGCACGGGCACTTTGACAGCGTATGGCACGGGTTTTTCGACGTGCACGGCATACGGGCGGGGAACGTGCACCGGGTATGGACGGTCTACGGGCACGGCCACCTTGACGGGGTACGGCACGTGCTTTTCGATGGGCACGGGGTACGAGTGTCCTACCTCCTTGACAATGGTCTTGGACAACAGTTGGCTGTGACCGTGGTAACCGATGTCGTGCCCGGCGTATCCGATGCTGCCGTACGACTCGTAACCGCCGTCCAGCTCATAACCACCGTAACCGAAAGACGAGAGGTGCCTCTTGCCCTTGCTGGAGTCCGCGGACACCGCTGCCTTAGGTTCCGCCGCTTTGACTGAGTCCTTTTTCACTTCTTCACCGGCGAACGCGTGAGCGCACAGACCGAGAGCGCACACCGCGTACAACAAACCCTTCATCGTGCTAACAGGTGGCGGACGATGCGTTAATGTGTTATTATCAGTCGTATCTTGCGATTGCGGTCTGTTTCTGTTACTGCTGCTTCGATTGTTGCAAGTGTGATCGTTTGTTGAACAGTGGTGACCGACGACTGACCATTGATACCAGGACTCGCCGGTTTTGTAGTGTCCGTCGCCCGAAAAAGGAAGTGGTCCCGGTCGCCCCTACCCCAAGACGGTCCGCGTTCGATGGTCGGCGGTGAAGAGGACACGAAGCCGCCGCCGCCGTCTCCTCAGACCTACTTTCTATAGACCGCCGGCCGGTTCTGTGCCGAGGTCCGTGCACGACATTACGAGATTACGCAACGACGACCGCCACCACCACCGCCGCCAATGATGCATTGCATTTAAATATCATGAAAATAAATTCATCATCATAATTATAAGATATAGGTACACGAAACTGTTTTTCCAATTTTTTTTTTTTGTTTTTTCATTAGACGCGCATTCCACTCAGAAACGTTTGTCGGCATAGACACCTGGGGTCCGCCATGTCGGTTGGGTCGATTTTCTGCGCGTGTCTTTGCTCACGACGATTATTTATTTAGTTTTTCGTTAAGTCATTCGAACAATAAATTCTTATCACATTTTATTATTATTAGGTAGTTATAACTGCCACTCGTATAGTTTTTCGATTCGCGGCGCCTCTCTTTTTTTACCACCCCGAGAGTGATGTTTGCTTTCGGATATCTGAAGTATGTTATTGACGACGATAATGTACTAAATTACTTTTTTTTTCGAAAGATAGGTTTTACGACTGTTATCATATCAACGGGATTTCGAAAAGTCATCGCACACCCGCGTTTAATTTATTATTATTTTTCACTTTTATATTCTTATTTGTTTGAAATACCTGCAGTTGTATATCGGAATCGATTTAATGATCTAAACGAAATAGAGAAATGGGTGCCTGTACAAAATATTATGAAATTCTGATAAAATCAATTATTATATAACACATTTAGGTATTATATGTGTAGGTTCTACAGCTATTTATAAGATATTTTATTGTTCGTTGACTCGAAACATATTATTAATGTTTGTTCGGCATATTTAAATTGTGCCGCTCGTATATAAAACTCGAGTTTACAATATTAATTACCTATAAAATATATTATTTTTATACTGGTTATGTGAATATTTTATAAATTATTTTAACCATTTAAAAAACGAATGGGGGAAAAAATGTCGTTTTAAATATTTTCCTGAATACCTATATAATACTTTTATATGTACTATATACCTACCAATGCGTTTTTTTATCGTTTCACCTGTCCACTAAATATGTGGTTTTCGAATTTTGTTCTGCATTCAGTCCAGTGATATTATGCAATGAAATATATTTGTAGAAATGCAGGTACTACCGGTATATGGCATTTATTATTGTTAGAAAATAAGTACGACCAGACGTTATACAATGGTGTATCATAAACGAATCAAATAAAAAAAAAACAAATTATCAAAGTGAAGAATTCGTTTAAACTATTTGTCGAATCGCTGAGGCGGTATAGTTGTATTATATAAAATGATGTTCCTACATAGTAATATGTTTATTACGACTTTATTAGTTTGGCAATATTATAAAAGACGATTTGAATATGTAACATTCAATAATGTAAAAATAATAAAAATATTGTAAAACATATTTCATATCTTACAAGACTCTATTATAATATTCGCCTAACATTAAATATATTAACGCCGAAATCTGATTGAAATTAAAAGTACATAAGCCCATTACACTGTGTGCAATTAATTTATTGTTGTGTTATTGTGATATTAATTGTTTAAATAGTGTATTTTAGTGACTTTCTATATTGTTAATTGTTATACCTAATGTTGTTGATTATACCCATGAAAATAATGACGTTATACCTAGTTTATTACGACACACAATATAAACTAAAAGTAGTATATTGGTATTCCCTACTTACTCATGAATTAATTAGTCAAAATTACTGAAAAATGAACTATATTTTTTGAATTGGAATTTTATTTTAGAAATTCGATCGGGCTGGGCATTCATAATACAAATCATATTGTTGAACGCTTGAAATATCGTAATATCATCTGTATGGAAGTATATTGTACGCAATACGTACGAGAAATAAATGGTCTGAAACTTATTTAGTTTTTAAATTAGACAATGCAACCGCAAAACAAGTATGAAACTGACGGAAATCTGATCAAAACCCGCTTAGCCAGCACCAAATGCGGTACAAAAAGAAAACTGTTAAAAACGCGCACGCGCTTGTGCGCATTATAAATTTACGAAATACACCGATATACTTATTGTATTATTATATTGGTCTGTAAAAATGAAAAATCCTCCCGCCCAAAAAAAAAAAAAAAAACGCGGCTGAACGTTCCGGTTTCGGGTGCTGCGCGGGTCACGACTTCCACGAGCGCGATGTCGAGAGACGCGGAATATTTCAAAATTTTCGAAAACGTGATCGACCGTATTCCCCGTACTGGTGCACGTTACCTATACCGCGGTTGGTTACCGCGCGTTACCCATATACAGGTAGCACGCCGGGTACACAGTCATTAAACGCAGTAGGTACCTACGCAGTTTTAGCGTGGGCGTTTCGCTTGCAGGTCAGGCGCGGTCGAAATAACCCGCAGAACGGATGGCCTGTATAGGTACCACACTACCATCAGTGTATATTATATATTATATACCAAACGATACCTGTCCGTAATCAACTACGACCGCAAGTTCACCATACTTTGTATGTATATACGTTATATTAAATTGTGTGCAGTGCATTGTATTATATGGCTGCAGTGCGGCGGCGGCTGGCAACGTTCTATTATATTATTATTGTAGTAGGTATATATACACGGTTCGGTATTGCGCTTATACGAGTCTTATTTTTCACGAAAATATCCAGAAACATATTATTATAATTATTATCATATATATATATTTTTGTTCTTTCGAAATGTCGAAACGGAACAAAGTGTGCTTTTTCACCGCCGTTTCTCGAAACAAAGACCACTAGTGGACCACCACCTGTTATAATTGTAGGCATCTGGTATAACATATTATAATATTGTGTTATATGCCGCCGCTATATTATTGCTCAAAAGCGAATTGGACGAAAGAAAAGCATTTCGTATTCCGCAGAAACACGACATCTGATATTATTATTATGTGGTAACGCGCGTACCTACGAAACAAAACAAAAACGTGTTATGACGAAAATCGTATCGTTTCTATAATATATACATATTATAACATAAAGAATTAGGCGTTTTCGTTGTTTTTCGACCTCTACTGTAGGCATGTCTATATCGTTTCATCGATTTCAGCGTCACGGAAAACTGCGCCTGGTCCTCGTCAAATAACCTCCGAATACACATAATCTCGCGTGTATATACAATATATTGAGTGTGATATTTCTCGCGATCGATTTATCTCCGTTATTAATGTTATTAAATATGTCATTCAAATTATATGGCGAGTCAAAAACGTTTCGATTGTAGCGACAAAAAGTAGTCAAAACTTGGGATCACGCGCGTTCAATGGACAATGGCGCACACGAGGTTCTAATGGTGAAATCGTTATTTGGAAACTAACATTTTTAAACGAAGAATAGAAATCGTAAGAGGTGTTATCCATATATGTTCAATACTCTAAACACTCGATATTTATTTAAGTTTGATTTTATAGTTCGATTAAGAACAAAGATCTATAAAAAGAAAATAGTTCAACAACTGTGATGACAAAATGGCCATGAAATTTAAAACAGAAATTTTTCAAACGATTATTAGGTAGGTACCTGTATTCTTTATTCTTATTAATACTGTATACACTTGACTAAAATATTTGAATTTATATTACCTATTCTACTAATTAACGTGTTACTATAATTATCAATCATTAATTATATTTTTCATAATTTTGAGGAACGACATTGCACACGATAATTATTTTTCGGAGATATTTTTGCATCACCGCTCTCCGGTCCGGTCTTTGATTGCAGTTGTTTTAGTTCATATAAATATTACGCGCGTCGGTATGATATGAGTTTCGCAGGCATTAAAATATTATTATATTATGTGCACGACTGGCCGGGGGAAAAGATATTCGTTTTTATTTTGTCCACCTCCAATCGAACCGGACCCGGCGCGTGTATAGGATTACCAGCGCGGCAAATCCGGGCACGTAATGCTCCGGCATGTATAATAATGCACGTGTCTCTTAAGATTTATTAATAGAATATTGTGGGCCGAACGCACGACGCCATAGCAATATCTCTTCGCCAATATTCGCTGAGCACCGTTTGAGAAAAATCACTTTCGATAACTCGGGCGATCGCTGTGCCTCATCTTATTATGATATATCATAATATTATACAGGGCTAACCCAGTGTGTATTCTAGATTGCGGACGACTAGCCAAACAATAATAATATGTCCAACCACTCTAAACGTCAGCCTGATATTTAGGTTAAAGCGTATCTGGTTACGGGGACTACGGATATAAGTATACGTGTGTATCTCGCGGCAAATAATATTGTTAAATTAGATAGGTACTCGAAGCGATCTGTCCGATGGATCAACGAAAAGTTCATCTTTCGTAACGAGTTTTGTGGCCGATCGTTTATCACTTTTTTTCGGTTTTCCTTTCCCCGAACGACGCGCAATAATTCATATTAATATATAATATTATTATGCAGTAGGTAGTACAACTGAAGTTGGTATTTTTTTTTATTTATATAAAGCCTGATTTAAAAGTAGAATATATCTTCGTATTAATCATTTTAAGATTGCTCAAGAAAAAATATTAAAATACATTATTTATATATATATATACCATATTATTTCAGACGGGTTAGGTACACATGTAATTCCTTGTGTTTATTATAATAGTTACAAACATTTCAGTTTCATCAGTCGTACGTTCGTTTAAACCAATTTCCAATGCATTTATATTGCTTACATGCATGAAACAAATCGGTAACCACTGCATCATTAATATGTATGATCTTGGCAGATATGTGTTATAATCGTAAGTGTAAAATATAACCTGCAGTAAAGTTATCTTACATTATAATATATGATTAACCTCTAACCGTGTGGTCAACACGAGGTATATATTATAATATATTTAGTTGTTCCGAGTAGTAAAACATTATAATTTATTTTATTCTCATAAATATATTATATATTTATACGTGATTATAGACGTCATTTTTCGAACCGATTGCCATAATATGCAAGTCCGGTTAGGTGTGGCACTGCAACCCTAAAAATAAAATTTCGAGTTGACCTTGGAGCAGGTCGCCTAATCATGCCCTTCTATATTATATTATTATAATAGTAAATTGGCTTGAACTTATTATATTTCACAAGGTTCGACGAGATTACATTCGACTATATATATATAGATAATACGAGAACAATCATTTCCTGGTTACGGAAAACACATGTGCACATAATAATAATATAATGTATAATTTTTTTTAAGAATAATAATTTATATCATAATATGAAACACCGTGCTATATATAGACGCAAACAATTAACGTTGACGTGTTATTATATAAAAATAATGTGTGTACAGGATGTGTCCATCCTGTATATGATATCGCCTATTGTCGCGGAGATTTCAAATTATATAATTATGCTCAAAAATAATATTATTTATAATGTGATATATTATGTGGTACATTCCATACATTTATTTTTTCTTTGTCTCGAACCACTTTAATATTGCGGCAACGAAGCACATCCCATTTTCCTATTTAATGCGCTCGATTGAGGTCGATTTTTCCAGGTGCTATCACACGAAAATCGTATTCATCAAAACGGCGTGCGTTTTACGAAAAGTCCGTTTTTATGGCCAGTGCTTTAAGGCACAAGCTTCGGATATTTTTTTCCCGTCCGTCTCACCCACCCATCATCCCTCCACCGCCGTCAATACACGACCGTGCCACCTTATATATAAAGTGCGGACTTTTATCTCGCTCCGCCCGCGATTGTCGGTCATAAAGGACTAATAAATAAACGGCGCGGACCGAACGTTCCCGGTTGTCAGCGTTAATAAGCGCCGCGTCCATGATATAATAGGCCGGCGATCATTATATTATGATATATATTATACTATACGTTGTGATCCATATAACTGGATACACTGTCCAAGTTAATTTATGTTTAGGAAAAAAATGATATATTTTGAATTATAGATATAGTTTGTATTATGATACAAGTATATAAATATGAATTCATACAAACAATAATTGGCATAGCAACTTAATCTATACAATATATTTAACAAATAATTATTTAGACTTATGTTTAATAAATCCCAAATGTTAAACTAGCGATAGATAGAGATATCCTGCAAAAGTTTTGGTTCATTACAACTCCGCTTATCTACAAACCATGTTTTTTCATTAACCCGTGTTCATATTTTATTTACATAAGCATATTTTAAGAAAGTATTCTACATTCGATTATAATAATTTAAAAAATTAAGTAAGAAAAAATCTAAAATAAACATTACGGCTAAATAGTAAAAAAAATGTTTTGTTCGTAAGAACATAAATATCTACCACAAACTGTGTAATAATTTATTAGATAATACATTTTTTTTTTTTTTTGAAAATTTAAAATAATTTACTTAAAAACGGACGAAGCCAGTTAAACGCGAATCACCGCGCATAATATTATATATAACTGCATTGGCAATAGCAACGGTCGTCATAAAAAAAAACTCAGACTTATCGCATTAATGTATCATATTATTATGAAACGTTTTAAAAATAAATCAATCGTTCACAATCTACGAGAATAATACAAAATGTCGAAAAAAAAATTAAATATGCGACCCAGTCGTTATGACAATCAAACAACCGGTAATTTCTGATCCTGCCGCGAGTACTGTTACGGTAGTTATATTGTACTCCGCATGGACCATACTTGCAATTCTCGTAGAAACTAGACAATATGTCAACGACTACAGCGAATAGGACTAGGACGACGACGACTACGAGCAACAGTTTTTCATCGTTTTTATCGACTAAAATGAGTTCCATCTGTACCCACGTGAGCGAGTAACAACGACATTAATAATTATTATCGTCGCGATTAAAACATATAATATGGGTTCTTTTCAACTCTCGTCTACATTTTACGTATACTGAACTCAAGTAATTAATTTTGTGTATAGCCCTGTGTTTGTATTGGTTTACATAAAAATGAACAGTCTACGACCAAGCCGGCCAACGAGTGTCCATTCATTCAATTGTCCGAAAGAGACGAGGAGATTCTAATCGTACAAAATCTCAAAACTCCAATCGGTAATTGTATTTGACGGTAGATAAAAACGGGTTTCAGTTTTCACAACACATTTAGTGGTAAAAAAAAATAATAATTAGTACCTAATTATAATACAATATAATATTTTTCATGTTATACCATGGTACACGCGATCGCGTAAACACGTCATTTTGATTTTTATTCGCGACTTAATGGCATTATTATAGATCTGAACTTCTATATTAATCATTTTCGATTATAATTTATACAGTATTAAATGAATAAACTGTATATCTGTCGATAACGGTGTAGAGCCCAATCACGATATCAGCGAGGCTGTCAATAGGGCAATAGCCAGACACACAGAACGGGTAGATAGACAAATCGAAATTGTTGAAAACCGATTTAAATCGATCAACGACGAAATTGAACGTCGAATATTGGAAGCTTCCCGAGCGTTAGACGAATCGTTGATCGTTATAGACAACTCGTTATCTAATATCCTCAATGACCGAAAGTCGGTAAATCTTAACGAAAAATATATATTGCACTGTTGTAGTGTAAAATTTAAACGAATATTTATATCATAATATTATTGTGATTGTGTTTTAGAACGAATTCATGCGATTCGATACACTGCAAAAATGTTTTTTAGTCGTGAACGGTTTGGTGAACGAACGTAACCAGAATATTAAAAGTTTTATGGACGTACTGCACGACTTTGAAAAGGAAAGAACGGCGTTAATTAAGGATTGTTATCAACAGCACATGTTAGACATTAAACAGCTTTCGAGGGACTCATTCGAACTGCTCTACGAAAAATATCTTAAAGTAGAATATTGTACCTAAACTATTTATCGCGCGGTTGTTTATCGTACGGTGTTAAGTAATATTATTATTGTCAACGACAGAACTACAACACGATTAAATTAGGAAATTTTCGGACGTACGAAAACTTGCGATATAAATTAGTACAGTGGAGTGGCACCCTTCAACAAGATTTCATACTCAGAGCCTGCAATGTCAAGGCGAAAATTAAAAAAAATATCGGAGAGAGTTTTAAAGATAAGTTAATGTGCGTACACTCTTAATTTATTTTTAATCGTTCAATTATTATTTAATATTTTATACATCAATAAAAACGTTTAGAACCGACGCTAAGACGATTATATCAGATACGGTTAAATATACTCAATCGATTTTGATCCGTATTTTTAATGATATAAACGAATTGTTTGATGAGTTACTACGAATGTCGGAAAAACAAGTGGATATTGCATTTGTTTTGAAATGTTCGGATTCGTTAAAAATTTGTTCGAAAAAAATTGGTAAGACCTTTGCGTTTTCTATGTCTTTTCCAAAGTAAATTATAAAATTAAGTATTTTGGATTGAACATAAATTATTTCTTTTAATTTAAAGCAATATATTATATAATTTTGAAGTACAATTATAATTAAATAATATTGCGTCATTTGTTTTCAACTATCTTTAAAATGGAAACCGTGCATTTTACAAAAGAAGTCCACTCATCGCAGTATTATAATCTCCGAATATTATTGTTATGTTTAATGTGATTCTCAGACAAAATAAACGAAAACACAATATCGTTACATAGCGAAGGGTTTGAAGCGATTAGGTCGCTTTTAACGAGAACAGTGGCAGTCTTTGATAACACCATTATGGGTTCGGACGAATTTCTCAGTGCCGGCGAATCTACAGTGATCAACAATGCATTGGTGACCGAAGCAATAAATTTACAACAGGAAAAAATAAAAACAACATTGGAAGTTCAGTTACTTTTAAGTGATGTTAAAAATACCGTTAATAAAATCGGTGCGATACTTAGCCCGGCCATAGAAATAATCTACGATCACTCGGGACGTTTAATGAAGGCTAGGGATATAGTTTTTGTAGCAATGGATACAACATTTAAAACTAACGATTTAGAATTAGAGGTAATTTTATAATATAGTACCTATCTACCAAAAGTAAAAAAAAATATATTCGAAACTCAATAATATAAATATATTAGAAGATTGCAGTGGCACATTAATTGCGGGGGTTTAATTTTTACAACTAAAATTTTTGTGGAGAGGGACAAAAGTATCATTTTGGCCCCCCAGATTAACCAACAGAAATTTTTAAATCTTCTAAAATAAATAATGAATGTATGACTGTATGTATATATTATCTATAATATTATATAATATAATATTCTGATGGTTTTATTTGTGTAGATGTTAAAGGACAGTTTTAACCTGGAATTGGATGCGCTAGTTCAAGCGACTAACGAGATCGATATTAGAAAGTTTGAGCACACTTGCATTAACGCATTGAATGATATTAAAGAAAGGTATAGTTATTTTTATTTTTTTTTAAATGTTTTCGTTTTATAAGTGACTCTTTCTATCATCTAATCTTACCTGAAAAAATGTATCAAAAAAAAAAAAAAAAATTAAAAAATACTTATAATATTTTTTCGCAATTGTAATTATTAGGTAATATGATTCATATACAAAAATAAATTAAATTTATAAAGTACATAAAATAATATTATTTAATTATTTTATTCGTATATTTATTTTTAAATAATCCATTTTACACACAATTATAGGGGTTGCATGTTTTGTTTGAAATGTTCATACGCTATCCGTTCCTAACCTAACTTATCTATTCCTATACAGAACACAGAAAGCCACAATATAACTAATAATTTAATTGGATAATATTTTGTCCTTTGGAAGTTATAAACGTCATTAATATAACAATTTTTAAATTTAAAATTACGATTCATAAAATTAATATTTATTAAAAAAAAAAAAGTATAATATAATTAACCGCCAAAAAATGATCACCAATCTAATAATATTAAATATTTAAAATACAATTAAAATACTGGATAATAAAAGTATTGAAATAACGTAGGCATTCGATTTGAATACATTTACTTAAATACCTTTTTTTTCGTTGGGATTTTAACTTAGCAATTATTATATAGAAATAAATAATATACAATACTGCATAATATAGGATACAAAACAATCGAAATCTCGAGATGGAGGTCATATCAGACTACATTAATGTAATTACAACCGAACTAGACGTGATTAGATTGGAAGTTAAAGTAGTCATCAACTTGTTTCCGGAAAGTATAGAACCATTGACAAAATTTAATGACTCTATGCAAAATGAGAATTGGTCAACGTCCGTCAAAACATTAGTAGCGTCTTTTGAAACGACCGTGAATCATTTTCAATATACGTTAGTACTTAGTATTAAATATAAAACATAATATGAACATTATTGTTGTCGAATTATTATACAATTTTTCGACTCTATTAGTATTTATAAACGATTGCGGGCTTTCTTATTGGAATTAAATTCTATGGACTTAATGAATAATGAACTGGTGTGGATCAATTTGTTAAAACACGGTATTGATGAACGATTTAATGTAATGGAACACTTACTCCAACTTCAGACCATTAAAGTGCAAGAGGAGATCACAAAAAATAGAATAGACGAAATCGAACAACATAAAAATCTTCTCGCAAATCATACGAAAGTAATTACAGAAAATCGCATTTGTCGCATGTATTTTATAGATACTGATAAAAATAAAAACCTTTAGACAGCTCTAGAAACGAGTCATGATTTAAAACATAAAACAAATGAATTACTTAAAGAATTAGATTTAAAGAAAAAATCGATACTTGAAATCGTTAAAAAAATAAATATAAACGAATTGTCAATAACTGAGTTAACTGAAGTAATAAACGAACTAAGATATCAAATATATTTGTTGGCTAGTGAAATAAATGATATGTTTAAATCACATTACAACGATATAAAATTAAGGTATCAAGCGCTAGAAAATTCAACTTTGGAGTTTATGATGTCTATTAAGTAAATTTATAATAAAAATCCATTAAAAATGTTATAGACAAAAGTTGATTTTAAAAAAAAAAATCCATCTGTTAAATTAATTTTGTAGACTGTTCTCAGAAGGTGGAAATTATGGGCATGAAGAAGCTGTGAATACAGTTCATATATTAAAAAATTTAATCCATAAGATGGGTCACAAACAAAATTCAATTTTAAAAAAATTAAAAGAAAATAGTTATGATGAGCCAGTAACTGAAATCAAAGCGAAGTTTTTCAAATTAATAAAACCGTACTTATATTATTTTTTTTTTTATTAAATTTTTAATTTGCCATTCATTTACCTAATCATTATAGAGTTGAGATTGAACTTAACAAAAAAGTATTCAAACAGAAATATTACTCAATTTACAAACTTCTAAATATCACTGTGAATCAAGAAATTTTAAATTTAGAAAAAATGGTGGATTCTCTACACACGAAATTAAATGTTGCTAAGAAAACATTTGAAAAGAAAGACGTTATAGAGTTGTCAAAATGTTGGTCAGAAATATTGTCGGAAACAAACTTTTTTATCGATTTTGTAATAGAGTCGTACCAGGACATACGTAAGAAATAATAACATAATAAAAACACGACAATGATGTATGAATTTCGTTTTAAAGAGGCTCTGCTTAAATATAATACCAAAAAATCAATATGGAACACGAAATCCGAAGAGGTGTACTTGTCGTCAAATATAGCTGCCAACTCGAAACATACGTTTACTAGAGAAAAACTTCATTTTTACGATTATTGCAAGACCATAATCTGCTGCAGCGACAAAACCGTAACAGACAGACCAAGGTTTTTGAAAAACATCTACTCGGCAATATTTCATTACATATCGGAATCGCAAATTAACGCTGCGGTAAATGCTACATTATTTAGTGATTATAGGACATAACACTTATACGTCATATAAAGGTAGTCAGCTCGTTTTAGACTGTAATTTTATGCATCGTTATAGGACTTGGCGATGATGGAGTCGGCCGATAACACTTGGATCGATGAGGGACCAAATACGACAGTGATATACGCCGAAATCATGGTGGAAGTTGTGAAAAGTAGCAGGGCCACTGCACTACAGTCGGAGTTAATTTGGATATTTAAACTATCGGGTTAGGTTAGACGATAATATGATCGCTGCAATTTATTATCGTGATACGAGAGTACTTAAGAGGAGGGTTTTTATTTTAGAGTTTTTCGATTTATCGGCCGATCTGTACACGATAGAACGCCAGTTTAAAAACGCTGTGCTGGCGACGTACCACGAGGAATCGGTGATCACGCTGAACGAGGCGTCCGCCACGTTTCGGCTCGACACCGAGACGGTTCGAAAGCGACTGCAAACCGCCCGCCAAGAGTTTCATTATAAGTTGAAACCGTCTCACGGCCATCCCCGTAACACTTGGAGATTGGAGTCTTTGATGGCCGACTTCCAGCGATTCAATGCTGAATGCATCGAAACATTGACGGGCACTTGCGACCGGATAGTGGTGAGTGGACCTTTTTTTCAGCGACTCGCCCATTGATAATAATATTATATACATGGATGGGACCACATATATTACATTATTATATTATTCTTTTTTTTTTATATTTTACCATATATTCGAGTCTAAACGAAGAGCATATTATAGTTACCAAAGTGGTTATGTGTAATTAAGGTGCGCTGTCATCATTACCGCGATAAGCGATAACGCATTTTTAAAGTGAAACCACAATACAAACATTTATATACTATTTTAGTTTGTACTCTGTAATGACAATTAAAAAAAAAAAAAAACAAAAATAAAAAAGTTAGTAAATAATATTAAAATTAATTATTTAACTAAAAAATCAGATATCCGATTGATAAAAAATGTATCATAAACCAGTACCGATAACTGCATATAACTATTATGGTATAACTATAGTAGACTCTTCGATTGCAGTATACCGTGTAAATCAGATTATCAGGTAGGTATATATAGAAATGTCCTGTCCGTGTATAATAATATATTATCTATTGACCCCCCCCCCCATCACTCTAGTTCTATATCATCCAGTCATGTCGTGTTTTCATTGTCCTCTCAGATGGAACTCGAGAAAATTGACAAAAACTACGAAGCGATGTGTCCAAAAGACGTTTTAACGGCGACCACGGTGTACGTAAAATGTTATTCGAAACTCAAAATATTACTGGATCACGTCGACGATTCGACATCAGCCGTAATCAGTGAGTGACATCGCTTTTAGAATAATATTTGGCAACCAATGTCGATCGGCTCGAAACAAAACATCTTTAAGTCGCCATACGCGTCACGTTTATACCTTAAAGATATACTAAACAATTGAAAAGATCGCGTGTATTTTAGGTCGTGGGTCTGGTGCTTTGCCGGAATTTCTGGCCAAACACGGTATCGAACAGGCCGTCAGCAACGTGAAAAGCCGTTTACGGACGAAAGCCGGCGACATTTTTTGGTCAGATAACAGTGAACTGTGGGACTACAACGTTCAAGTGAGTGCAACGATACGATAAAAAAAGAATACTGTAACCGAGGAGTGTCATTACTATTGCTCCCAGGCCCTTAGTGTATATATTTTCGAATTTTACGTGAAAACAAATTTAGAATTTAAAATAAATTTTAAAGACTGTTGAGCATTTGTAGTTTGCGAGCGTCACAGTGATCCACTATGATATGGAAATATCTAATAACTAAACTTTATGGTATAATATATGCTCCCTAAAGCTCTTGATCGCGACTGCGGGATGAGGGAGGCACGCCGTGCGCGTTTTGCCCCGGAACTTAACATTTGAAAACCCACCGCTGACGAATCATATAATATCAGTGTTATGTTATTAATTATTATAGTTATTATCATAATAATATGTGCATTGTGTAGCGGTAACTTTGAGGAAGTCGACGTCGACGCTTTCACGTTTGTCGCATAATTCTACTGCGGAGACATTTTAATAATAATATATGTGTAATACGATATTGTAATATATACACACGACTGTATTGTACTACACGTCATAGTTGTGTTTTTGGCCGGAAACGGGCTGAACTCGTGCAAGGGCGTTTGCATAATATTATATACGCGGCTGGTAATGGGTGGTAATGGGTGCCGTGCTGGGGGTGGGGGAGTGGCACATATTTCGCTCGACTGTTATATACGTTATTAAAATGCCGAGGACTGCAGCAGTGTACATAATTGTTGTTGTGCGAAATTATTACAGTTTATGCCGATGACGTCTATTGCGCACACCGTTCATGTGTATAATTTATACGGCTCGTGTACGACTTGTCGACTTGTAACAATAATAATAATATTCGCGCATGTATGCGAATAATGACGATGCGCGTTGTCCGTTTCGGTCAACTAACCATGTACCGGCGATTAACTGGAAAGGCCAGTTGTAGACATTTCATATGTTGTTTAAAAGATCCTAGTTTGTTTGTAAACGTATGACACAGTTTTGAACGTTTGACAATATTAAAATACATTTTTTTTTGTTAATTCTCTGCAAAGCATATTTTTTACGAACGAGACACACGAGAGTAGGCGGTGTTATTCACATAATAATATACAATATTATTCTATTCTGTGTATATACCTACGGTCGTATTAAATTCAGGAAAAAAATATATCACATATTAATTGGACACAACCGGTATCGGTCGTGTATATTATGTTGTACACGTACATATTATACGTAATAATAATTTATATCCTTCGGCGTGAGAGCATAATGCAAAGATAGGTACAATCGTCGGTTCTAAAAATACCTTTCATTAATGAAAATTAATGTGGTATGCTCCAAAAACAAAGCGAACGGTTCGAAAATAAAGTTGAGCAACAGAAACGTGTTATTGCTTTACGCGACTATATATTACGCGCTGTGCTGGTGGTGTTGCCCAAAAACCGTATTTTTGTTCTTTCGACTCTCTCGCGGCTTTTACGAAAACCGTCTCAATGTAATAGATAATAAAATATTATGATGATTGTATAGCAGCAGCTACCTATTTGCATTGTGTTTTCGGTGTTTGTTATTTTTTTTTCTCGCGAGCCGTGTGACTTTTTTTTTCTTTTGCAATTAAAACATTATTGCGATCAAGGCAAAACAAACCACGTGTTATTATTATTATTATTATTACGGTGACGCAATAATATTAACGGTACATCTATATCTAATACATTACGGCCGAGTATATCGACTATCATTACGATATTGGTAAATATGCGTCCGCTGACGGCGATCTTCTCGGCCACAGTTGTTAACACGGCCTGATTGCGTTTTATCGTTTGCTGCAGGTGTTTTCGAGACTCTGCCGCGAACGGTTCGGCGATGTCCAGACGTTCGGTGTCGTCGAAAAAGCAAAAATGGTCGACTGGGCCACGGCGTTCGTCCGGGACGTAGAGCGAGTCAAGGAACTCAACAGCCAATATGTTACCATCTAAATACACATAATACCTATAACAATTTCCCTGCAGCGATTAGGGTTGCACAACAGGAGAGGATCGGCGATCGTGTTGATAGGTACGACATCAAGCAACCCACCCACGCATATTGTGGTGTAACCCACCTCGACGTTTAAATCTTAACCTAGCGCATATAATAAAATAATATGTTAAATACTATACATTATACTGTAATTATTATGATTTTAATTGCACGCGTCGACGTCGATTTTACTCAAACAATACCGGTTTGATTGAAAACAAAAAACAGATTAAAAAATAAGACCCGCTGTTTTTGCGAACGTTTTTAAACGTATACTATTCCGAACCATATAATCAAGACGTACATCAACCAACGTCTATAAACGGTTTAAGCGCCAATGATACAAAAAAAAAAAAAATATAATTGTCTCCGATATATTAGGTAGTATTTTATAATATCATTAAAATGTGTACATTAGGTAGTAGGTACCTATCGAGTACTAAGTTTATAAAAATAGTACAATATAGATTAAAACTTCCTTACTACAATGTGCCCCAAATATGTAAATCATTTTTTATAACTTGTAATCAAGGGGGTGCAATAATCAAAATTTTGAATAATACCTATAAATTTATATTGATATTGTACACTTAGAAAACACGTTTTGATTAAGATTAAACGTTTAACGATATAGCTCTAAATATTTGAATGAAACAGCCATTACGGTAAGTAATTTTGGTATATTTATACGCTGTACTATATTTTATTTATTTATCATTTCGTTTTGGTGCTCATGTCAATCGCCTCAGCCGACACACATCGCGTCCAATATATACCAGTTTTCGACAAGAAGTCGTAAGCCTTCAACACGCCTCTACAGTGCGCGCTAACGGCCGTTAGAAAAGATTTCGTAAAACCAATAAAATTGTCATCACATCATCTTGACGCGGTCGATCTACTGCGCCGTATACATAACAATCGATTATATTATATACAGTCCTCGATTTGAAAAATAAAATAAGGGAACAATTTAGACGTCAAAATATTTGCGTCCCTTGATTTAAATCAACCTAACTTGGGTTCCCCCAACCCCGCACATCACCCAACCACTAAAGTAACGACTATTTTTGAGCGATTAAAATTATTGATTTTGAACAATAGTAATTTATTTACATTAAATATAATTTTCATTAGTTGTGTACATAGGTATACCTTAATTTATATTTCATTTTTGTAATGCAGTATCATAATAATAATAAGTTGTATTATTTATCAAATTGAATTTGAATATCTTATCCAAAACAATTTTTCAAAATAAAAACTACAAAACTAATCTATCTGAAAAGAATATTTTATAAAAAGAACTTTTCCACCCCCTGCCAGCCATCACATGTCTCTAAATAAAACACTGATTATAATAACCATACCATGGAAGTTGTACCTACCTATCTACATTATGTTGTATATATATTCCGAGGAATTTTTTTAAATCATTGTAGTAATATAATATTGTATTAACATTTAATTGTACATCTATACTCACTAATTGTACTTCTCTCTCATACAATAGAATATATTTAAATTAACTTTTTTTCTCTCTCTTGATATCAACGTTTCCTACATGGATGTTCTTTTCTCTAATAATGTCATCATAATAAAAACCATCTTTAATTTAATTCTTCAGATTGGTTAAAAAATTGAAGTGCGTTATGATCTGTTCGTTTCTGTTATTATAGTTAAAATATTTTTTTTTTTTAGTTTGTTTTTCTTCTTGTATTTCGTCTCTCCCAATAATATAACGGTTGAGATACAATAGTTTTCATTAAAATCTCATTAAATAATCAAAATATTGCATTAGGTACAATTTACAATAGTGATTGTGACGCGCATATTATTACAGATGCCCCGCGATGTCTCGGCGTTTACGCAGTTATTATCATAATAATAAAGTCAAGATAGGTGGCCCTCTTTCTGCAGTGCCACTGTACACAGCTGCAGCAGCTATAGGTCAAGGTGTACGCCATATTATTATTATTATTATAACGATAACATACATTATTATGTAGTTCTGGAATTGCGGACACAATTTCGTTTTTTTGTCGTCGTCGTTAAACGACAGACGCGCGCGCGTACGTTAAATTGGGTCGTTAATGTACCTTTTGCACATGTGAGTATATACTAGAATTAATATTTACGACTGTTTAAAAAAAAAAAAAATTTCGATGACCTCCGGGGCGTATAATTATTTAGCGTCCGTCAATATATACTAATAATATTATATAAGATAAATATTATAATATAATATATAAGGCGAACATAATATTATTGCGTTTTACTCAATCGAAACCGCGACAATCTGATTTGTATGTAATAAAATTGTTTTTACGTGTATAAATATATAATGATATTATAAGGCAACGATTTCAATATCAGTTAATGTATATGTAACAATTAGATCACATAGGTATACACAGACGAATAATATTACAATAATTTTAGAACGGGTGTAGTATTGTTCTGAAATCACCATTTCCATGGATCTGCTGCATGGTTTTTCGGGCCAGCTATTGTTTATTAATTTTTATTGTTCCCTAATAATTATTATTTATTTGTTTCGTGTCTGACTGTGTAGAAAGTGTCTATTATTATTTTACTCGTTGAGCGTCAGCCACGTTGGTCAATTTTATAAATTTCGTATAACTTTGCTATAGGTAGTAGGTACCTTATTTCGTCAAAATCCGATTTTTTCCTCTCTTTTTGATGACTCCATAGATACACATTATCTCTTTGTCAGCATACCGTCTACCTTATATCTGTCTTCGTCTTACGAATGTACATAACATGGACAATTTGTGTTCAAACAAAATCCATTTTGTCTCGTCCATTAAAATATAAGAGTGAATTGACTTGTCAAATTTAAAGATAAAAGTATTACTTAATAGGCTTTTCTTGATATAATATAACTGTATGGCAAGTAATAATAGTTATTCATTTTAAATTATAATATTTTACATTATTATTAACTCATCTTAAAATAAACATATTAATATAAGCCTACCTATAAGATGCTTTAAAGAATATTCTATGATATCATTTTGAAATTAAAATCATAAAATGGATACTTCTGATCAAAAATTTGATATGTTGTAGATACATAGGGTGTGTGTAAATTCTACCAATTTTCAGGTAGTCGATTTTATTAGGATCGGATTTACAACGTGAATTCCAACGTCACATTTTTTACCTACAGAAATAAATTTAAACTCCACCGATACTAAATTAATGTGAATTCCACCGATATAAAAAAAATTAAATTCAAATTTGGATATCATACAATTTGTTATACAGAATTCGAAACTAAAATATACATACAATAAAAAATAAATAAATTTTCCAACTGGAAAATTATGCATGATAGGTATTGAAAATGCAGAATTACGCTTTATACGTTTTATCAGAATAGAAAGTATAAAGAAACGTTAGGAACGTCATGTTTAAAAATGTATTATTATCAAAATCTACACAATATTAATCAATAAAAATGACATTGAATGCTTTAAAAAATGTGTGTTATCATAAAACAATTTTGTTTTAACTTTAAATTTAAAAATAAAATATCGGTTAAAAAATAACATCAACAGAATTTACGTTTATTTTCAGGTCAAAAGTTAGTAAATTTACATAGGTAGGTACAAAAAAAGCAACAATCAGTGGAATTTACAATCACCCATTGTACGTTTGTAAGACGAAGAATAGTCAATAGAATAGTAATAACTCTATAAGTTAAGAAGTAGTTTAGATTTTAAAATAACAAAATCAATGTTATTGTTAATTATAATTTATAATATATTTTATTATATACCTACACAGTAATACTCGAAGTACAAGGACAAAATGAAAAATTCAAATCATTAATTACTCGCATATTTCTAAATATATGTATACATATTTTTAAATAATTGGCTTAAAAATAATATTCTTTTCGCCTAATTAATACGTTATGTCATTGAACACAATTATTATTGAGTTTTCTCTAATATAAGAATCAAGTGGATTAACATTTTAAATAAATGTTAAATTTCAACACTGCAGGTATTAAGGTATCTTTTCAGAAACGTGTTATTTAATATTTTAGTTACCCGTGGTAATAATTTGAAAGAGATTTTTTTTTATGTTATCGAGATTCAAGTTTTTAATTCAATAATATATGCTTTTATTGTGTAAGTACAACTTCATAATATGTTGGTAATATTATTAGCAGTGGTTTTAGCACAACCGACGTTTTAAGTACATATTATTATGTTTGTAGGCACCCCTGTATAAAATGTGCAGTGTCTATACATATATATATATATATATATTCTGTCTTTACTATTTTGTGTACTAAATACTTGTACGCTTACTTCGACACACAAACACACATTATACATATACGATATCTACACCTCTGATCGGGATGAACAGGGCTCAATCAAAACATGTAGACAAGATGACCGCCTCTATGTCAATATCGAGTGCGACATACTCTGCGTGTGTATATATGTGTTGGTATAATATATATATAGTCGGTATGTGTACATTATAACAATAGAGCTTAGCCGAGCCATTCGGTTTGTGTTTTCTGTCCCCATGACAACGACGTTCGCAGTAAAAGGGTTGCGTATATAGACCGAAGGTATATTGTGGATATAATAATAATAATAATAATATTATGTCCAATGGTCACCCCTTCTGATATTATGTTATATTATTGATAATATCTTCAATTCCAATCCTGCAAAGTGATTCTCGCACTAAAAATTCATTATACCATCCCCGTAAAAATACGCGGCCGTGGCACCATCATACGATATAATATTATGACATGCATATTGTTATACTATAATACTGCAGTTGTTATGATGGTAGGTACATGCATAGTTATTGTGATAAGCTCGTGTTCACTTGGGTTCGGAACGTAAATTTGTGTTTAATGTATATAATTATTATAGTTACAGAGACTATCACGTTTCAAAACTATATTCACACGATTATGACATTGTGTACTTCTACTCGTAGAGACCACCCACAAAATCCCAGGTTAGAGAAAAAAAATATGAACGGAAACTTTACCAGCTATAATGATTGTTATTGTTATTATTATTATTTAAAGTCTAGTTAAAATATTAATTGTACTGTAAAATATACACATATAAGTGTACAAAATATTATTTTCTGTTATTAAAATTGGACAAGTTTTCTCTTTTTGACCGATTATCAGACGTATAATACACGTTTTAAATATTCATTGAATACGTCAAGATAATTGTTTTCACTGTAGCCGATAGAATAATATTATTCTATTGCGGTCATCAACAATAAATCGTTATTTCTCCATTTTACATTGATAAACGACAGTATCAATATTTTGTTTATGATATTATAATTTATACAAGCCGGCGCGTGTTTCAGTCATCATTAATTTCATGTTAACATATCTTCTTGACAGTACCTACGAACTATATTATGGTTAAAATATCCGACTACCCAAGTACAAATTACTAAACATGCAGTACGAGACTATTTTATTGGTTAATTTGACAGTAATTTACACAAGCCAAATGTCAAAATATAATTAGTTAAACAATTTTAAATATTTTTAAAAAAACTGACTTCATGGTCATTATTTTTGGGACGCAAGACCTATTCGTATTTACATTCCATAATGGATGGTCTTTATATTTTACAGACTAGTTGTTGAAATCCATGGACAATTTTAAAACATTTTGATGGTTTTTTTATATTTTTAATAATAAAATTTATTATTTTACATTTAAGGCGGAAATGATTTACAATGTTGTGTATTTTAGGTAAGTATTTTTAAATGTGTTGATTTATGTTCATAAAATATTTTCATTGTTAAAAAGCTTTAAAATTGAATACAAAAAACAAAATACAAAAATAAAATACAATATTCTTCAGACGCTTTTAAAAATAGTACCTAATAATTACACAGTCAATTTTTTTTTATTGTTTTATTTTAACACAATTTATTGAATTCATAAAAAATGTATATAAGGTTTTTCATACGCTGTTCTTATTATTAAAATAAAAAAAAAACAATTTACTTTATACCCTCAACAATTTTTTATGGCCGTATGAAAATCAAATTTTGTCGAAATTGGCCATTCAAACAAAATAATAATTGTTCATCAAACGGATTTGATGATTAATTGTAATACAAACAATAATTTTTCGTTATGACTTAAAACTTTTCACCATTACTTATAAGATAATTTTCAATATACAGCAGAATTTTCAATATAAATTAAAACTAATTTTTACCATAAAATGTGTCAATTATATTCACACAATATATTTGGTACTCATATCAAACTTCCAAGTAGAAATATTACTTAAATATTAAAAAAAAAAAATGCGAGCATCTATCATTTTATTTGCTTAGCTATTAATATTATTATGGTTAGTACCTAATATTGCTTAAATGATGTTATAGTTTTAAAATTTGATAAGTTATTTTGCATTCTACTCAAAATTTTAAATAACGTCCCTGGATGACTTAGATCAGCTATTCTCAACCTTTTTTTTTTTATCATCGTACCACCTACATAGTTTGAACATTTTAACGTAACACTACCGTTAATAATAAACTTTTTGTTTTGCTCATCAAAAATGTATACATTGTTTTCCATGACGTATGGAATTTCATTTTATTAGGACTACAAAATTATGACGATATAAGAATTTAATGCACAAAAAAAACCACACCTGTCTCAGGTTATAACTTCACGCCATCAATACATTATAAGACCAGCTAATATCAAATAAATCAAATAATATTTAGTGACAACAAAATCGTTCATTCCAATTGTTTTTATAAAAGGAAATTTTCTTCGTATACCACCTGTTTGCTTTCCGCGTACCACTAGTGGTACACGTACTACATGTTGAGAAACACCGACTTAGATAACATTACGCGTTCGTCATTATAGTATATTTTAATATGTAGATATTATAGTACAATCTGCGTCTTATATGCGTGTGTATAATTTACTAGAGGTATCACTAATTATACACATCATCATTTTGGAATCGTGGCAGTCTTCTGTCAAGGACGCGTTATCGTACATCGGTTTTAACCGAAGTAAAGTAATAATATTGCAATTCAAAATAAAATGCTTCACGATGTATGATGATGTATGGATGATTATAAACAGTAGTTGGTATTGTGTAATATTTGAAGACGTAACGCGAGTTGTATATTATTATTATTTTGTAATCAGAAGACGGTTTTGCATAGACTTCAAAAGTTCAAAATATGAACAATTTCACCGGTTGAATTTGGTCAGCATAACATTCGCATTAATCGTTGCATGGTCCCGTGTCACGTGAAAACAAAATTACGCCCGAATTAAAATACCTACGACGATAAATTTTAAAAGAGAATTATTTCTCTTCAATCGACGTTTTGCATATTTTACGATCGTTGTGCCATACATATGATCGCCCGCTGCGGCCGTCGGAAGTCGTTGTCAGGATTATCATTATTACTTTTTTTCCTTACACTCGTGACTCGTTTGGTACACAATACTGAATACGTTTATGATATTACGAGTATATTAAACCGTAGTCGTGTATATACAATGCGATTCACCAATCACGCGCTCATCCCTATCGTTCACGAACATATCGCTTTAGTCACACCCTAAGGCCTAAGACATTCGTCAAATAGCATGAAAATCTAAGTATTTGAAAATATTGTTCTTAAATAGGTGTATGGATTGGAATTCTGCGAAATTTGGAATTTAAATAGATGCATTGTTAAATAAAAAAGTGATCTTGTTTGGCGAATTACCGTGTATGTACTACATAATATATTATGATATGTATACTGCTTGTAGCAATTTACCACAACGGATGATCGACGTCACCCGAGGGTATGCGGGAGTTCGTTCTCTTTTTTCGATCTTTCAGAAGACTGCGAGCACAAATAAGGTGATCTGACGGGGTCATACGCGAGAACCTATAAAAATTTAAACGCTTATATAAATCTCGAGTGCGGTTTTTTGTTGTTATTATTGTGTGGCAGCGGTCGTCTTTGAGTTGCGAAACCAACGAATCGTATAAAAATCAGTCCCCGAATAGTCCGTCTTCGCCAGACTTTGTTGTCGACACCGCGGGGTGACTGATCGTAAACCATCGCTGTGTATGTCCAACGTGCATACTCGTTACAACGTGATATAAATCTATGCGAAGACGTACAACACGGCTGTACGGAAAATATTGAAATCGAAATATTTATTTGTTGTCCGATTTTTCCTTTCCGGATAGTAACAAGGGGCGACGATTCAGAGTGTATCGTCTGTTTTCAGTCGAACTATCGCCATATTATATAGTTAGGCGCAGAGAATAATAATATTATAATTCGCCTTAGAGAAGTGGCAAAAGAAGTTATGAAACCCGCGAGGAGTTTTCGGAGGTAAATTTCTGTCGTCTGCTCTCTCCCTTAAACCATGTCAAATACGAGAAGTGTCCTCTATACGATTTTTTTTATCGACGAGCTTATTAATATAATATTACTGGGAGTCAAGTGACGACAACAATAATAATAATCATTATAAAACTACATAGACGTCCGACTATTATGAATAAAATACATAAAAATATTCCGACTAGGTTACAGCCGCGACAACGACGACGGGAGAAAAACTATGTGTGTGTGTGTGCATAGTACGACCATAAACTTTTATTTTTTACCATAAAAATGCATAAATAAAACGACAGTTTAATCGAGTCATGCCGATATAATACGGGAACGCGACACGCATTATGTAAGCGCCATTTGTCACGCACAGCGATGCGTAGTGTTACTAAACGGTTTTTATTTCGACCGAGTAGGTACCTCAAAGGAAGGTAGGTACATATGGCGTTATATTATAATATTATAGCTGCATGATGTATGATACACGTATTATACGTGATAATAAAGTCGACGAGTTATTATAAGATTCGTGTTAAAATGTATTATACATAATAATATATGTAAGACGACGATAAAACATAATATAATATCAATATAGGAAAGAGTAATGTAGTGTAATGTTTTATTTGCCCGGCGCATAGTTACAGTGAAAGTGGTCTGAGGATAACGAATAATAGTTATTAGGTACACACTGCGTCGGATGAGTTTAAAATCATAAATTACATCATTATGCGCAGCATTCGCATAATAAAATATTATTATTAAAGTATCGACTTTAATACCTATTATGTAGTTTTGAAAATAATACGACTTATATATTATTGACACTGTACCTATACCTGCATGTATGTAGAATGTGCCTATAGATATATCATAAAATATAATAAGTTACTTATATATAATATTTTACTGCCTGTACGCAACAGGGTGTCGGGTGACTACATTTTTAAAGGTTAACAATAATTTTCTCGAAAAGTAATAAGTTATTCCAAATGATGTTTTTTGATAGATAATTTGAAGTTATACAACACGACATTTTCGAAGAAAATATTGTTATTTTTTACAATTTTTATCGTTCTCTAGTTTTTACTTTTTTGTATGGTAGCATACATTTTTAATTTTATATTCCGAAGAAGAATATTATTTCTAAGAGAATTAAAAAAATATATATAAATATCAAATTTTGAGCGAATAGTTAACATTAGTTATAAATTATAATAAATGAATATTTAAAGTTTTTATTATGGGTGAAATGAAGCGGCATAGATATTCCCTTAAAATTTTGGTCCGTTAAATTTGCTCATCTAAACTTTAAACATTTATAACTGATTAACTGCTCGTCTGGAGTTCGTTTTTAAATATTGCAATTATCATATAAATAGTTTGCTTCGGAATACGAAATGAAAAACGACATTTCCGTTTAAAAAAAGTTTAAAGTAAAAAAATAAAAATAAGGATAAAAATAGAAAAATATTATTTTTTTTTAAAAAAATTCATATTTGGCAATGATTCAAAATTATCTAAAAAATATATTTCCAAAAAGTTAAAACTTTTTGAGAAACAGAGTGTTTACACATTCAGATGAATCGCATCGTATAATATTATATAATATTATTATATTACAAATTGTTAAATTGTCGTTAGTGGGCAGTACGTGTCCATCGTAGATAATGGGTCAAACGATATGGATAAATAATAATAATAATAGTAAGAATAATACAATATTACTGTCGGTGTTGAGTGGGATGGGGTGGGCTTTTATCGCACATCGGCGTCGAGGTCTTTAGGACGAGTACTTAAAATCGTATTGTTTCGAAAATGTTTTCGTCACAGCAAAGTCTGACCCTGCACCGGCATCAGCATCGATGCATCATCAACAGATAACACAATATTATTCGAAAACATTCCAATTACGATGTTCAAACGTGTTTTGGCGCCGCACCGAGGTTGGGTTCCAGAGCCCGTGATGTACACCCGTCTTTGCGGGGGGATCACTCGATGTCGGTGACGACTATCTATTATGAAATTATGAGCAGGTGAAGTATAATATGTTGTTTTTGGGTTTTTATTTTTTTTTTGTTAGTGTTATTTATGTTTTCAATAATAAATTAGTCTATGTCGCGTCATCTGCGCCTGCGAAGTCGATTTTATCGTTTAAAATATTTCAATTCGTCAAACGCAGACAACGATAACGACCGGCTTACTTTGGATTTCGTCACGAGTCAGTTTTTAACCAAAAAAATTGGTTTAGTGGCCTACGCATTATTGAAAATACAAAACTTGATTTTGCAACGTTACGTAACGCGAACAGAGGGCAACTTATACACTAATAATATTATAATACAATATTATACTATAGGTATAAGCAATACGAAGACTTATTAAAAATAATTAGTAATCATTTATGAAATTAATTTATTACACATTATTATAATATTATAGGTTGGTACGGCCAATTATAACTCAACGTTAGTCGCATCTTGTTTTTTTATTTTTGTTCGATATGACGTAGTGTATATTCAAAATATGCTAATGATTTTAATTTATTCATAATAACTGTAAATCGATGTATTTTACCATTACACTGAAAGTAATGAAAAAAATTAATTAAATGATAATTTAAGGTGGTCGAGATTTACATATGTGATTAGTCGCTTATTTGTATCGATATGACTGCAATACTATGATACGTAAGTTAATTTTTTCCAGTAAATGATTAAAAAAAAAAATTAAATTAATTTTAATAATCTGATTAAAAGGTATACATATGTGACATTTTAATAATAGTCTTAAAATAATTTAATAGAATACATTAATAAAGTTGTTTTGATAATGGCGCGACTAACGATAGGTTAATAACCTACCTCTCATTCAAAATGGGATAAGATGATGCTTTTTGTTATAATTGAAAAAATTTAATCAGTTAGGAGTGTAGTTATGTACGTAGGTAGTAGTTACCTAATGCTAACAGAACGCTGAAATAATTAATACCATGTAATCAGTATAATATTTAAGTATACCACCAATGAAAATAGTATGATTAAATAAAATTTATATTGTCGCCGCGTAAAAACATAGCAATATAATTATATAAATTCGTTTTAATATGATCATAAAAAAAAAAAGCAAAATGTGTTTTTAAAAAAGATTAAAATTCGATTAAAAAAATAAAATCTACATAGCACGTGATAACTTTCCCGCTGCATTAGTCGTACAGCTGTCTGGAAAACCGGATGTCTTATAATTATTATTTTCATAAAAATTCAAAAGACTAGGCGTACAGTTTAGTTGGTACAGTTGATATACTGCAGTATTAAACGAACGACGATGATAATTAATATTTCATAACTTTCAGGATTATATCATAAAATAACGGTGGCTCGTAATAGTGTGCATCGTGTGTAGGACGTGCGATAAAAATACAATAGACTAAAATTAAAAAAAAAAAAATCAATAACAATAATAACCAATGTGTAAAAGATTACAGTATGATATTATAATATTAAAATTAAATTACCATAATATAGTGAGTATACATTATGCAGTTAGCCAATAGTATGTTGTCGGTCCATATCGATTATTATAATATTTATAATAGAATAATTTTGTGTTTGGTAGTTACCTATATGACTATATATTAATATATTATACATATAGAAATAGTTGTAGGTAATTTGCGTAGGTATAAGACTTTCGAAATTTTTTTGAAATATTGTATAATTTCAGAACGTACCTATATTGTTGTGTCGATATCATCATAATAATATTTTATTGACCGAGGCGATGCGTTTGCATTATAAATTTATAAATATTATAATATATTATTACGTTTCGAATCGACAATATTATTATTGCTATTTCAGAAGATCACGCCGTTGTGCTACACGTCTATGCGGTTACTCGTCGTTTGCAAATTGACATTTTCTGATCACTATCGTATAGTCTGTCCATCGCCGCCGCTGTTCAGGACATTACCTATACCGTACATATCATGAGCTTCCAATGCGTAATACCCATATCGGTGATATTAATTCAGTACCTCTTGTTCATAATACTATTATGTATACGACATAAAATATGTAATATTTATGAAGAAGTGTTCATTTCAAGTTACTTCAGTTACGTGATATCGCCCGTTATGGTCGACGTTCACCGAGTGAACATGGTAAAAAGCACAATATTGGCAATATAATACAATATTATATTAAAAGAAAGAAAATAAAACCATTTAAAAAAAAAAAAAACATATTTTCTACATAAATCAAACGAAATGTGTTCGTGCACGTGTTAACGTTCCGCGAGCTGATCGTCGGCTAATCTCAAACGGATGATATATTAAATAATAAAAATCGCAATTAACGCACGTGCTTGTATGTATAGAAAGTACCTGTGCTGGAAAAAAAAATAAAAGTAATCTGTAAAAACGTGCAACGCGTAAGTATCCGGGACGTTTGGTTTACAATAATAATAATAATGTCTGTTTGGCCGGTTTAAATAATATAATATAAACGTTCTCGAACGGCGAGTATAACAATAATTTTTTCGGTAAAATAAAAACGAATGACGTCCATCGGATTCCAGTTGTTGTTTCTTTCGACATTCACGGACGTTTAAGCCGTTAAAAATCAATTACACGAAATATTTCATTCAACGGCCTACAAAAATATTATGTTACACATCATCCGATAATCATACTTCATACATAATAACATATTGGTGTAACGAAAAAACAACAAAATATGGTATTGTGCACATAAACATTGTTGAATAACTATAATAATATAATTACTTATTATATAACATAAGTTGAGATTGTTATTGTTGAAATATTGTTCGACCTACAACGAGGAGACTAGTCTTAGGTGAGGATTTTCTTTAGAGATTATAAATATAATATTTATACATTTCATTTTTTTTTTTTTTTTTTTTTTGTGAAGGTAAGAGGAATTTCGTGTAAAACGATCACAAGTTATAAGTAAGTACCTGTAGCGTATAAAATACAATTTAATCTGATTTATCGTTCTTCAACAATTATCGGGAGAGAATAAACAAGCTGGTTAGGCTAGGTCGCACAAATGTAAATAAGCACGTGTATAATATATATTTAATAAGTACCTATTATAACATATTGTATATTATGCTTAAATTTTAATGTATCTACCGACTAACGATTATTTTATTTTTTAGTAACAACAACAACAACAACAACTGCATGTACACAAAATTAAAAAAAGTATATTATTCTAACCGCCACGGTATTATAATATTACCGTGTTAAATGTTATAATTGTAGCCGTAGACGTTTGTAGAACGTTCACTATTGTATTATGAATCATATTTCTTATAGGCAGTTCACGCGTAACTATTGTTGTTATAAAAAAAAAAAAATGGTAATATTATTAGTAATAATTTATTATAATTAAATTCAAGTTTGATTAGATTCGATAATCCGTCATTACATTCACAATAAAACAACAAAATTATAAATTGTTAAAAAAAAGTTCTGAAAATAATATGTTATTATTATATTCCAATTATCTTAGTTCGATCAAGATTCGTTATATTTCATAAAATAAAATAAAAAATAAACAACATTTTTTTTAAATTTTAAATTGTAAATAAATTATTGTTTAATATAAAGTTATTTTTCTGAAATACAAGATGAGTACTCGTATCTCGTATTAAGCTATTGGGGTATCGTTCGCGTTCATGTCACCGTGCTAAAATATTAATACTCATTACTGCGTTAAATTATTAAAACACGGCGCGGAACGCAAATCACCGACCGAATTTTTTACCTGGAGGATGCTCAAACGACAAACGCCGATAATAATTATTACTTATAAATGTGATTGACCTATTGCATGCTGACGTCGTCTGCGTCGCCCAAACGTTTTCGATAAGTTTCGGTGGTTATTTGTGAACCGTCGAACCGTGCAGTAAGGCGTAAATGCGTGTAATTCTATATTATACAGCGCGTTTACACGTCGATGTGATTCTTATAATATCATACACACAACCCACGATGTACGATTTTCCAAACGGACGATTGAAAACGTCTCGATGACAGTGTAGAGAGATATTTCCCACATTGAATTAATTTGCACTTGTTTAAATCCACACGATAATATAATAATATGAAAAGAAAAAATATCGTAATGTAAGTCGGAAGAAAAAAAAACCGTTAGTATCGATTTTCTGTGATGCCTATACAGCGGCAGAGTTAATATTTCGATGACAACTGAACCAAACGTTATTTTTCCACCTGAATACAATTCGTTTATATTGACACGGATTATGGACTTTTCATACAACGTGTGTTATATAAAAAAAAACCCCTATGTCCCACGTGTCGCGGAAGAATAATCCGTATATTATATTCACGACGAGGTTTTACGTATTTGTAAATATATGTAAGCACATCGGCGACATAAAATATTATTATATCATTATATTATATTAAAATATCTGTAAATTGCAATACGTCGAGCGGGATTTTATGATTTATATTAAATATTATAATCAAATCATCGTGTTACCTATTGTATAAAATATTTAAATGATAACGAAAATCGTACAGAGGGGTAAATTATATGGTTCCAAAATCATTTACTGCATAACGAGGTATGCACGTGCATGTGACATAAACTTAAATGTTGTAAAAAAATAAAAAAGTACCAATATCATATACTATTATTGTGTTATTTATTTAAAAAACACAGACAAACAGTGTTTAATATCATAGTATAGAACGTTAATGTTTCTCCTATTCGTTGTAGGTATTTTATATTAATTTAATGTTTTGTACCTATATCCATATAGTAATTGGAAGTTTCCGTGTACAGACTGACGAAACTATTTGATTTTTATTAAACATAGTTAAGTACCCAGGCGATTCAACGACTGTGCGATAAGTTGTAAACATTTTTTTTTTTATTTCG
This sequence comes from Pentalonia nigronervosa, assembly GCA_014851325.1. Classification (NCBI taxonomy): domain Eukaryota; kingdom Metazoa; phylum Arthropoda; class Insecta; order Hemiptera; family Aphididae; genus Pentalonia; species Pentalonia nigronervosa. The sequence goes on along the minus strand of JACXSJ010000450.1, from coordinate 265,019 downwards.
GATTTTATAACAAAAATAATAAAAATATAACATAACCTAATTTATTTGATTGTGAGAATAATATATTATAATATGTAATCAACAACGATGACATTCACTACTGACACACATAATATATATATATATATATGCTTTTAACATGTTTTAGTTAAAAATGTACTCTCACTCTCAGTGTTTTTATGGTTTATATAATTTTGTTTTAATTTATTGCGTCATTAATTTAATTTAACTCGCACAAATAAATATTTAAAATGTATGTTATGATTTAATAGTTGAAATTAAAATTTTTAGGACAATTCGTCATTTTACACGAGTGAAGATAAAACGAAGGTTTAATTAAAATTATTGTATTATTAGTTTATTTATTTAATTCAAATTAAACCATATAATTAATTAAATAAATTTTAATTTAATGACATATATTAATAAGTATTTTTGTTAAAGTAATAATGAATTATACTCCAAAAATGTAGGTATTTATTCTCGTAACATATAATATAATATATACACGCCATTACTTAATGCCTTATTAATAATAATGATAATATAAGTAAACACTAGCATGATATTATATAAAAAGATTCTTAAATGAAAAAAGTAATTATGGATTAAATAAAATATTTACCTATGCACTTTTTTAAGTATAAAATATAAATTACACAATATGTTATTTTGTAATGCATCGATATTTTTGAGGAAAATTCACTATTACTACCATAATCTAAATCTGTTACGATTAAAAATCAAATTTTAAAAATATAATATTATACAAAATTTAATACAGCGGAAGTGTTACGCGTGATAAATAAAACAATGTTCAGTGTTTTGATGATAATCGAATGCATCATAATAACAATAACGATGAGTTAATTGTAATTTTCGATGAAATACGACTGAGAACCAAATTTTTAGTAAAACGATTAAGAACAATCAATATATTATATTTATTTTTTTCAACGTTGTCATATTCGATATTTTTATCGAACGATTGAGCACGATATTTGGTGTTGGTCTAGATAAGTAGCAAAAATCAATTTTGAAATGCATATAAGTTTGATGACCAAGGAAAACAACTCAAGTCATTTTTTTGTTTACAGTTGTTGTGTCGTGATGAAGTTAAAGATGTGTTTTTAGTTTAAAGAGCAATGGCAGATCAAGGTAAAAAAAAAGAATTATTGATAAAATAAAAAGACAGAATTAAGTAAATATTAAAAATAAATATAATGTGATACGAAATTCCTTTTTTTTTTTATTTATTAAAAATTAAAATGTTTCAGCATATTATACATGCTATTACAAGTTTGTTAACAGTTTTATATTTTATGACAAATTACGAAATACTAAAATTGCTAATATTGTTTGTTAGTGAATTAGTGATGTGAGTATTCATGCAAGTGTTAGTTAATATTTATATTTAGTGGTAAATTAAATTAAAGTTAAATTAAATTTGGTCTTCGTCTTCGCTTGATTGTGATAGGAGAACATCTTGGGGTAGTCGTGGTTTTAGACGGCGATTTTTAGTTTTTGTTCCCAGGTTGTAGAAGCGTGCGCCATCGGAAGTCTTGAGATTTGCGTGGAAGTTTTTGAATT
>JACXSJ010000450.1:57607-263329 GCA_014851325.1 Pentalonia nigronervosa | reverse complement strand
CAAATTCTAAGAAATTTGTTTTGAAGAATTTGGATTTTTTTGATTTTTGTAGAGGAAGCTGCCGCCCATGTTGGGCAGGCATAAGTGACTAATGGCCGGATTATTGAGGTGTATAATAGGATAGACGATTTCATTTGGAGGGTTGATTTGGAGTTAATTATAGGATAAAGGGTGTTCATTCTTGTATAGCCTTGGGTGAGTATTTTGTTTATATGAATTTTCCATGTTAGTTTTTCATCTAAGAATACACCAAGGTACTTGACGGAGTCATCTTTCTTGTTCCATTGTATTGGTTGATTATCAATGTAAACGAGTTAGGGATCTTTGTAATGTTTTAAAGAAAATATTTTTGCTGCGCTTTTTGTTAGGTTGAGGTTTAATTTCCATGTTTTGAACCAGGAGGTCACTGTATTTAGAGCTGTTTGAAGATTTTGAATTGAAGATTCTAGGGAGTTGCTTTGGGTTAAAATTGTTGTATCATCCGCAAACATCGACAGCTGTGAGTTTGGAGGAGTTGGTATGTCATGGCAGTAGATGTTGAATAAAGATGGACCTAGTACTGAGCCTTGGGGAAAATTCCTTTAATTTATTAAAATATTTAGAATATTATGATGATTAATGCTTTCCAGGTATTAACATAAAGGTAACTTTTTACAACTTTTTATTTATTAACACATTATTTATAAAGCCATATTGTTATAAAATTATATTTATTACAATTTATGACTTTGACTTTGAATATTTGTATCATACATTTTATTTAATGTATATACATTTGTTTTAACAATAAATATTATTATTATTTTTCGTTACACTTCAATTTTTGGTCGAAGAAATTGAATGTGATGAATCATTTGATAGCCATTTAAACGATATAACAGTGTTATACGTAAATTATTTCTTAATTGTATTAGTTTTTTGGGTAAACAGTGAGGTCTTTGTCGATTTTAAATATTCTGAATCGTTTGTGGGCCCAAAAGATATAACGAGTTCAATCGTTCGATGGCCATAATTTTTTGGGTAATTAAATTTTCAAAAAATTGTTTTTGTACCTATTTTACACGTATGATTCAAAATCGCCAAGAACTTATAAGTATAATGGGCATGTCTCGATATCCACATCTATTGGAGCTACCCTACAATATAATCTACATATTATTATTAATATAATAATACCATTATTACGTATTCGCCGAATAATTAATCGACAATTTAACCATTTATATTAGCAGCACCTCCTTAACATTTTAGACCCACTGCGGCGTTAACTCATTAGCTGTTAGTTGTTATACTTTGTGTTTACTAGTTCATTATAATACTATTATATTATATAGTTTATATAGGCGTCGGCGCCGATTATATTGTGATATTCAATCAATTTCCGGTTAATAAAAACGTACGCTATAATTATAATATACATGCATTATTATTATTATTATAATTCACAGAGCACACTATAAACATATTATAATAACACATTGTTCGGCAATCTGCATATTATTATAATGTAATGCTAGTGTATATGTGTATTGTATTACAATAAAGATACCGATAAGTTTGTGGAAAACTGCACACACCTCGTTGGTAGTAAAAATGGGTAGGTATGATTGTAAGTAGGTATTTACTTATATATTTTTTGAACCTATATTTTTACACAACAGTCAACAATAATGTAATAATATATTACTAAATATCTGTATGATAATTGTACGTTGCACGGCTGGACGTTAGGTTAATAATAATAATAATAATAATAATAATAATACTTTTATTGTAATATCATAAGACTGTCGTTGTACGGCCACCGAGTTAAGTGCGTCATCACAATACGAGTACTTATATTCGTAAACGAAGAGAGTACCAACTAAATGTATCGGTGACGACGGTACAATATTATGTATATATATATTTTGTTTTTTAATGAATTTATTTTATCCAAAGTACACACAGGTAGTAGTTGCCTGTGGTATAATTCGTATACAATAAAGTGTGGCCCGAAGGGTGTGCATAAATTAATTTAAACAATAGTTTTATGCCGTTGCACCGTGGGCCAGACATCGTTTTTACGACGACGTTTCTATATGGTTATTTTCGTATATAACTACGTATGATACGCTATAATGTAATGTATTATAATAATATATGCCGTAAGTACATCAGCGCGTTTATTTTTCCGCCAAAAACTCGACGAAATGAGTTTTTTCTGCAGACGTGTCGTTAATAATCGTGATAATAATAATGATAAGGACAATGGGTTGTGGCAGGTTCAATTGCAGCCATCGGAAACAGGTTTTCGAGGAGGTACCTATTTATGTTTTTCCGACAAAAAAAAAACACCTGTACTCGTATTTTTTTAAATAATTTTTCGTACAACAAGCGACGTATAACTGCACCTTCCGAAGGAGTATGTACATATATCGGACTCGTCGATTTAGCGCCACGCCGCGTTGTATAATAATAACATTTTATTAATATTACGTCTCGTGCATCTATATTACCGCCCAAAACCAATAATTATGATATTACAATGCGATCGAAACCCAACCAGGAACGAGGTCACTGTGGTGCCCTGCGATTCGGGGGTCCCGCTCCCCGAATTTAAGGGAGTTGAAACGTCTGCAGTCTAATCGAAAATCATAACAATATATAAATCTTTCGCGGTGTCCGGCCGGCACGGCGGTTAGGCGTCAATTGCATAATGCTTTTAATAGCGCAGTTTTAAATGGCGACGTAAAATTTTATGACGTTATAATATGGACATGTACATTATATTAATGACTGCAAACCATATACCATAATATATTACAATTTATTAGATATTATTATTATTATAAATTTCCGTTAATGCATTATTTTTACTGCCTCTATGGCGTACCCGCAATATTATACTATTTTACATTGCATTACCACTGTTATTTTATGCTACCAAGTGCCTTTTAATGCAGCATTTTTGTGTTCAGGTCATATAATATGTACATTATTATAAGGTATATATTTTTTATCACATTATATACACCAATTATAGGTACACTAAAAAAACTAAATACTTACAGTTATCTACTATTTAAATAGTTACTCTAATCATATCTAATCAATCTATGGTAACTGTACGGACTATCATGTAACATAGTTGGGAATCCTAAACGTATATACTATACAGTTGACATCATTATTGTGTTGTGAAAACAGTCAACGTGTTATATGGTTAAAATTGATTAATTGAACATCATTAAATAGTTACAAAAGCATAACGTTATAGTTATTCTAACGTAATTATTAGATTGAAAGTTGTAATTTTTGCATACTTGCGTAGTAAAATCAACTATTTAATATAGTTGCATCAACATACAAGTTTGATTAGTGAGAACTGAGTTAACAGTAATGAATAGTAGAAATTACTATTATATAAGGTTAACAAAATTAAAAACTAACTCTCCTTTCCCGGATTTTAGAATAAATTAATCCTTACGCCAATTAAAAATCATTCAACTATTTATTATAATCAATTTATTTTTTCCATGTACACAATATTTTGCTATAATAAACATATCTATACATATTCCCAATACTATATTCACTCAAAATATATGATTTAATTTTTTAAATGTTAAATGTTACCGTATATATAATCTAATGTCGTTATACACACGAGAAGAACAATATTTAATTATACATTTTTCAAATTCTCTGCGCTCGCTTATAATAACGAATTTAATGACGATGATTTCTGCGAAAAATTACCAATGCGCTACGACTACGATCACGCATATTTTATGCACTTTACACTAAATAAACACTAACATTTGAATTTTTTGTATTTTCTTAATTAATGGATTAATGGATCTACAAAATTATTTTTTAATTCAAAACACTGTTTCGTTTTGATAATCCTAATATGAATGTACAAAATAATCGATTTTTAAAAAAAGTTGTATTAAGAAACCTTTCATTCTAAACCAGCGAATCAACATTCGAGGAATATAAAATGTATATTATTTTAGACAAATATTAAAAAATTAACCAAATATTTATATAATAAACACATACGCAATACTGTTACACAGATAGAAATCTGTAGCTGATTTTACACGCATGCGTTGGTGCAATGTTAGCTACAGTTGTGTATTGATTTTGAGCTAGTGTAGATTTAGCGATAGTTTAAATAATTACTACTCGTTACTAAGGTAAGATTTGTGATGATTAGTAGTTAACATCAGTTGATTATAATCACAGTGATATTTATATCTTAATAAATATAATGATGTAAATATGTTATTTAATATATTTAATACAACATTACGGCAATTTTAAATTAACTGATGGCATTCTTTAAACTACTTAATGTAATGTTAAAAAAAACCAGGAAACTAAAAAAATGACCGCTGTTCTCACAAATTTAATCAGCCGTCGAAAGGAATTGAACACTCTGGATCTGCGGTATCCTACCTAACGCCTAAATTCTTTTGACTATCACCTATTTCATTAAAAAGTTTTTATTTAAATTAATATATAAATATTTCATAACAAATAGTAAAAACTTAATTTTATTAATCTAATCTCACAAATTAATAAAAGGTAATAATAATTTATAATCATTAATTTTAGTTGAAACTATTACAAGAATGATTAGTTTAGGAATAATTTTATTAAGTTAACCATTGGTAATGTAGTCCTCGTCAGCTCGGGATAGGCAAGGTATATCGGCCCATCAATTTTTAGGATTTCTAACATTTGACTACAGCTATTGTACGGTTTCATAACTCGATTCATTTATATTTTCTATTAATTTCTCATTATTATATAAAAATAAAATTACAGCCAAACACTCATGACTGGCCATATTTTGAGCGGCTCACTACAAAATTAACTCGGTATCTCGTCGGCTCCACCGGGCCTACACCCTCGTGGCAGTTCATAATAATTTTATGAACTTCTACAAACAAATTTACTTATTGCCTACATCCATAGGCGTAAATAACGTTTGAGATTTAGCTGGGGAAGGGGGATTGAAGCCCTTGTTACTCAATGAAGTATTTGTGGAAGTAATAAACATCTAAAAAATTTAGGAAATGTATGGAGGTCCTATTGAAATATTTGGGGGTGCATAATCCTTAAAGTCTCCCTATTTTCACCTATGCCTACACGATTTTTAAAATAGTTTGAAATGAGTGTAAATAATCTAAACATTTTTTTACTATACATCGATGTCTGTTTAATAAGAAACATATAAATAATGTCACATTTAATTAATTAACTTCATATTTGTATTCAAAATAACACTTATACATGTGTGTATTTTTACACGTGCCAATAATGTCGAACGTATGTGTTAATTTGAACAATGTACTGTTGTCATTTTAACTATAAACTAATGAATAATGTAATATTCAACATCTATTTAGAGTTAACATAACTTATACGCCTAATGTTGTATTAACAAGTGTCTAGCGTTAAACCATGCGTATTTGATTCTACACACAGGACACGCTATTGTTATTTTAACATTGCAAAGTACATAATTTACTTCTTAGCTGTTAGAAAAATTCAGTAAAATATAAAATCAACTACAGATTTCTAACTGTGCATATAAGAAAATAAATAAAATTAGTTGATATACCTATTATTTTTATTTTTTTTAATTCATAGACAAATGATAACTTGTGTATAACTATTTTAGATATTTCTTTAAATTGTTTAAATTATTATATTATATAATTTCATGCTCGCATTTAAATGGCGATGGTAGTTTTTAATCACTTTATTATTTAACAGTATTTATTACATATTATTGTAAGCAATGCACGTTGGTTTGAAAATTAAAGGCTATTTCAACTCTCCATATTACATTTACCATTTACCACCTCCTCTTCGCACTTAAACAAATAAAAAGTAATACATTTCTAGTGAAACTTGTATATAGATATACCTACGTAAGAACTAACGATTTTTTCAGAAACATCACTATACCGCGCGTACGATAAATATGTATATTCTTAAAATATTGTCCTTTATACTTTTAAAACGTGGTTATATAGGTACATGCGTATAATATCATATTAATATATCATCAGAACGCGTTATTTTATATGCGTACATTTATGACATCGCGTAATGTCTACAGCAAACGAATTTGAAACGGTCACAATAAAATATATACCTATATATAAACTAATATATATATATCTACCTATACATTAGGTATTATAATAAAGGTACAACGAAATTGAATACAAGTGTACCCATATAGGTACATATAACAATATTACACATATTATAAAATATAATAAAATGAAGGGTTGCCTTCAGACGAGTCACTTGACCCGCAAGACAAAGGACATTTTTTTGGGGGATTTTTTCCAAAACGTATTACTGTTATATCATTATATTATTATTATGTATAGGTATGACGATGGGCGCTGCACCCGGTCACCTGGCACCCCGTATGTTCGGTCCCTCGGTGACCGTATGTCATAATGGTTTGGCGGGGCACAGCGCAGCACGCGCATCGTGCACAAAGGTACCCACCGCCATAATATAATAATAGCACAATACGCGATCTATAAATGTTGTGTTCGAACCGCCCCCTCTGCATGTGCGGTGATTATATTATTTAAGACGATGTGAAAAATTAAACGAAAAATGCCACGGTATGGGTATTGTTGCAGAGACCGGCGGCGCGACGGCGTCGTCTTTGGCCGAGACCTCCACCTCCCCCCCCCCTTCCCCCCTCGTAGCACGTCCCACGAACGCGACGTTTGAATAATAAATCGAGAGCGAACCGTTTGACTCCTCTTCCCGCTTTTACTTTTTTCCCTTATACGCTTTACCACCCGTTATATACCCGCGGGTAGTGTGCACATAATATATAAAATGTATAGAACTGTACCGCCATTACTATTGTTATTATTTTCCCGTTGAATATCGAACAGGCATCTCTCGTCGCACGTAGGAAAATGGACAGGAATAGGAAATAGACGTCAGAAAATAAAAGCAATATCTATAATAAAACCGCTGTTTCAATGTATCGCGTGTCCGATACGACTATAATATATATTGTAATACGATTGCTGTTTAAAAGCGATTTACTCCATGGCGCTGCAGATCTCAAGTCCGGAGTAGGATCGACCTACATTAATATATACGGGATGATTATTTTAACAGTGTACACACGTCGTCGTCTCGAAAGTAGATTTTTGTATAATCCGATGTCATTATACAACATCAACATGATATTTTGTCGAAAAAAATTTGTATTTTTTATTATTATTATTTTTGGTTAATTCTTTTCGGGATGTCGTGTGTTTACTGTTTAAAAAAAAAAAAAATCACCCTGTATATACAGACAACGAAGGTCTACTTTGGATTTTACAGTTTGGGAGAAGGGGTGGTAGGGGTCGATGACGATATTATTTCGACGTGTCGCCGAGACTCGAGCTTGCCTTATACGCGGGAGACTATATACACGTATATAATAGTGTATTGATAGATAATTGGATTTCCACTACGGTCTATTTTTCTATTATTTTGTTTTTCTACATTCTCGCTCACGTTGCGACTCGTTTCCTTCACACAGCGATACAAGAAGCGAACAATTTTTTTTCGTTTTAGTTAACGCGAAAAGACCGCCCGCGGAACACAACGGATAATAATATTACCTATAATAGGTGCAGTCCGCTGAATCTCTCGATGTTCGAATCGCCGAGTGACCTGTGGTGGGCGGTGGGTTCGAAAAATATTACACACTATATTGAAGATCACGAACGGGTTTATCATGGGTCAAACTATTATATTATCGTGACCCGAACCGTGTTAGTGCAGTATTTATTATATCAACGTACCTATATAATATGTAGTAATAATATACGCGTATAATTAAAGTCGACGCACATATCGCGGATTTTAGCGATTTTGTTAAATTTTAATTATTATCATATTACGTTATGCTCTCTACGCGCATTATATTGTTCGTTGCATTGCGTATTCGGTTCAGAATAATATTATTAGGAAAACGTAGCTATAAATGTATTTTAATAACGGTAATTTTTCGCGTGCACGAGGATCCGCGATCTCATTAACGGATATATTAGGTATATTATATTATATCGGTACCTACTCGAACCTCGATCTAATTCAGCACGTTTGTGTGTGATGTGCATTACGTATATTATTAATAACTAGTATTACCGGTATTATAACTACGAGCGTAAGTAAAATAAAATAATAAAATCGTTCCGATTATTATTATTACTATTAAACGATCTTTCTTCCCGCAGCGACAAGTGCAATATCGCTGTGCATGCGGTGTCGTTTGGCACACAACAATAATAATGTTAGGAGCGAGTTTCCTTCTGTGTACGTGCTCCGATTCTCTCCGTTAATCCTCTCTCGCCGCTCACTAGTTTGTATTATCATTCGGCTGATACCGGCATACCACGATTCGTGTTCGAAATCAAAATCAAATTGATAACACACACACACAAATCGTAAGACGGGCCGCTGGATTACAAGTGAGTGACGATGCTGCAGGTTCGCGGGCTAGATTTAGATTTCTTTAGACATTTTTTTCGATTACCAGATCGTCCTTACTTGCACTAATAATAATAATAATAATAATAACTAATACAATTTGTCGTTTTTGGTGTCGTAACAATTATGGTGTTTAGAAAATAAGCATTATGCGGCAAGAGTTTTCATAGACTCACACGACCCAGACTTAATATTATTACGGAAAAGCCAGTATCGTTTTCCGACTATATTCGAACGAATGCGTACCTATTTAAATTTAAAATAATAATAATATAACGCCGGGTAAAAACACCCGGAAACAAAATAAACGTTTGCGATAACAGTTTTTTCGTTTAATTTAAAACATTTTTCAGCCGATCGCTGTTCGTACACATCGTCATTACTATATATACTATATTACTATGTATATACCATACGACTCTAAAACGCACTTATACCGCCGGCAAAAGAGGACTCGTTATTTTTATCACGCCGTTCTTTAATGCAGCTATATAGGTATGGGTTGTGGGGTGTGTATGGGTACGCTATCGTTTACATATTTTGTACGTCGATATGTGTCGTTTACGATGACGGCAGGCTTGTTTACTGTTTATATGAATAGGCGCGAGCGCACTACCGTGCGCCGTTGACGCGATACCGTGTCCAAAAGCAGTAAATCAAACGGTTATCACCGTCTCGTCGACAGTATATTATAACACGTACCTATACGTTTATTTTATTTTTTTAAATTAAAAAACAAATAGAAATTATACCCATAGTTACGCTGCAGATGGTATACGGCAGATAATATAATTAGTCGTCGATATATAGATGACATAAATGTGTGTACCTTTAATTATAGATGTATGATGGAACAGGATGTGATTGTATATATATATATATATATATATATATATATATATATATATATATATGTGTATATTTATTTATTTATTTACAACCCGGGAGCCCAATATATATATATATATGTGTGTGTGTGTGTGTGTATAAATGTACTTGTAATTCGATTCGATCGGTTTATGTTTTGTTTTTATTTTGAGGGGGGGGGGGAGGAGCAGTCGTTTTACGTCCCCGGATGTTTGATTTGGTCCCAGATTCGGTAACACGGACATTTTCAGAATACACTTATATTAATATGAGTGCTGTATATTATATTATATACCTGCAGTTTACGTACATGACGGTCGCCAATTTTGCCGTCTGTGCAGATGCACGTAGGTACCCGTGCTGGGAAAATATTATATTATTGTTAATGGATCGCAAATAACGAAAAAATAACTACCCCCAAACGCGCTCGAATTACTCCAAATCGTGAAACAAGATATCCAGTGGATTTTCATGAGCAATATTTCTAAATTTAATAATTTCATTATTGATGCAAGTCCATAAAGGTAAATACCTAAATGTTATATAGTAACGTTTTCTTTTCATGTATCCATCAAGTTAGACGTTAGTATAATATTATTTTTGTAACATTGAAATTGTATAGCCATAAAATCGAACTCATTACACTCGCTGTTATAGTAGATATAGATTATATTTTTCAAAAACTAACAAACCCTTTCAGATTAAAGTGAAACAAAAATGTTATTAAGGTAGTAAAAATATCTACATTTAATGTACAAACATTACAAATTATAAATGTTATGATATATAAAAAAAATTTTATACGGTGTACATGATTAAACTTTAAGTACATATCTTTAAAATAGTGTTACTGGATGCTTCCTTCTACGAATCGACCACGTCAATTTATTTAGGTATTTTTACTACACATAATGACAATTATACTTATTGTAAATATTATTTTAAAATTTTAAAAAACCGATATATGTAGGTACACATTATATATTTATTAAATTAAAAATATTGATAAAACTGAAAATAACTTCATTGTGTAATGGATAATATACGTTATTACCTATTAATACAAAAAAAAATACTTACGAAATTTAATTTTTCGTCAGAGATAAAAGTTCAAAAATATTTTGAATAAAAAAATATGCTTATAAAATATACATACGTGTTGTAGAATTTTAACAAACAATTTTTACTTTGAACTTGAACTGATACTAACATTTCATATTTATGAATCCTTTAACTTGTAGATAATTATTATTAATATTATGAAATAAGAAAAAGATTTATAAATTAAATTTGCATTACAAATTCAAATCAAAGGTTCATAAGAACATTTTTGATATTCGTATATTTGAAAATAGTAAATACTAAACTAGGTACTTAATTATAAATATTATATTAGAATTTTCTCTTCTAAAATTAATTAATTTTTTTTTTTTTAATGATAAATAATATTTTTATGTTATCAAAATTTACGAACTAACCCTTTAATATATATATATATATATATATATATATACAGACTACTTAATTTAAATATGGTTACAAGTTACAATAATTTTAATATATATATATAAAATAATTACAAACAGAGGAGTGACGTTTCAACATTAGCGAGATATATTAATATTTTAATTGGTTCATTCGCTAAATAATTAAAGGTGCAATGAGGAATGTAAAAAGGAATATTAGATCGAGAAATTCGTTGTGGGATTCTGAAGTTGATTAGACTCGAGAGGTATGTTGAATCAACTTTTTCAAGTAACAAATTTATGAATTTAAATTCTAATATAAATCTACGTCTAGAAATTATAATTTATAATAAAGGCGCGTTAGTTTAATATTTCGAAAATTGTATACCTAGAAAATCTGTTGACCTTATTTTCTTGTAAATATGATAAAATTAGTTTAGAATGTATAATTTTGTATATTTAGCATATTTTATAGATTTAAGTGGCAAATAAATTATCATTTGCTAGCTCTAAATGTATAATATTATACATTATAATATAGTTTAATACAAAATGCAAGTTATTGCAGCTGACCTCTACGCTCTATGCATATAGATACAAATCAATAGAATATATTATTTGACTTAATGCACAGTGGCCTCATATTTAAAAAAATATTAAATGAGTACATATTTTAATACATTAATTATGAAGAATATTATATAGGAAGCAATTATGTTTATTTCTATTTGATATGAGTTTAATATTTTTGTACAAAAGTTAGGTAGACTGTCTTACGTATAAATGAAGTCTGCTAAATAATTTTGGGGTAAAATATGGTTTTTTTTTTCATATATATTTATTGGCTTTGTCTGTCAAGATTACTTCCGAGGGGTACGTCTACGTATAAATTTATATATATATACAGCAATCCATTTTGATTTAGGTACACAACACGCTCAACGAGATTTACGCGTATATAGTCTTGAATTCTTGATCTCCATCTGCAGTCGGTGAAATATATTATAGTATTGTATGATAATTATGCTCAGTTGTATTCGAAAAAAGGAGATGGTTTTTTTTTCATTAGGAAAAAAGAATATTCGTACTTTGCAGGATTAACGTCAGGTCCTACGGCTGCAGGCCCCTCATCCTGCCCATCGCCAGTTGTACACGCGTTAAGTTAAGTATAAAACGACTCTCGAAGAAATATGACTGAATAATCCCGAATAAGAGCTTTTTAAACTTTCCTTTTTTGCGCACAATCCCTCCTTACCCCGTCTATATATATATATATATAGATATGCGCGAGTCGCGTATACATCGCGTGTAATGGAATCGGACACAGATGCAGCTCGTAGTGTATTCCGGCTTTTGTTTTTTTCGAATTGAAAATCCCGCGATTTTTTTCTCTCTTTATCACGATATACACAATATAAGATGCATTTTTCTTTTTGCTCCAGTCGTCACTCCAAAAGGATTTCCGACGCTATTATCACCTGCGAGCATAATCGGTTCCCAGGGATTTTCCGTATATATCTACACAAAAACAACTGCAGCTGTATAAGTGAAAAAAAAATAAATCGCTGACGAGTATAGTGAGTAGCTTGTATACGTACATAATATACTTACTAGGTACTTATTATACCTATACAACAACTGTAGCGAAACGAAATAAAATGTTCAAACTTTTCGAACGTAATAATATTATTATATACATTACACTATAGTGTATTATTATATCGGTCATACGAAACCGTTTCCATTTCGACTTATCCGTATTGCGTCAGTCGCGTATAGTCTAATATTTACCGTATTATCATAATAGTATTATCGTCATCATCGTTCCATTCGGACCAGTCTTTTACACGCGCGCTGTCGTGTTATTATAATATTATTACATTATTCGTTCTAGAAAAAATCTGTTTAAAAAACACGTCGCGTCGTCGTCGATATATCGGTTCTGTTTTCCGCCTAATGAAATTTTGTTTATGATAATTGCTCCAAAAAAAAAAAACCGAAACCGGCCGGCCGGCCGTGTACAGGTAATACGAGTAATATCGAGATAATTTATGATAGATACGCATATATATTTAATATAATATATTGCCGGTATGTCGGTCGCGAGAAATGCACCTAAAATATAGAGACGTAACGACGTGGCGGCGGCAGTTATGTCACGCCGCGGTGCACAGTTCGTTGATCGCATATTAAATGCCGATCGGCATAATAGACCGGGTCGTTATACTATTATGTATAGGTAGGTCTCAATTAACCGACTAAATCGCCAGCACGTTGACGTGATGTCGTCAGACGCACAACAACTGAATCACACGTCTTATCATATTTTCGTAAATATAACATTACCTATATCGGTACCTACGATATGTGTCGATATCCGCGTGGTCCGGTGTTTTCGAAAAATACCAATGTATATTAAGTTATGTGATTAACGTTTGAAAATTTGAATTCCCTTTAAATTCTGAGCGGACCGAATGACGTACAGATTTTATAATGATCAATGTTTTTTTTTTTTTGTCTTAAATCATTTTTTATAGTTGAAAAAATACTCCGGTCATCAACTTCGAGAGAAGTTTCTGGCGTCTAAAATTTTATTTAGTTGATTACGTCTTTTGAGAGGCTAAAATTGAAAATTGTTAGTACTTTTTTTAATAATCTCGAAAAAAAATTATACGAACTTTTGTAAAAGTTTAAATATTATTAAAATAATTGTTTGGTAACCTTGATTACCAAAATGTTGCACTGTCTTCGCTCAGAACCGTTTTGCATCGTATTCAATGATTTATCATTGAATTCAAATTATACACATTCATTACAGTGATCTACTCAACGATGAGATACATTCGAAAATTACTGTACAACAGAGCGATTTTACCTACATGATGGCTTTTTAAGTTGTATATATTCATTTAGTTATAATAGGTAAACAATATAATTGGGTAGTATGTTAATTTTCGGGTTTTCCTCTTATTTATTTAAAATCATATGTATTTTTTTACTGTGTTATTTATCAGTAAATTATTTAGAGCAAAAAAGGAAACATATTTTAATTGTACCTATTTAAAAGAAGTATTTCTCCTGCACATCCAACTTGAAATCTGCCTGTATCGAGAATAATAAAAATCTAATCAGAAAATAAAAAAAAAGTTGTTTTTTAACGAAATCGTTATTTCGATTAGTCATTAATAAAGACCGGATTTTGTATAAAATACATGTTGCTATTTTCAACATCATATAAATGCAGTCAATGAGTGTCCACAAATCATTACTTGATTGATTAAATATAAAAAATTTATACTGCATATTATCGCATATTTTAACAAAAACCGTATAAATATACATCTAAAAATCCAAAAAGATGTTGAGCAAAAAAAAACCAGATTATAGGTACGTTTATATAATATCAAATATTTTATGTTTCAAAGAATATTTGGACGCTAAAAATAGGTTACTAAGCTTCTATAGGTTTGTTGTAAGAGTTTTATATTGGAGACGTGGCTTATCCTACAAGTACATTCTTACAGATCGCCGTCATAATTTCACAGAAATAAACATGGAACATATTTTGATTACTTATTGTTTTTCCAATTAACATACTACATTAAATTTGTCATACTTTTTTCCTATTTATATCATCAATGTATCTACTATTTAATTTAATAAAATATTTTTTACAATATATCAATGTTTAAAAATCAAATTACAATTTAACAAATTGCATTTTTGTATTGCATATTTACTAGATTATACATCTCACTGTTTATGAAAATTTTAATAAAATTAATAAATAATTATCATCAAAAATTAAAATCAAATATAAAATTTAATAAAAATAAAAATTTTATTTTCCATGTTTCGCATTTTTTTTTTGCATATTTTGACTTTCTTAGTGTATGTTTGCCTGCATATTTTAGAGTTTAAAATGTATATAAATCCGGTCTTTAGTTATTACTTATTAACGTCATGCTTATTCTCAATAAAATAAAACTATTCAAAAAAAAATTCAAACTTAACAAGTTTGTGCTTCAGACGTTAAAATATAAAAAAACATACTTTGAGTCGTTGAAATGTCGTAGTTATACTTGGGTGCTATAGATTCCTATATAATACGCGGTATTAAAATTAATATAATGTAGCTACTTATATTCACAATCGACGTCGGGTCGTTCTATTTGTTACGAATTAAATGTCCTATATTTTGTTTTCGACTAAGTATACCGATAGTAATAGTTAGTATAATATATATTATAAATACCGCGAATGTCCACTGTAGATATACTGTGCATATTAAGTCCGATGGTAGTGGAGCATTGAATGCTAATTATAATACACATAATAATAATAATAATAATAATAATATAATTTAATATTTCTTTCTTTGCGTGTTCATTCTGTGTATGGGAACTGTATCCGTCAAACACAATATAATTCACCGAGCAGAATTCACGTTTTTTTCTGTCTATACAAAGATGCGAATGCAGTGCAATAGGTCGTCCACCTTCGGTCGCCGCCGCCCAAACATTGTTCAAGTCTTCAAGAACACAAATATCGTCATATGAGCAAACGTATACCAAGTGATCCACTTAAGGGTCTACATTCAAAGTTTCGAAAATATTTTTTTTTGAATATAATTTGATGTAATTTCAAAACGAAATTTCTGAAAAAATATTATGTTTTTACTATTTTTTATCATTACAATTTTTAAATTTAATTTTTTTTTTTTTGAATGATTAGGTTAGTATTAACCAACAGTAGTCCGTTCATTAGTTACAAGCATTTAAAACAGTACAGGGATAATTCAGAAATGTTGTCCACTACTCCGTTAATCTATGCATTAAATAGATACCTACTTGTAGCTAATAAACAACTTGTTCGAAATTTGATCTTTATAAATTGAAATACTCCGAATAATATTCGGCTAAGGAATATGAGATAAAAAATGTCTGGCGTAATTCAAAAAAGAAAAAAAATTATAAAGATAAAAAATAGTAAAAATTATAATTTTTTCATAAAAATGTTGTTTTGAAATTTCATCAAATTATACGAAAAAAATATTTTCAAAAAACTTGAAACTATTTGAAATAATAAATTAGTGTAAACATTTAAATACAACACCTTGTATAATATGTATACGTGCGTACTTACTCGTTTGCGCGTGTGGCTTAATAACGCTTGCACAGGTATTTATGAAAAAAAAACCCAACCCGATACGTCATATATCATAATATTATATGCACATAACAATATTATGTACCTATTCGAGAATTTGATTACCACGTGCGACCGCAGTGGTTGCAGCGGTTATGCAACCTAATTAATATAGGTATGATGCGGCGGTAAACGCCCATCTCGTAACGACATCCCGGATTCGTGTTATGATATCAAGGAGACGGTATTAATTTATTATTGTTTGTTTGTTGTTATTATTATTAATATTATTATTTCAATCTACGGCCCTCTTACCGCTCTAGGACTTGATTGGCAATCACCCTGAACTTGGCCACAGCCGTATTTGGCACGTCGCCGCCGCCACTTTAGATCCAGACAATAATATTATAGGTACAGGCAAGTCATCGTGCATGTATCATTAAACAACAAAAAAATGTATAAGTAAGACATAAAAACTCTGATGCGACGCGTTGTGAAAACTCACTGTAAATCGTCGAACAACCAGCAAATTTTCGTTGTATACAATTATAGTGCGTAGGGATTGTTTTCGACTTTTCGTTATTTCTTTACAAATCCATTTTAAGTATAACTATGATATTTTTTGAGAAATCTTTAAAATATTATAGTCATAGGTGCAAACACCTTTACAAATTTTAAGGGGAAGCAGGTGAGTTCAGTCTAATAATATAATACCGCAAGACTAATAAGACTTTTAAAAAAAAATTCCTTACTCACGTCTATATTTACAAGCATAAGTATACAAGATTATACGTCAAATTATGCTCATATTTTACAACAAACCAATATGGCGGATGTGGGCTCTTTCAGGTTGCTTATATTATGAAATGATATACACACAAGTCATAAAATATAATACTAAATAATTAAACGTAATGCTACGAATTACAAGTCTATAACATATCACATATGAATCGTTAAAATACCACTGTCTGCCTATATATTGTGGTTGACATTATGATTATAATATGATTGTTTTCTTTCTGTTGTTATACACAATTAAAATCTACACAAGGTCTGTACATTAATCGATTTTGATAAAGGCATACACAAATAAAATAACAGCATAAAAGATTAGGAAGGCACTCAGTAGTGTCAACCGTCAGGTTGTTTAGAGGGATTAGAGTAGGTCCCTATGGGCCAGCATCTTTTAAAACGCCTGTTTGGGTTGTTAGAGATGCTGTGACAGAAAATAAGTTTGATTAAAGGGTTTTGGTGATTTTTAGTTTTAAGGTGGAGTGAGGAGTAATAGCTTTTTGTTAGCTGGTTTAGTGTTTGGATATTGAGGTCTTTAGGAAATTGTTGTTTATTATGCACCACGAAGCAGAGACAAATAGACTGAAACATCTGGAGTGATTTGAGGTTTGAGGGTTTGATTGAGCTCCAAATTTGAATAAGGGTCTAATAATCTAACCTTGCTATAATGAGTTTGCAGGAGGTTGATGATTTGGATCGGATAAGAAGACGAAGTAAGTGTAGCCTAGAATTTGCTACTTTTCGTTTTGATTTGAAGTGAAGGGCCCAGGTAAGGCTGGTAGACATATCCTAAGGCGCAAGGAGAAGATAATAAATGAGGAAATGGTTTCGTTGATTTTAATTTTTCAACGAATATGATTGTTAGACAATTATATTCGACACATATAATACATTTCATTTTTTTTTATCTTTTTATGTGTTTAACTGCTCCATAATAACTATTAATTTTTTTTTTTTTAATAACTGTATAATTTAATTATTAATTTTCAATTTATTTCTGAGACAGTTTTCCCTCTTTTCTCTTGTTTGCACCTATGCTAACATGTATAGCATGAAACTCTCTGATTTTAAAATCGTTCAAACATATAATATAGAATCGGCCATTTCTCATCATCAATCCAGTCACGATCCGAAATAATATTCCAATTCCATATAAAACTTAGGTCGTTTCAAACGTTATTTAGGTGCGTTGTGCGTTGTTTGTATATGCCCAGAATTTAATGAACGATTTGACTGCATATAAATGGATAATTTTACGTGCTGCAGCGTATATACCTACACATAATATGACATAATATAATATTATCTCAGATGGATGATATAACCTTATATTTTAGACATAATTAATAACAAGAATAATCCAGAATTCCGTATACACGATGCAACCAGTAAGTCATTGAATCATAATAATAATATACGAAGTCATATAATAACTTGTGTACATCGTTAACGTTTTACTATTTTTTTTTTCTTCACAAGTCACCATCATTCAGGATATTGGTACAGAACAATTAATTTTATAGTCTACCATTCTCTATTTAATAATAATAACGTGTAGGACGTATACTTACTATATTATATGCTGTTACGGTGCACAGCTAATTATTTGATTTATATATTATATATTATTACGTTTAAATATTTTACGTAAACACGCGTTAATTTAATATCATTATTTTCTGTCTTATGCAGTAGTGCACACGATTTCGTTATTTTGCGCTTTAAATACATAATAATAATATTGTATGAAGTATACAAAAACACACACAGTATAGGTACAATAATTTATATACACATAATAGCGGGTATTGCCAACGTTCGGAAGTTTATGGGGTGTGTAATTTTGCAGAATAAACGCATATATTATTATTATATTATTACAGTATGCAGTGACTGACATCATAATAGTATACGGTATTATAGTGATAACTTTTGTAAAATCAGCATATATATATACATAAAATATAATAATATTGAAACCGTGCGTTTGAATGAATTGTACAAAGAGCAAAATTCAATGTCAATTTATAGATAAATGATCGGTAAATAATAATAATAATAATAACTTCGCTAGTAGAATAACATATTAATACGAGCATATAATACATATATATATATATATATATAATAATAATTCACGCGTGTGTACGCGTATTATCTAACTGGAAACAGTTTCGTTACGTTTATAGGACATCGCCACTGTCGTCACTATATATACTACGTGTATTTATGATGATATTATAATATTTTCTCGTGGCGCTTTTGCAATAAACGATACAATAAGTCTTTATACATTATAATATGCATACGTATTCACCTACACGGGCGCCGGCTCCTATCGTCTGTTATACTTCTACTCGCCCGCGATGCAATCTTGTGGTAATAATAATAATAATAATAATAATATTACATTTAATGAGCGACCGACTTTTCAAACGAGTCGTGTGTGGTATTCTTGCCACTGCACCCTTCGACCACCGCTGTACGACTCGCACACATTATTCTACGGCGTATTGTATTGTCACCTACGTACCTGATAATATTATTTATGCGTCACGTCCTATATTGTACGTCAATATATTACGCAAGAGAATCTTAAACTTCTTTTTTTTGCTGCGCACCACTCATGTGTATTGTGGATCGGCCGTGTACCACAAATGACTAAAAATAAAGCCTTAAATTTCAATACCTAATAATTTAGGCGCGTATTTAACTTTATATTGTTTAGTATTTATATTCGCATAAAACATAAATTAGAATCATTACAATGTTAATAGGTAAAAATATTGATTTATTAGTTGTCTATCACCCCATACGGACTTTCTTCCACGTACTGCCATGTAGTACCATGTATGTACCGCGACAGTGGTACGCGTACCACAGTTTAATAACTGCTGCACTACGTTTTAATCGGAGTGGGTAAATTGCGTCCACGAAAAAAGGTCACAGTAATATTCTATGCTGCGTAAATTACGACTCGGGTATATTTCAAACGTTCGTAAATTGCGTTCCGGGACGTTTTAAAAAAACATGCTAACATAATGTATTAGTTTGAAAAGTCAGAGAACAAAAAGTAGAAAAATGACGGGAAAAGATACATAAATAATATACAAGAAAAAATGCAAGAATTGCAAAAAAATAAATATATTCCTTTAGACTCTGTACGGAAATTAGGTATGGTTGTACATTTCATACACATTTTTATCAGGTACTTATAAAGTATCATATTAATAATACATTTTTTTAATCACAATAACGATACAAACAGCAAATCGAATGTTTTTGTCCATACCAATATTAATACAATTTTTATATTGTTGGTCCTCAGTCTAAAAAATGGAAAGAAAATAATGATTTTTCGAAAATATCGTTGGACGTAATTTACATATGAATAAAAATATACTTATGTCACAATCTGCACATAAACAATATATGTACAATTTACATATGTATATAAAATATATCCAGGCATCAATTTACAGCGACCCACTATAATATTATATTATTAAAAAGGTAGGTACCTACCTTTGTATATACCTCAACACCGGTATTAACTTGACCTATATATTATTATAGCATGTATAATAAAAAGCACAATGTGGTTACCAGCGCCTCTCCGGGACGATGACATATTATTATTTTTATTATATTATAATATTATTTGGTTGCAAAATTCCAGCAGCAGCAGAATTCACGTGACGCGTTTTCACGCCATCAAAACGTCATCTGACGGCCTTGCTCGGGTGTAGCACCTAAGACCGAGGACCTGTGCAGTACGCGAAGGACTCGCAAAGTAAATTTCTCAACAGCGACCTGCAAGAATCGTGGACCATAACGGCAACCGCCATAAACGGGATAAAAAACAAACAAGTGCGGCTGCAATTAAAAACGCGTGTAAAATATGGTATACAATATAATAATATTATCGTTATGCTGTTATTGTTATTATTATTATCATCATTACTTCGGTACTGTTATATTAACGACGGAAAGTTATTATAATAGTGTATTAATATTGCATTGTTTCTGGCGGTGTTTTCAGTTGCGAAATTGCGCATGGGATATTGCAGGCCAACGCATATGTTATGGCGTACACAAACTGCAGTGTATAATGTGTAATAATATTATATTTTATAGACGAAGCCACATAAATCTGTTATGAAACCGTGTGAATATCCCCGTATTGGTAACCCATAATAAATCTCACTTCGGGGGTGTTCCCCCTTTTTTTGTCGGTCCACTTCATTTTTTTTATTTACATTATTATTACTTTTGTATACATATACGATAATACTATACGCGTACACCACGCACTTGGTTTTGGCTTCACGCTGGCATCAATTTTTGGACCGTATAGAGTGTACGCGAAACAAATCCACATATTGAGCATAATATATTATTATATTGTTCTATCGTTTTGCTCGGGAAAGTTATGCAACTTTTTGTGCCGTCTAGTTTCGAAAATCAAATATTTTATTATAATTTATTATGTATAAAAGCTGTTTAACAGCTCGCACCGTAATATTATTTTGTATTATTATTATTATAAAGGGTTAAACTCTGCAACCTCCAACTAACCCACAGAAGACGCCTCCTCCAGAAGTCTGAAATCTAATCTTAATGAGATAATAATATATAATATTATAATAATGGTAATAATACATAAAACACAAACTCGACGCACAAATTTTAAACGCACGTAGGCCGTTGTTGCAACCGAAATTGCATAAATCGAGACGATGCGTATATCAAAGTGGAATGTAATGCGATAGAAATACCTTCTGACCGCATTGCATGTATCACCAGCTATACAAGTAATGTTCCAGACTTGACGTCCTTTAAAAATATAATATTCGACAAAATTTGTCATTGTACTATGAAGAAAACATTATAACATTAGTACTTACGTCGTCGGTTGCTAATAAATATAGTGATTACAATATAATAATTTCTATTCTCGGATGTATAAATAACAAATAAATGATACATTTTCAACGAGAAGAGCAGATTTGTAAGTTGTATATTAGTAATTTATTATAACTATATCACTTAATTTAAGGCGCAAATTTGAATTGACTTTCGGTTTATTTCGAAACTTGTTTTTTACTACGAGTATTAAAGAAAATACAATTTCTTAAAGATAAGTAGTGATAAATGATAAAAAAAAAAAAAATAACAATGTTTTAGGATATTCGTTTTTAATTTTTATCCAAAACACATCCAATTCTAATTTAGTGAATTCATTTTCAAACTTTCGTTGCACAATAATTCTATAAGATTCTCTTTCGTTGTTAGTTACGATTGCATAGGAATCGTACGTCATACATTGTAAAGATTAATATTATTATGTGTAATATTATATTCAAGTTATTTATATTTATCTATTAACTGTTTCAAACACAATTTAAAATATTTATTTACTCTTTGTTCTACCACTATGGGACCTTTCGCGTACCACCATATGATCTTTAGCGTATCACTAGTGGTACGCGTACTATAGTTTGAGAACTGCTGATATAGGTAATACACTTATATACATAGGTAGGTATAATAATGTACATTTTGCATAATATTAAAACATAACGTTTTGTTAGAAAACTTTTATTTTGGTTTTGACATTTAAAAAAATCTTCTCGACCAGTAGAAAACGCCGAAGACCTTGGGATTCTTCGTAATCTAACCTATAATAAAAAAAAATAATAATAATAGTTAATATTAAACTATAAGTCTGCCGCATGAGTCACGAAAAGTAGACGATGTAGCCCTTGAACACCATTAGTTTGTATTATGGGGTCATTGTTTATAATGTCATATATTTACCGTATAATATTATATTATGTTCAATGAAATATACGGATTTGTAGACAGATACGCGTAGAAAGGTGAGAAAATATATAAATGCTTCACAGGTACATTTTGCGTATTCATAAAATACGCGTTTCATGTTAATCGGTCGGTGGCATGTTACACGGACGTTTATAATACGACCATGGTGTAGGTGTTTGTAGTGTATTTTTAAATATTTAACACGATTTGTTATTGTTTTAAATTAGCTAATTAATTAGACTTGTTTAATTATTTTTTTTTTTGGATTTTAATTCCGTTTTCGACGTTACTTAAAAGTTTAAATCATTAAAAACGATTACACCGCGCGTGCGAAACACCTATCTAAAATCACCATCGTTTTTGTTTTGTTTGAGTTATCAAAACACTTGAAAACTATTTTGTAATTTAAATCGACGTGCATCAAAATATAATACCTTCTTCGAAAGTTTTCAAATCAAAACGCGATTTTATATTGTATACGAACACAGTTCACACAGCCTAGTAATAATAATACATATTGTACAGGTTTTATATCGGACGTAATTCGTATAATAACGTTTCATCGCGGGTCTTGTAAGTGAAAATATTTGTGGGTGTTGGTAACGTAATACATAATTATTATGCGTTTATATAAAAAATATATTATAAAGGTGTATAGTATAATCAAGAATAAAGTTTGCGTCGAGTTTATTTTACAACTCAGCAGTGTTTGGTAGGTATATTATACGCTTAATCGTTTTAGTCACGGACACAAGAGCAGCAAAGTTTCCGAAAATATATTAGTTTGTTTCGCGTCCAAAAGTGAGTGTTTTTACGCACAATGGTGCGGAAAAATTCGATATTGAAAAAAATGTATTAATCTGCTGGTTATTATATTATTATTGCTTATTGATAGAATAATGTGTAGGATGCAATAATACAGTCACCTACTTACCCACTCAACAATGGATAATTATTTATTTTAATCACCCATAATAGCAATTTAAGCAAAACAGCTTTAAACAGTGTACCTAAAAAAATAAACATCATTAATGGTCCAAATAGTCTGATATAGCGCACTGCTAGGTTGGCGGTTTATGTATTATTTTAAAATGCGTGTAATACAAACACGTCCTGTGAAATTACGAAAATGTTGTTTTTGTTTAATTGCCGTTGAACGGTTATTATCGAAATCTTTTTTGGGTCAAATTCTTTAATACGGTTAATAATGCAATCCTCAATTACTAATTTGACACCCCTATTTAATGTACATATTTAAACTTCAAAAATCGTTCATTGTGTCTTTATGCCCCTAAAATTTGTGGCACCTTTAGGCACTTTCCCTATTTACCCCCTCCTTATCACAGCCCTGACGATCCCGCAATATAGAATTATAGTCTATAAAAAAAGTTATTTTAGATAAACACAAGAGTTGTTAATATAAATTATCGTTGTAATAATTATTAAGTATACCTAGGTATTATCTGCGGTATGTTTTGATTTTGTTTAAAATATTTAACCCACTGCGGAGTCCTAATGACTACAGTAAATACATATATACAGAATTTAATCTTATCTCTCCATAGAATTTGTAAAAATGAAAATAAAAACCTCGAGATATTAATCTAACCAAACTAAACAAAATAAACGTAGACTGTAGGCACATTGTTTTATTTATCTCAAATCGTAATTTACATACAGATAACATACAACACGTTTCACAAGAACTCGTCATCATGCATGGTAAGTTTCTTGTTGCTTATTAGGTTGCTGCTTTAATAATGGCCCGATCATTTTTTACGCTCAACCGAAATACAGCTGATATTATTAAATCACAATATTACAAAATATATATTTTACGAATAAACAGAATTGAACATTAATCGTATACATTCTCATTTATGTGGATTTGAAATAGGTATTCTACATAGGTAGGTACTTTATATGCCGTACAATTATTACAATAAAACACACACACAGATATATATATATATATATATATACGTAAGAACGTAATAGGTATCTGTGGTTGGATTAGACTTTCGGGTAGGTATTATATAAATTTTGTTTTAAATATTGTTTCACCTATATAATAATATTATTATATTTTATAGAATAATATTGGTTCACAGAATTGAATAATGGAACAATTTTAATTGGAATAGCTTGTGTTAATTGTATGTACTGCCCATGGCTGAATACGAAAAATCGCATGGCCGAGTAAATAAACACAATACAACACCAATAAAATTATACTATTTCATGTTTTTAAGTTTTTATATTTTGAGTTCAAATACACAATGTATATACCTCTGAATAATGTGTCTAAAGGAGTATATAAATATATAGATTTTAATTATGCTGTTGAAATTGTGAAATAAGCTATTACAAGAAAGGCCTATAGCCAACAGGTATACATGAAGGTTTACGTCTAGGTAAACCTATACTCATTAAATATACCTATATATTTTTGTAAGTTCTGAAATTTGCATTCAAAATTAAATTTATAATTAAATACTAATTACTATTTAATTTTGTTTTATAATATGATAATATGTATAGAAAAAAAAATTGTTTTGGACAAAACATTCAAGCATAACATAACAGTAATGCTCCTGGAATAAACAGATTTGTAATTTAATATTTCCCTAGTATATTATATATTTATATTATGCTGTACATAATAATCGTGTACAAAACTGTTGATTTGTTTGTACATTACCTTTTATAAATTACTATTATATGACGCGCAGTCACACGATATGATTTACCATAATAATATAATATTACATTATAAAATATGTACAACCAACGGTTCTGAGTTAATTAGCGATAAAATTTGTATTTAATTATATTCAATATTTAAGTACTCTAGACTACATGAAAACATTTTTTCATAACGCAAACATCGGCATGAGAAATTAATGTTGCCATTTAAATGGATCTTATGAACTACTACGTTCATATTAATATAATACCATAGGTTTATGACTCGTATAAACCTCACATTGCCACTTTGTGTTCACCACAATGTGATGTAAGATCGTTGTGTTAAGATACCTTTACTACAATATTTTAATAATTATGTGTATTATTATTGATTGTATGCGGTTATCTATAATAACAATTATAACAAAAAATATTGTTTTTTTTTTCATTAAAATTATTTAAGTATTTTTTTTTTTTTTAAGACAATATAATGATATAGGTAGAGACTTAGAGTAATTTGTAGTTTATCTGGTATAAAAAAAAAATGTAAATATATTATAAATAGTTATTTTTCAAGTATTTAAAATATTTATCAAAAAAAAAAAATATCTGATGAGTGATAACACATTCATTATACATCATTAACTTGTTGTTGACCCGACGATTTTGTAAATAATAAATTTCAACATATTGTACCTGCATTAATCATGGTGAAGATAAACATCAAAAAATGTCATTGTAAAAACATCTGTTTAGTTAGTATAGGTACACAAAAAAAAACATTTACATGTACCAAAAATAAGGGTTGATATTTGTGTTTATTATCATTAATCTATTATTATAGGAATAATAAATACATAATTTAAATACAATTTGATATATGGTTTATTCTACACAACAAAGTTCCTCTACCGTTTTTATATATTGACCCACTATTAGTCCCTTCTGCGTAGGCGACCAACAAAAAGAGTTCTAGCTTCGTAATCGTAATAGGAAAGTAAATACCACTTTTAGTATGTATACGTATATCTAAAATTGAATATTTTAACTTTGAATAATATTAAGCTTGTGAGTTGTGACACATCAAAACAATTTCGTAGCCCTTGGGGGGCAATTGTAAATTTCACCCATTGTGAAAAGAGTTTAGTAAATTGCGCTCGGCTTTTTTTATTTCTTTTAAGAGTATAGTAAATAATAATAATACGTTTCGACCTTAATTTATTATTTTATAAATACAATTATTGATTTTTTTATTTATATAAAAATTAATAGTGTACAGGAACATTATAATTTCAAGAAAATACTACTTGGATAAAAACAATTTCAACGCATGGAAAAAATCGTTGAGGAATATAAAAAAAGTGTTATAATTGTAGGCATAGATTCAATATGTCGCATCACTATATAGTGATACACAAAAAAAAATACATTAATGAAAAAAAGTTTGCTTCGACTGAATATTTGTATATATATTTTTCTATTTATACATCATAAATTGATGCTTTTTGTATTTTTCATTATTCATTCCAACCAAACTAAAAAATTAATTTTTTGAAGGACAGTGAATGCCACTTTTTTGTAAGATTTTCTGAGTAATGCTAAATTACTATCCCACAAATGATATTACTTAAAAAATCGTATATACCAAAATGTTCTTTGGCGCTCTATTTATACGTGACACTACATATAGGTTGGGTAACATTGCTATATATAGTATACGCCAAACATCTTTATAGGTATGAAAAGCTATATTTTAGTATTTACGTTATTATATGGTTTAGAAAGAATTGTAATAAAAATACCTACCTATTTTAAGTTGATCATTAAATTTCGTCATGTCGTTTAATATACGTACCTATGTTTATAGGTAGTTTATGTCAGTGGTTATAGTATTAAAATATACGCCATATCCCAGTTCCATTCGCGTAAATTGTTCGATATCGATGACCAATAATCGTAAATTTACCATAATTTATCATAAGTTTCTTAACAAAATTCGGTTTTTTTTATCGTCAAAACACCGAGACCAAATCGATAGTGTTTTCGCTTTTAACTGCACAGAATAATGACAACATAACATACGTATTAATGTATTATTGTATTACATATTTACATAACAATAAAAGGAATATAATATACGTCATACAGTGGTCACCGCTTGTTGAGCTTATTTAGAGATCAGTTTATTTCAGTCCATTATCCGATTGAATCATTAAGGCGAAAGGTACAAGAATAAAAGGATAGTGTATAATAAAAAAATGTAATTGGGCTATGTTCTAATAAATATACGTTTGGGGTCATGCACTTATTTATTTATGTATTTCAAGTGTATGTTATCATTAAAAAAGAAATAAAACTTGTTAATTGATAAAAATAGAAAACGTTGTTTCGTAATAACTTCAAACTATGTAAAAAAAAATATTTTCAAAAACTTAAATACTTATCGGTGTGACGAGTCAAGGAATTATAATTAATCGTCAAAACATAATAAATAAATCCGACAAAATAGACTAAAAAATATAGGAATATGCCCTTTAAAATTCGCATAGAAAACAAATTAACCGGTATGGCGAGTCCAATAAATGTATTTTTTTTTCATTGTGTAAGTTATAAAGTTTTAACGAATGCGTGTAAATCGGGATCATTCAGCCCAATATAGGCGAACGAGTTTAATAACCGGTGGCGGCGAATATTATTATAGTATTTATACGCCGTGCAATATAACACTGTACGCTGCGGCATGATAGTTAATAATAATTGTATTGACGGATAGTGTCGCATGACATAATATTTTTTATCATTGTTTCGGCGTGGACTCTGCTGAAGGCTGTCGCGCTGCACGGCGGACGTCGATAAATCGCTTATCGAAGCACCTATATACAAAACAATAAACAAACAACGAAAAACGAGCGCACGCTGCACACGCGTGCACTTACATCGCTCATTGACGATTTCCTGATTAAAACACATTCCGTTGTCGTCATCGCACACTATTATATATTGTATATATGCAATGTTTAATTGACAGCCTCCGGGGCTTTTGTTGTTCGGCGGGCGCGACGGTCACTAATTGAATCGGGGGGGTTTTTTTTTTTTTTGTGCGAGTGTAGCTAATTAAAAGCCAGACGTATGCCGCCGTTTAGCCCATTTCCCCCCCCTCCCTCCCCATTCGACTCGTTTCCCGTCGTCCTTCTTCTCCGCCGATCGTCGATTCCTCCTTTCCGTCGGCCTTTTCAGCGATACCTCATACGCAAGCGCGCGCGGCGTCATTAAACATTTCTTTATGTTATAATTATATATGTGATCACGCAAATGAGTCCAATAATTAAAGGCCATTATGTATGAACGCGGCGCGTTTCCGCCCGCACGTGCGTGGAAAGGTGAAACGAAAAAAAAAAATAAAATTATATTTATAACGAAAAAAAAAAAAAATCGACGATTGCGGTAAAAAAAAAAAAAACGTAGGTAGATACGGGGACACATCGCTCGTCGGATGGGACGACAAAGAGCATCACGCAGGGATCAACAGCGGACTCTCCGAAAACGGCGACGACACAAAAATGGGCGTATATATATATAGAACACGCGTTTGTCGTGTGTGTTTTATTTCTCTCTCTCTCTCTCTCTCTCTCGGCGTACATTATTGTTATATTATATTATATTATAATATTTTATTATGTTTTACTGCACACACGCCTATATATTGTATTGCACTGCGTACAATCGTGTGTGTCAGAACAGTCATACGCGTGTATATAACAGTGTATGTGTGTCACGGGCAGGACCTGCGGAAAAAGAATATAATAAAAACGTCACGGAAAAGAATAACAGTTGGTATGGTGGAACGGGGTCGAGGAGTACCGTAAATTTTTTACCAGCGCTCACGATAGTCGTCTACTACACTGCGCGTACATCTGCGATGTGTGCTAGGTATACCATATTATATTAAAATATTCATCGTTACAATTTACGGTCGTATATTGTGTATTATATAACACTCGTATATGCAGGAGGTTATAGTCCCGTAAATATACGTACATAATAGGTAGTTGTGTGTTATGCTCATCGTACCGTAACCACCGCATCAACACCGGTGTAAAGGCTTAGATATTTATGTAGACGCTGCAAAAATAATATGTTCGTCCAGGCATGGGTGCTGCATTCTTTTGACTTCTGACGTCCGTAGGTGACGCAAAACTAAGCCCCGTTCCCCCTTCGGAAAAAAAAATTGTCACGTTTCAGATAATTTGTGTGTACCTATGTGTAATATAATATGTAAGCACCTATGACATAAAAATATAAAATATGTTAAATACGTTCCATGTTTCGTTTATTTTGACAGACCCTCAACCTGAGCACCTCCTCACAAAGATAAACGCAAGACATCGAACATTGATATTAAATTATAAATATTAATTGCGGTCTCGTCCTGTTGAGGCCACTTCTTCGTTCCAATTTACCATTAGCTCACAAATTCGTTTTATTTGAATCTCTCCTTCAACCAATTTCGTAGAGTGACATTGTTATCTGGGGTCTTGCTAAGCCCTTGAATAAAATAAAATATCCAAGCTCCACCAAAACATCAGCATTTGCATCATCGTCGGAGCACCCGGTATATAATATATATGTTTTTAAAAACTTTATTTTAATTCCATAAAACTCGTTTCACAACTTGTCTAAAAAAAATGCTTCCCTGCAGTGAATCTACCCCGAAGACTCAAAAGGGACTGTTGCCGTGATCTAATTAAACAACCAAATCAGCAGCCTTCAGGTGTCTTGACTGTGAGACTTTCTTTCAAGTTAATCACAACAATATTCTTGAAAATAAACTACTATATTGTTTTCAAAATAAAGCTACCTATTCTTTAATAAAAATAAAATTGTAATTTAATCAATTTTGATTTATAACGTTCCTCCTCAAAAACCATCAAAATGTTGTCTGTATTATACGTGTTTGGTTTCATATTGACACGTTATAAAATATGATAATAAATAAAATAACCGTGCAAAAAAATATGATATAAAAATTATATTTATTTTATTGTATTTGGTAAGAATAAAAAAATTAACATCAAACCTTTTGATTTTATCAAAGAATCCTAATTAAAGAAATAGTCTTTACATAGTTGAAAGTAAGTTTTTTTCTGCTTTTCGGATAACTCTTTTAAAACGGATTCATAGGCGCGTTTGTTGCGTTCGAAATTTAATTGACGTTGTTGCGAATTTTGATGTTTGCTTACATGTTGCGCAACTTCTTCTCGCCAAATCATCTGATTTATCTGAAGAGAACCGGCATTATTTTCAGCAACCATCGTATTTATGGTTTTGTTATTTTGTTTATTACTCAGTATTCCGCCCATTTTATCGTTAATAAATAAATTTCGGATTTTAACAAGGCATAAAATGCTCATTATGGATTACAACTTTGGGTGGAATGTTATTTTTTCATAATTTATTATTTTTATACTTAGTAATTTCTAATAAAAACATAAGTTTCTGAATTTGATAAATAACAATAAAAATATGTTTCCATGCCGATTTCAATACAATACTACCTATGGTATTAACATAAATTGCATAAATATAATATAATTATATAGGTACAACGCATTTAATTATTTTTTTTTTATCATTTTGGCAGAGTAAAATAATATATTATCAAACATATTATGTATTATACTTGTTTAGATCGATTGTTACCCACTTTTTATAGGTTTATGATACAGACGATAGATGTTTGAATATGTGTAAAAGATAAAATAAATTTTTAATATTCAAACAATCGCTTATACATTAATAATACTACATATTTCTGTATATTTAGGAGTAATATTATATAATATTATTTATTTTTATTTTCGTGCAAGAAAATGCATGTTGATATGAAACTATATGAGTTTTTTCTTAGATCGATTGTTACCCGTCTTTTGTGGTATATTATAGGCTATCGGTCATTATAATGACGATAGGTGTGGTTTGGATTTATGTGTAAAAAACTAAAAAAAAAATGAAATTGAATTTTAATTCAAACAGTCACCTATGCCTACACTTATTAGACTCTAATAATACGATAGACATTCTATGAATTTATAATATTTATATATATATTATGTCCATGCAAGCCCTATGCGTGTTGATACCTGAAGCTATAATATAATTTTGTGTTCTATCGGTTGGACCATAACTACGTCGGTAACAATACACACGATTTATAACGTAAATGCGTGCATCGTATGATATAATATGAACATTTGAAAGTATACCAATAGGTACTTAATGAAAATAAAACACAAGGACATTATACGATTTGGGATAAGATATAGTGAGGTTGGTTTTTCGATTACCTACACCAATCTGTTAAGTATATACACGCGGTCGTTCGGAAAAAAAACTCGTGTAATTTAGTTTTGCATTAAAGAAAAAAATAATAGTTATACACAGTGGCCACACCTTGATCACCGGTGTAGATATTGTTTATTTTTTTTTCCCAATATTATACGTTAAGATTATGGTATCTGTTAAATAATAATAACCAAGGGCGTAGGTTTCTGGCTTCACGTCGTTATACACCGCCGTGACATTTTCCTTCGAATAAATCGTTCAAGTTAGTAAATGGAGTAACCCTATATGGTTTTTGTAATATTAAATCGCGGCATTTTATTTTAGACACTTTACAGGTTTCTGATGTCGTATTGGACTTCTCGATGTATTCTATGAGTCACCATCCTAGTGGAATATTATGAAAATGCAATTTTGAATGTATTTTAGGTGCTTCAAACCTTAGTTATATAATTTTTTTTTTTTTTTTAATTGATATTAAAATATGTCATTGTGTCTATACAGTTATGCCTACAATGAGGACTATTATTTATATAATAATAATTATTATTCTACTTCATATATTACTTAAACAGTAAATGTATCCGAAACCTTATAAAGCAATTTAACTTACCAAAAAACAGGATTACTTAGGTAAATGTATTTACGCAATACATTTATAGTTAGGTATACACCTGTAATTAATATTTATACATCATCTGTGTTTGTATTATAGTTATCCATCGTCACAAAACATTAAAGAGGCGCATTATTTTGAGCGTGCGTGCGTGCGTGCGTGTGTGCATATATTGTAAGATGAGTCGATCCAAAAATAGTTTCCACCCACTTGGGTTGTGTTTTTGAGGTGATTTATCTTCATTTCGACATCAAACATCCCTCCACAATCAATTTACCCCCGACGTCGCGCTATGTTAACAAATCACCGCCTCTATATATGATGCGTTACGCATATAGAGGGTTTAGAGAGCCCTTCGATCATAGTTAATGCTGTAATCTTTGTTTTGAATGCCCCAACTCCGAGTCTCCGATGCTGAAAATTGAAACTCCTACAGACCAAATTTGACAGCCCATTATTCGGAGACATCCGTACTTTAAAGAAAAGAAAGACAAGAATATTATATATATAGATTCAGATAGCATTACCAGCATTGCTTTATACCTACTATTGAAGTTTATCATTAAAGTAAAAATATATTTTGTAAACAACGTAAAACTTATGACTAGAATAAATAAAACAAACAAACTTATATATTTTTTTGTACTTCTTTTTAATAAAAATCTTATGAATCAATGAATATATTATGTTATACAATTTTTTATTATTAAATCTTAACTACTTGATTGTTTTTGTAATTAATTGCCTACTTATATTTTTATTTTATCGTATATATAATAATGTAAGTACTCGTCGGTGGTTGGTAATTTTGTACTCATCTTGATCCAGTCAGCTCTATACAATTTCTCATACTGGAGGTCTTCACTCGTTGTCTTACCGTGTTAGTACATTTTCTCGGACCGTTGTCCATAGCGACAAAAGCTATACCTATTGTGACTGCTAATCGCATGTAATCAAGAAAAATCTGTGTTATATTGTACATTACATATTATATACACACACACACACACATATATATATATATATGAGCTTATGAAAAAAATCTAAAATGTTTGATGTACGAAGGAGCTGTAAATAATAATTTAATAGAACCGGAGGGCGCGTATAAATTGACGACGAGCAAACGCGATTATAGACGTTTTAGACACTACTGGTAATTTTGACGAGGTGCGGTTACTTGCCTATAATAACTACTACACATTGTCGTACCCATTTCGGGAATTTGACATTCGGTCTCTTGGAGCATTTTGTGGCTATATATGTACAGATACACGTGACACACAAATGTAAATACAATAATATAATATATGATAGTCCATAACCCGAAACCGTTTTGAATCATTAATTCTAGTAGGTATTGACGGAACGATAAATTTAACGGTTATAATTAATTAGTAATAAACGAGTTCGATGATTTAAGTTCCTGCACAATAACATTGATTTATATACAGTATCTGTAACCAATACTAACAGCCAAAGCGTCTGTCATAACTCATTACACATTTTAGATTCTGAGTGTAGTGATGAATGCACCTACTTATTAATTACACAATAATATGTGTTTATTTTTTTGTACATGAAAACATATTTTCTTGTAGACAAAACGCTTTGATCATCAACTTTACAAACATTCGTTAAAATTATAATATTATTATTAAAATAATTGTTTGGTAAAAAGTTAAACAGTCTTAGCTCAGAATCGTTTTTCATCATATACAAGGATCATTCATTTGATTCAAATTTAACACGTGCATTACAGACTACAGTGCTTACTCAATGAATAGGTACACTCGAGTACTCGACTCCTACAACTGTACAGCAGTGCCGTTATCTACTTGTCGCCTTTTTTTTTTTAAATTATAAATTGTTATTGTTATTATGATTAATTTTACATTGTATTTTTAAAAAATTTAAAAAGAAATCAAATCAATACCTAAGTGTGCATGATACGATTTATTAGCGTGACTTGTCGGGAGAGGGCCCAAAAATACAAAAGGGGCCCCAAAAATTCTGCGGGCGTCGTCTGAAATTATTCAGATCTGCGCACGCCCACGATCAGTCGACGGGTCGCGTCCGTTCACGGCGGAGACGTCGTCTTTTCCGCCGCCCTATGACGTAATAATAATAATAATAACAACATTATTATGACTTATACCGTCCGCGGACGTGGCTCATCCGAGATACTGCAAGTGTACATAGTTACACCTACTCGCGGCGCGTTTGAACGAACCGTCGTGTCACACGGTGCTATATAGGAAATGATTAACGGCGATTAACCCGCGCGTGTCGCACAGAGATAGTGACAAGTTTGTGCTCGGCGCCCCGCGGCCATCGATCGCCTGTACGTAATACCTATGAGACGAGAAGCCTCACGACTGTTCGCGGCGGTTCCATTGTTCCGCACGCCCGGAACGACAATGGCTGCTCGTTAAAGGACGGGTCACGACCGTCGTCGGGTTTTTTTGGCTTTTTTTTTTTTTTTTTTAAAGACGGTAAAAACGAATTTCAGTGAAGTATACGCACAATAACGCGATAAACAATAATGCGCAATGACAATAAAATAATGGAACGTGTCCGGAAAAACATATGGAAACGCGCCGCGTCTCGCAGATGCCGCTCAGGTTTTAATTGTGACGCGTGCCATATTATTCGTATGACGTATACTATACATATAGTATACGGTGGTGGAGGTGGAGGAGGAGGAGGAGGAGGAGGAGGAGGGAGGGTTTTCGACTTGTGCCCAGAGCGTGCCCGGACAAGTGGGCGTCTACACGTCGTTATTGTATTGCCGAAAAAAAAGAACGGTTCGACCGGAAAATGGATTGACAAATAATAATGATATAATGCGCTATAATATTGCAGCGATGACAACTATCATAAACGGTGCCTACCCGGATAAACACTTAACGACTAAGGGCAGTAAATTTTTGTAAGCTAAAGTCGCACCCGACTTGTACGGTTCAATAATATTATGACATTTGCGCGAAGACGTAAAGTGAAATCAGAAAATCTGAACAAAAGATTTCATTATTTCTACTGGAATGACACATTTCTGTTTTATTACGGAAAACCGTATACTCGTTGTTGTTATCGCCTTCTAATAGAAAAGCCAACGTGGAAAACGTCGAACTCAACTCTTCGTCGCACTAACAAGTATATAACAACAATACTGCTACGACAGAGCGTCTACGCAATAAAAAGAACGCATTTCTATCGAAATCGCAAATATAAGATTTTTGATTGCATAATTAATTTCACTCGCATAGCACGTTTTAGTTTTCGGACGATAATCCACGTCGTATACAGATATATTTTTATATGTAAATGTAATACATAACGGTCAACGGTGTCAAAAAAGTCCTTGGATGACTATTTATGGCTAAAGTGAGTCAATTCTCTACGATTTGTTTACCAAGCATAATAATGTTGTGATATAACTTTTCAAATTATTTTTCTCTCATATACGTCACGGACATAGTAATATGATAGACATCATCTTCATAGTCGATTTCTTCATAGTGAGCACTGTACGGCAAATGTGACCTAAATACCTTTTACGTATATTTCTGTTGTTTTTTTTTTTTTTTTTTTCGTTTTCCCAGAAATAAAATATATATTCCGAAATTCGTAAGTAGGTATATGAAACGAAGGCAAAAATGTGAAACATTTTTGAATCTATGTCATTTTTTTTTTTTTTTTTTGCGTTTTCTGCT
This sequence comes from Pentalonia nigronervosa, assembly GCA_014851325.1. Classification (NCBI taxonomy): domain Eukaryota; kingdom Metazoa; phylum Arthropoda; class Insecta; order Hemiptera; family Aphididae; genus Pentalonia; species Pentalonia nigronervosa. Next base: position 227,345 of record JACXSJ010000450.1, on the reverse strand, counting down.
TATTTTGTCCAACATTACTCACAACCTTACGACGGCGACGGTGGCTTTCCACCCAAAATGATCTTTTATATTTCGTCATGTCTCGTCTGACTTTTTTCCATAAAAAATATCAAACCATTGTCGTATCCTTCTGGCAGTGACGTACGCTAACGAAGCGTACAATCTGTCGCAGGGGATTTAATCCTGTCGTTATGATTGTGTACTTTTTTTTTTCTCGTAACTCAGATTACGTGTTTTGCCGTGTACATATTGCGAATTGCGTTGCCGTGCTACATATTATTATTATTATTATTATTATTATATTCCTATGTGCGACGTTTGTCATTTACAATATTATTTTATAGAGTAAAATAATAAATCCCCACGTTGTTGTTACTTTTCAAATGAAATATAATAAAACATCAATGCTATAGGTATTGCTCGGAAAAAATTAATATTTGGTATTTCGACAATAAATTGTTAAAAAATCATTTATTTTTTTTTTTTTTTACCGTTTGAAGTTCATGTTTTGGTAACGTTTATTTAAATTTAGAATATTGTATGCGTTATATAGTTAATATGGTTAATACATGTATTGGATTTAATTTGTGAAAATGTGTGATTTATAGTTTTCATATTTGACAGTACATAGCGTGTGAAAAAAGATATTGTACATTATATAGAATTTATCATTATCAAGTTCTTACTCTTTTTCATAAAATATCGAAAATTTTAATATGTCGTGTGCTTTTAGTAGTAACGAATTAAAAAAAACGTTCATTAAAACAACTTTTATGATATGAAAATCATTCCTCGTTCAAAATCATCTTTTATTTCAATAGTTATGACTTATGATTACTTTTATAATTCAAACGTACAATTTTAATAATTTTAATACACGGACGTGAACTAAGGCCAATCACCTAACCCCTACATCTTATAGACTCTTTCTACTTTTTAAAAATAATTTTGGTCTTTTTCAAGGTCAACGAACCATCCTTGTTTTCTAACTCTGTTCAGAGGTTCGTGCTTAATTTGAGCTTTGTGAAATTTCAGTAGCAATAGCCAAGTTCCCGAGTTGTAAAGATTCTCTTTGATAAATGACCCTCACACAGGAAGTATCTGCCCCTTCGTTGTGACCTTCTTTCCGATCGGACGGTACCTCCAAACAATGTGCATTTGTATTCAGCTTCCGGACACGTTCATACAAATGGAAAACACCATCAATTTCTTTCAAAAATTCATAGGGTAGATTGCACATGTATTATATTATAATATACGAGTATAAATTATACAATTTAAAACTAAATATATTATCAAAATAAATCATTTTATAAAATATATCGTTTTATCAAAACATTATTAGCGCAGAAATGTACGTTTATAAACACAATGATATCAAAAGATGGAGTTTCTTGGACTATTTTAATATAACATACACGTTTAAATAAAAAAAGTTGACAATTTTGTATATAATTTTCCGTTTTGTGTTGTCGATCGAAATATCGATTTATGATTACCAAATATGAACCCTTTGGAATATTCACAACACATTTTTATGCTGATTCAAATTCATCACAATTCAATTTAGTGCGATTTACGTACAATATCCGTATTAAGTTCTGAAGATTGAATTGAGTAGGTACCTAAAATAATAGGATATAAGAAGATAGACGTTTTTGTAAACCGTGCATAAATATAAATCACGCAATGTGTTTGAATATTTTTAGAAACTTAGACTTTGAGATCTTTATATACTAGGTACATAAAGTCGTATCATAAAAACGATTTTTTTATCGTGCACAATACGGTTAAATAAAACTAAGTACATTAAATAATATGTGAATTATGAATGGAACGATATGGTAGGTACCTATTATATAGATATACGTAAATTGTAAATCCTTAAAGTCTTTTCGAACACTATAATGTTATTTAACAAATAATAATTTATATTAAACCAAATCGTTTTATAATTTGTATGTACTTGTGCATTCATATCGATTCAAGGTTATTAAAGTGGCCATAGTTGACTTGTTAACTAATAATGTACCTATACCGGGCGAGACATTCCAATTATTTCTAGTGTCGCTATCACTCATGTTTGGCTTCAGTGACTAATATTTTCGTGTATATATATATATAGCCCCGTACCACCTTCACCGATCAAACGCACCGGAAATTAAGCGCCTTGCCAGACGACCCTTCTTATGATTCACATGATGGGCGACGGCGTCGAAGACTATTAAAAACACCACCGTGGGAACCGCGTGTAGGTACCAGCTAAATAGATTCTCTCGGTGAGCATAGACTTCGTTTAGGTTTTCACCTCTGCGCGATGTCTTTCAATTATTATGTGACGTCATCCGGGTGGTGCGTAGGTATATAATATAGTAATTCGATATGAAAGAGTTCCGGTCTGAATATAATATAATATAGGGGTCCAACTGTGGGAGTCGATGTCGCGGGGGTACACCTGGTGGGAGGTATACGTATTATGCGTTGTGCTCTTTATTTTTTTTTTTTTTTTCGTTTTCGTTATTATTGTTATTTTTTTTCCTTTTTGTCTGCTGCCCCAATGAAAATATCACAATAATTATTATTGTTACAAGCCTTTTCCTGCCCGTGAAAAACGACCCGAACACCCCGTCGTTCCATTGTGTGTTGGCTTAATTAATAATTATTATAGTGATAAATTTGCGCGTCGCACCGGCAGTGGCGGTAGCAACTACGACATCTGAGCGTGGCGCTTTCCCGGTCCAAGTTGTATAAATGTGAAAAGTTTCGCGACTGAATCGCAATGCGCGAAAAGCAACGGGACAATAGTATATGTACGTAGCTCCGCGTCTATATATTATACTGTTGCCGCGATGATAATAATTATTTAAAAGAAAAACAAAAATAAACCCGACCAAACAGAAAAAAATAGACTGATTCACAATCGTTTGTAAAATTGTACATGCACGCGTTGACGGTGACACACGACGGGCGTTATAAATAAACGGCGCGTGGGTGTGCGGGTGCGGTGTACCTGTGATTCGGCGGCGGCAGTTGTAGTCGAGACAGGGACGATATAACTTCCGTTATATTAAAACTCGTTATTTACGGCCCTTCTCGGACGCGGCGCGCGGTGCACTTAGGTTTTAAGGGGTTTTCGCTGTTGCTTTTCTCCCGGTCCATAAACTACCCGAGTGTTACGCTGCTCTTAGTACTATTTTTTTTTCTTCTAAGTTTTGTTTTTTACGATGATTGTTATCCGACGTTTCGAGCCAGAGACGGAGAGAGAGAGAGAGAGAGAGAGACGCGCACACATACCTCGTGCACTTGACTCCAGACCGGTATACCAATGACGCCGAGTGCCCAGCCGTCACAAAAGGCATTCCGCTTCGATCGGATGTTCGTATAAAAAATCACTTTACCGATCGTAGTTGTAGCGGTGGCGTATAATTATTATAGGTTGGGCATGATAAGGTTCTCGAGTAGTGTGTATACGCACATAATACAACGAATATATAAAACAACCGACCGCTCACGTCAGACGTGTATAATACGAGTATATGTATATCACGAATAAATCACCGGACGGATGCGACACGCGTTTAAAATAGAAGCGACTTAAAAGCCTCCGTTAATGGAGGCTGTAAATTAGTTGTAAATTAAGCAGGCCCAAGACGGAGGCGGCCCCCGTCACCGCGGTGTCGTAGTGTCGGGTCGAATAGCGCTCATCAATATTGTTTTAATTCCTCCCCGACCGTCAGCGAGTATTCCCGCCATAACTATAACGATAATAATTATTATAAACCTAATAAGACTCAAAACGATTTCATCGTCTCGTTGTCTCGTGATCGTTTGGTTAAAAAAAAAAAATGTCAATCCGAAAAGAACTTTTTAATTTGTTTTGAAAAATACCGTGACGACGCTATCGACGGCGATCGGTCTGAAAATCGATGCTTTGTATTTTGAATCGCGTCGTGATTTTATTTTAAAAATAAACTACGAAAATCGAGTGATTTTTCATAATTTATATGCGTAAGTAAAAGTGCGTTATTTCTGGACACATGAGTTTGAATAATTTTATCATATCGTCGTTGATATAAAGTGTGTTTATGTGTCCCATGCATAGGTTATGTATTTTATATAGAACGGTATGATTATTAATTTTAATTTGAAACCCAATACACAGCTATGTTAAGTTAGCAGAATTTATTATTGGAATTTTAATTAATTCAATATGAATACGATGAATGGAGAATGTGTGTTTCAAATACAAATCATTAACATAATAATTATTATTAAACTAATAAATAATACTTGATTGAAGTTTACATTTACTTTACTGCGAACTCCATAATCGTCGAGTGTTTACTTCAGTCGTTATAGATAGATACCTATAAATGTATAATAATATGGTGGCATGTCTGACGGCAGACGAGTTAAAAAAAGTCTGCTCATCCTATTAAACGATCACTATTAGATACATTAAGATTAATTATACCACCATCATAATAGTATGTTGTAACATATTATATTAATTAATGTTCATTGGTTATTTTAATGCATTGTAAAATATTCTAATAAATCGAATTCTGCTGTATTTTCAAAATGATTGAAAATTTTAAAATGTGTATTTCAAAATATTGAAACGTTATTAATTACATTTTGTAGGTGTATAAATAGGTAATAGTTTAAGTACTAATTTTTAACGGACTTTACAACTACTTAAAAATGAATTTAAACATCATAGTATACTATTATAACTATTAGTAATGAATGCGGTGTTGATTAATCTTTTAATATTAATATTCTACTTTAGTTTGTAGGTACTTTCTACAATTATTTTTTCCGTGTATACAGTGGTTACATAAGTATATTTATACTGTAAGTTAGGTACTTATAGGTTACAGTAGTTACTTAAATAGTTTAACCTCACAGCACATTACTACTTAGATTACAAGAGTTGGAAGGTAATCTAACCTAACCTATAGGCTATAATGAAACTAATACTTAACCGCGTTAACCTAACTCTGAGTTACCTGTAAATTAAATTAAATTTGTTTGCATTCAGCCTATATATTTTTATGAAATATGATCCTCGACATAGTACTTAATTTTAAATAAAGTATGTTGGAATTACAGATTTTGTATTATAATTTAAACGCAGACGTTATATAAGCAATGCAATCTTAACGCAATAACTTATATGTGACTGATTACCACGCGTCAATAAAAAACGAATATGCAATAAAATATTTTGTAAAAATTCATCGGTTAAATGAATGGCATTCAGGACGAGCTGTCAGTCAAAACACTACTGCAGTCGTAGTGTAGTTAATATTTTATTCGATATTATGGTATGTTATTTAATAAAACTAATTGGGTAACGATGATGACCATTTAAAGTAAAACTAATGTAATTATTCAAAAAACGTGTACGTACACATTATTGTTTTAGGCGGGTACACAATATTACACTGCATTCATAATGTTTCGTCGTATAAATTAAATAAAACAATATACATTTTTTTTTTTTTTTAGACGCACTATATATATATCACATAATACTGTCGTATGTTACCAGAAAACGCAATAACTATATAATATAAACGTATTACAAATATATCGATTTTCAGTAATTGCAGTGTGGTCTTGAAAAATGTATAGGTGTACCACCTCAGCCGTCTTCGACAACAAAACAACAATAAAAATACGAACACGCAGGCCGTAGACCGTAACGCACCAACAGTCTATAGACGACGTCCATTTGGGTACACACACACACACACACACACAATTTATTAATATTTCAAATCCAAAACCCGTTGTGTAATAATCGTATAGTGAAGCGAGTTATTTGTTTAACTCGACCGTTTTTCTTTTTTATTTTTTTTTTTAACACGTAAGTTAGGTGAGTGTAACGCCGGTGGTTTTTGAGGAATGGACCGGAAGTATATATTATCTACGCGTACAGTAGTTGTATTAGTACGTACAAACGAACAATATATTATTATAACGACATTAAATTATTGTGTGTGTGTGTGTGTGTGTGTGTGCGTGTGTGTGCTACTGTTATGCGCGCATTTACTGTAATGTGCGTAGGTATATCGTATAGGACGCGGAACAGTTGAAACAATTATTAATGGAAAAACACAACGGAATGACATTTAAAAAGACCGCTGAGGAACGAACGTTGGGCGCTCGAGCGTTTTGCAACCGACCGAACTACTTGCTACCAAAATACTATTTGCGCGGCCTCGACAAGTGCGGTGTGTTTATAAACACGATAATAATAATAATAATTAACACCGTATAACAGTAACAGTAATCGTTATTCGCCGGCATAATAATAGTATATTATGGGTATATAGTGTATATTGCCCAAACTATACAGCAACGCGCGGCAGACTGTCCGACCGCCGTTCATGGATTTGGCACTAGAATTATTTTTATCTTCTTTCGTATCGACCACAAGAAAAAGAAAAACTAATGAGGAGCAATCAAAGTTCTTGTCGTGGGAACAACTTGCAGGAACATGTAATTTCAGGGCTCGGAATCGAAATGAAAATTTTTGATTTTATTTTTTATTTCAATTTAGATATTTGGTTTTTCTGATTTATATTTAGAGTAATACCTATACTGATTTTCTAGTTTTATGATTTTTATATTGTTGAACAATATTGGTTTAATTTTTTCACGATTTGTTATTAGATTTTTAAGATAATTATTCTTTTTTTCGATTTAAAATGTATTTGTTTTACATTTTGATTTCTAACTACGAAAAACCTGTCGTCGTTCGAGCTTTTTATATCCGTTGTTACGCGTGGCTGCAAATAAACGGACCTTTAAGAAAATGTTATTTTACTTATTATATATTACATATAATAATAAACAGTATTAGAGATCTATCGTGGCTATTGTTGATTTAAAATTTTAATTAATATTATATGTTGATTTGTATATTATAAAAATTATAAAATTATTTTTATTTTGGTATAAATTATCAATTTAAATTAAAATTTTGAGTACCCATCAATAAAAATAATTTCAATTTTGATATTGATTTTGACTTCTTAGATTATTTTTAACGATTTTTATCGATATTTAAAATCGATTTCAAGCCCTGTACGTATTATAAGTAATACGTTGTTGCGATGATATGATAACTTAACGATGGAGTTATGGGCTTAACTTGCAAAAATTACCTCATCAAGAATTATTCCATAGACGGAGTTCCTATAAAATATTTGAGGGGAGGGGCTTAAGTTTTTGGTAGCATACAGATCCGTGAGGTCTTTCCTTTACACCAAGGGTTGAAAGCATTTTGAGATGGAAGAACCAAAAGTTACAATTTAAAAAAATTACCCACTTTTTAAAGAGACACAAAAAATGTTTGTTTCGATATTATAGTATTTGCTTGTATATTTGATTTTTAATTTCAAATAATCGACTTTAAACAGAAAATAATATTTATTCATATAAAAACATATGTAAATATTTTTAGCACAAAACATATTTAAGTATTTTAGCTATAATAATAAAATAATTATTCTAATAATATGACTACAGTAATTGAATAATAGATATATAATTACATCAATGAGAACATTGGCTTTGCATGCCTATTGAATGTTTCGTTAAATCAGGCTCATAACTTGTTTTTTTTAAGTTTCAAGTACGACTCTAAATTTTTATTTATTAGTTGGCTTCTTACTTTATTTTTTATTATACTCATGCAAGAGAATGCTTGCTTACACGAATATGTCGACCTAAAGATCACCAATACTCCAAATGCCAATTTCTTTACCTCACTGTAGCATTCTGGAATATTATTCCATGCGTCGAATATAAATGCCTCTACGTGCCTCTACTCGCGGCATTTCTTTTAAAGTTGTCCACTTATATTTTTTTTATATAATAAAATAATTCAATTTTGCGTATGGAACTGGAGCTGCAACTTCAGATCGAAAGAGCCGCATGTGGCTTGCGAGCCGCAGGTTGCCGATCCCTGCTCTACATCATCATGATACCATCTGTCTTACCATTACAATATTTTACTCGCAAACATTTTTTTCAAGCGTCACATTTAGTCTGAAAATCTATATATTACCTAAGACTTCTTCGTCGTTATTTCGTATTACCTATTAGCTATAATTTGTATTTTATCTAGAATAGAAATTAATTAAATTATTTTTTTATTTATATATAATATATTGTTTATAAACAAAATAAATTAGCGTTCTCTCAAATCGTTTGGAGAAAGAAAATATAGGATACCACGATTTATCGAATTTAAATCTTATCGAATAGGTATATTTTAGGTAGGTACCTCTATCGTTCGTCGATTACAAAAAAGAGCAATAAAAAATATGGCTTTTGTAACAAGCTCCATTGAAATGTGACTGTTAATATAATTGTTTTATAAGTAAACAATTAATTATAAATTATTTTTATTCTTTTAAACGTACACAGCATTATTACATGATATAAATATAGTATAATAAATTTAGCTTTATTTTTTCTGGTATCGCAAAAAGTTGGTCGAGTGATTTCAACCTGCAAATTCCAGAAAAAATAAATAAATTTTTCTTTTCCTGTGATTTATTACGGAAAAATAATATAAATACGTACTACAGTATTACGTGATCGTAATAATTTTGCACCATACAGTACGGAACAGACGCACAGTGTACACCTACGTATTTAATGTGTTTGGACTTTCGAGTAGGAGTATTAAATAAAGCTGTGGGTAGGTGTACAGTCGATGTACAGTCTATGCTACAGTGTTTCGTATATATTATGTCTGTGTGGATGTTTTGTTTCAGTTGTTTGGAAACCACGTTCACATCTAAATCGATTTAATCAATATTGTGTATCTTGTATTGGGTGTACTTGTGACTGGTGCGATCACGACACGCCACAAAAAAACATATTTTAATTTTGGATTCGGATTTTAATAACCTAAAATATGCATTTATGACTTTGAAATTTCTAGCACCTTAAAGTAATTTTTATTTTTCGTTTATTTTTGTTTGTACAATAAAATTCTTATAAATCATAAAAAAAAATATGGTTTGATTCGCGTTGGATTAATAAAATTGATAGCTATAAAGTTATATATTCGACCCCTACAGCGGGTTATAATAAATCTGAGGCTCTATTAAAAATCTGTTATTTTATAACCCGTAGATAAGTGATAACGACTTGGAACAAAAATTAAAAAATACACATTTTTATATACTTAAATTTAAGACAAATTTTTCTATCGCCATATTCCTAGAAATGAGTAAATAATGATCTAATAATAAAAAAAAAAAATCTCTAAACGTTAATAAAAAAAACGACATATGCAACAAGAAAATGCCTCGTGGAATAGTATGAACATCAAAAAGAAAGATATAAAATATATGCTTTGAATTCTGAGCTGCTCTAAATCAGTAATATTTGCTGCGTTGTCTTATTGTCTGATGATATACGCACGCCCAAAGTTTAATATAAATGTTTGTAAACTTAGGTATACATCGAAAGCGAAGTGATGTCTCTGCCGGGTTATTCATTTCTCGTTTGTTGTTCTCTTTATAATTTTAACTTATTGCACTGAGTAGTGTGGACTGTGGAGGTTGTACAATATTTGTTGTGTAAGAAAAGAAACTTTGAAAATGCCGTGGATGACGTAATGCACTAATGCGCGTGTGTATTCATTATAAAACCTAAGTACGTACGACGCAGCTTTGATTTTAAAATTATTTTAATTGATATAATTTTTGACGTATAATTATTGTGACGGTAAGTTTAATATTCTCATACGCATAGGTAGTGATTTGTGACATTCAGACGTACAGTCTGTTTCGTATTATATGACTCATTGAAACGCTCAAACTTTTAAATACATTTCCCGGTCGGTTTAAACACTTTAAAAAGCACAATGCATTGTAATATTGTACAATAATATTCTTTTTTTCATTTATGATAAAGATAATAATAAATAATCGTAATATCAATAGTAGGTATCGTTCATTTATGTTAGCGTATACCATAAGAATAATATTCGAAAACATTTTAAGAGATATTAATTTTTGGTTATGATGGTTGCAAGCACAATATTTATATTTATTTTATTCTATTGCATACTTTTTTTTGTTAATTACTAAAATAGGTATAGGTTATCACACAAAATATTAGTCCAATACTTGGCTCATCAAAAGCTTTAAACACGTTTAACTCATAAACTACTTGCCTGAAATTCGATTTTTATGTGTCAAATTACTAAGGCTGGTGTCACATTTGTGGAACATTCGTGGTAGAAAATCATCCCGTGAATTTCGCAGTCATCAAAACACGTTATTTTAAATGCATGTGCGTATAAACTAGGGCAGAAATTTGGTGTGAATAAAACGATTTTGCAGCATGTTTGGATATTGCGAACATTCTGCCGCGGAACGTACACAGCAAATAACCGCAAGGGGGACACCAGCTTAAAAAAATAATTCTACTTTAAAATTTCAAATTAAAACTGTATGTTATGAAAAAAAAAAATAACTTACAAAATTATAAAAGTGAAAAATATAAAAAAAAATTTTCTTTAAAAATTGTGATTTTTTTAATGGGTGTTTTATTTTAAATCATCTTATATAGTATAGGTATTATAAGTTGCAAACTGCTGGCCTAATCAGATTCCATTAACCGAACAATTGCAAACAATAATACATTTTTTCCATAAAACGATTATTTGAGATAGGTCTCTCTCGGGAATGGTTGTCAAAATTAAAAAAAAAAAAGTATATTAAAAACTAAACTCGAGTAAAATAAATAAGAAAAAAAATTCGAGGGGAATATTGACGCAGACAGGCAAATTTATTATAAAAATAAATTAAATTATACGATAAGTATATAAGCTAGAGACAACAGTTTAATCACATTCTTAAATCTCAATAATTACTCAAAATTATTAATTTTCAACGACCGATAATTTGTAGATTACCCAAAAATAGCTAGTTGAAAAATTGAAAAAGAATAAAAAAAAAAATGTTTTAGAAATACTATAAATGAAAAAAAAATTAAAAGGGGAACACGATCGCCCGCAGGTAGATGCATTTTAAAAAACAATAAAAAAAAAAAATCAAATTAAATCGTTGGAATATCTAAACTTTTCATAGCGGACTGCAAGACCGAAAAAAAGAAAATGCGGTTATATATTAATCTATAATATTATACGCCATACGCGTGACAGCTACGATGCCGCAGGTGGGCGTGGACGGCGAAGGATCATATTTTTTTGGAAAACTACCAGCCGAAAAACTTTGGTAATACCTTTGCAGGTTCGGCGCGAAAAAAAACATTCTCAGATAAAATATTAATCTTATTGCGCATTCGTTCTCGCTGCGCCACTGTTTGTTTCTCTGGCAGTGTAGTCTGCAAGCACTATATAATATTATACTTACTTATACTTACCAATGGCGTAATTACGGGAGGGGGCGGGAGATTTGGGTGTCGTATTCTCACCCTATGATTTTTTTTTTTAAAGTCTGGCTCACCACCTTTATGTATTTATTTATTTAATATTGTAAAGTAATAATAAAAAAAAAATCTAATCCCTACCTAGCACATAATTTAAATTGGTACATTATACAGTGTCGGAATTGATAGAAGGCATTAAGTCGCATCTCCCGAGCCCCACTTGTTTGCCCCCCCCCCTTGAAATGACTTTTTTTTTGTTCGTTTTTTTTTGTCGATAGATTTCATAAATTATTAAAAATATTAGCGATCATAATAGAAATGGACAATTATTTTATTTATTTGTAAATAACCAATGTGAAGATAATAATTTATTTAAATATTTTACCATAGCATGAAGATAATTTGAAGGGATAAGGGGAAAAAATCTTTATTGCCCTGAGCTCTCAAAATTTTAAATCCGGTCATGGGTAACTAGAATAATATTATTTCACAATAAACACAAATATTGCACAAATATTTTGTATTACGATATTGTATTGTAGTATAAAATATTCTCACCGAGTGGTGGAATATTGTTTTATTGAGGAGTGACAACGCACTCCGAGTTAAATTGTATTCAAATCTAGTTGAATTTTACCGTCGCCGTTTTTTTCCACGCCTTATACAAATTAAACAGTTATTCTCGATCTATCGTTTAGTATAGACGTTTGGCAACTACATAAGTACAACGCCTTTCAAAGTAGGCACACCGACACTCTTCTTATAGTATAATAATATAGACACTTAGTGTTTACTTGCTTGTATATACTTCGTGTTTACTTATTCGTACATACTTCGTGTTCACTTGTTCACTGTATGCATGCAACAATAAAAAAAAAATACCATTCACGGTATTCTCCTGTATGAGCCTTACGATGAATGTGGAGTACTACTTCGTTACATTGTTTCGCAAATATATACCAGCCGCGAGTTATTTCATACCTAATAGTATAACGCATATTGTGGTAATATTTTTTTTCTACAACACTGAGTATTTAATGAGAAACATCTGAGGAACACATACATTTATATGGGAGTACAAGTGACGGTATGGAAAGACTCAGATTAATTTAATGTTGACACGAAACTATAGGCATTTGTAATAAGAAGAAAAACATCAAATATACGAGTATGTGGTGAACATTTAAAAAAACTTATTCCTTAGATTTTTTTTAATGTTTAAAAAATATTGAAAGTATTCAAAAACATTTGAAATGTGGAACTGAAATAGAGATATAATGAGATTTAAATAAAAAATAAAACAGAAAAAAGTATGTTAAAATAACAGGACTTTCTGTTCATACTAAATATAATATTGTTGTCATCATTTTAATAAAAAAAAAAAAAAATTGAATGCACATTACCAGTAAAACGATTTTTTTATAAATCTTTATGCTCTATAGTCTGTATTTTATAATATTTTTATATTACGAAAAAATTGTATGACTAAAGTAAAAGATTAATACAATAGATTAAAACGATTATCCAACATCAAGCATTATGGCATAAACAACTACATAGTTTATTTATAATAGTTTATAGGCCGAGAATACCAAATACGTTCTCAAATAGACTACCAATAGACACGAAAAAATAAAAATAGTATTACTCTCCATTAAAAATAAAACAAAAAATTTGTTTGCACAAATAGCAGAATATAAACATTTAACCATCTATATATTTATGCAACTCTTGTCTATACGTATAATAACTTTATATGTATATTTAGTTTTGCTAAGTTCAATATTATAGATAATATTACATTAATGAACCATTAAAACGGTCTTACCGTTTCGTGTGCAGCATAAACTTTTCTAGTTTGGCACATATATTCAGACTTAATATACCTCCGCGTTTACCTATTATTGAAGTCCACGCAGTATCTTCACAAAGAAATAAATAAATATAATAATATTATAGAAAACAATGAAAACAGATGAAAACCACAATGTGCCGACTGTTTTTGTTCCCGGGAGTCCTCTACCTATGCATGCTATAATGACATGATCCACAGAATTTATAATGCGTAGAGCATCCGTTTCAAACGCAGGATTTTAAAATATGTTATTATTACATCAAACCGTAGGACCACGAGATACTTGCCTTACGCCGTAGACGTCTATAATATTATGTCTGTTGCGATAACAATTCTAAACTCTCGTTCACGTGCGGTTCGTTATGTTATATATAATATTAAATTTCGTATTGGGTACCTCAATACGAATTTCGAATGACGGACCGCGGACGTCCCGAAGACCGGGCACAGCGCCGCGACGTACAAAGCAAGTCCACGACGACAATTTTCCGCCATTTTAAACCCTAAACCTCTTTATATACTTTATCAATCCCGAATACAATTATTTTTCTTTGAAACGTCTCTCCCCGCCGCACCAAGTTCGACCGACGTCTAAATAATAGCTAGGCGGCGGCGGCGGCGACGACGGCGGTCGTTTTAATAGATTATCCTCTTCGCCACTCGTTCGCGGTCACTCACTTTGCGAACGGATTCGAAGCTCGTTAGACATAATGCCTATCCAACTCGACCCTTCCGATGCGCAATATACTATACTATTATATTATTATGTGCGTGCTTGTGCAGTGTGCGCGTGTTCCGGTCAACGAGATTCAGCTCTTACGTTATGATATTCGGGCCCATATTATTCGGACGACGATATTCTTATACGATGACGTTATTGTGAGACCCGCACTACATATTATTATTATTTTTATAATATTCCGCCCGCCCGCCGTCGAATTGTCCACCCTTTTCACCGGAGCGGAGTGTGCTGGGAAAATATTCCTTGCCCGTATGTAATTCGATAACTTGTATTGCGTTCGAGTGTGTGTGTTTTTTTTAAATGTATATTGTTTATACCCTTCTTTCGGTTTTTCTTTATTTTTTATTTTTATTTTCATTAGGCATAATCGTCATTACGTTAATTATTATTATTACTATGCACAGCTACGGCATCGAAAAGAGAAAAAAAAATGTTAATCGAATTACAAAACCCTCGTCTCTCGAGCAAATATAAATTAACTAACAAGAGATTTCCTATGTGCGGTATACACATATAGATAAAATCATCCATTTAAGTAAATTAGAGCCACATTAAACGGCAGTCGCATTTAAAAAATAAACTTTTAAAACTAAACGAATTTTCTACGGAGGAAATTGCGTTTTAACCGCATTAAATTAATCACTGAACATGACCGGATATACATTTTTATAGGGTTTTTTGATAAGAGATCGTGCCATACGTTTTTTTAATACTGCCTTTAATGTGTGAACTTCCAAAAAATAACAATCAAATAATGGCCATGTCCTTGGAAATTATAATATTACAATATATAATATAGTAATATAATGGATAGGTAGGAAAAAACGATAAACATAAAATTTTATCTTTTTTACATGTTGATATGGAATTTATGCATCAAGATTATATTTGAAAAGTTATTGAATGTCTTACAAATTATATTATTATCAGTTTTAAGTATCAATAATTATTCTTAACGATTTTTAATGCCTTTAACATTATGAAATCTGTTGATTATCAACAAATCAATAGTTTATTTTTATTATGTATACGAATAGAGGTACCTATATACCTACTATATGTATTTCATTATAGGTACCTTCGTCTAATTTTCCGTGCGTGGAATACATTATTAATCGATCCACACGAATTTATTTATATTATTTTTGGTATCACAAGCTAAGCTTGCAATATACGTAAAATATAGACATTTCCTGATTCCTATATCTCAAGTTGGTCAAGTTATGATTTTTATTAACACAGTAAGTTAAGTAAAATATGCATTAATAAGAAATAGTTAATAGTTAAATTAGTTTATGGTGAATATAGTTGAGTTAAACGTTAAAATTTAATACATATTTGTTTAAACTTTTTTTTAGTTCATTTATTTTTTGGTTATAACAGCATATAGCCTACTTTTTTTTTTTTTACTTACCCAAAACTATTTAGTGTTAAGACGATATTTGTATAGCGTAGGTATTTCGTTGAAGTTATTCGTCACTAAAGAAAACCAAAACATTTTTTGATTCGATAACACGAAAGTCGATTGAAATGTAATAAAACAAAATTATTTAACCGAATTTCTTAAAATACAAATTTAATTTGTTGATTTAACGCCAGTTAAAAAATTATTAGGCTACGTTAGTTGTTAAATTAATAGAAACCCATAAGGAACTAGTTAATTCGAAAAGTTTAAATAAAACTAACTTGACTTTAACTTTTAACGCGTGGTTTATGCCCAGCCTTGCGTACATCTACATTTGTGCGATTTGTGCTTCATGGTTTTCAACTATAGTTTTTTCTTACCAAATCGCGAATTAAAACAGTTTTAATGTACACAAACAAAGTATAACGTATATATTGTTATTAAACAATAATGGCAGACGTCCAGCCTGCAAAGTTCTTAATTCCATCGAAACTTGAAAAACGCGTCTCTTTATCGGTATTAATGGATATCCGCCGATTTTTATTTTTATACGTTTTCCTATCATTTTTATTATACGTGACAGTATTTTTCTTTAACGGCCAGCCATCAAGACTTCCCGGACCATTGTGTACGGCATTTTAATGGATGTATAAAAAAACGCGTAGTCGCAGATTCGCATGTATATATAATATATATATATATATATATATATCTACACACAATATATTAATAAAATAATATTAAAAATAAAAAAAGTCTTAAACCCGATAAAACAAAACTGCGTGAAGCTTTGTGCTTGGAATGCGCGTGTGCGGAATTGAGTGTGACGTTTTCAAGCAAAACCAACGGGTTTTGAACGGCTGGCCAGCGGACGGTGGTCACACCTATGTCATTTTGGCGGAAGTCGATTTTTTTATCATCACGAAAATTCACAAGGATATCGTCTCAGAACCAAGGCTTCTTCGGCTCTCCCTCCCCCCTGTGAACGAACCGAGTGTTTTTTTTTTATTTTTGTTCAATTTCCAGGCGAACGAGGTTTTCATCAAAATCCCAATAATGCATTTTTATTACATAATATTTATATATTTTTTTTCTTTCTCATTTTTTCAACATTTCATCGGTCAAACGCTAATATGGGTCACCGCGTCTGTTTTTTTTTTTACTACTGTTTGATATACTTAATATAATTATTATGACGAAACCAGTTCCGTGCCGCGTATGAAATAATTTAAGTGCGATGGTAGACTTGCTCGACAAGCTGCTACTTCCGCGAATGCGTATATACACGCGTATTAATTTCTTACATTATTACAAAATGTATGAAACCGTACGACGTTCTAAAAATATGTTCACACAGTGATTTGTCCGATCACTATGTGATTACGTATTATATATATACAATCGTTCTTGTCGATCTTCGCGAAACGTTGCTTTAAGCAGCAGTATAAATATATAGACGTTTCGCCTGTCGTCAGAACGGCCTTTGGGATCGGCATGAACGAGATAATCATAAATCGCATAATGTGCATATAGGATTTCCATATAGGCATACTCGTATGTGGGACAAAAATAAGAGATCGCGAAATCTTCACGCACGACAAACTTTGACCTCGACTTGAACGACACTTAGGTTGATCAGAAAATCGGTCACATTCGCATGTACGGAAAAATGTCGTAGAAGGATAAACACACAATAGTGTCGGTGTCAAAATACGTGTATGCGAGTTCTACACACACCATGTCAAAATAATAAAATATTATCAATTATAATGCTGGGAATCGGCGTCCGCCGTTGTAATTATGAATCATAAATAATCATTTATTATAGGTAATTATTATATCAATTTATCAGGTATTATTATTATTGCCACGAGAATAAGATAAAAATGTTTTCAATGCTAATTGTTACTCTAATGTGACCTTATTGTAGTGTATACATTTTTTTTTTAAATTACTTATTGATTATTATATAATAATATACGAGTTGTATTTTTGATCTGACATTTATTTGAACTGATCATATTGATTGAGATTTTAACGGCCGCCGTATACGATTCGGTTTAATATCAGTCTCCTAACGAACGACTGAGAGAACGTTATATGTATCTTTTTGGTCGAACGATGGAGGATTTACCGCTTATTCAAAAAAAAAAAGTAATGAATGAATTAATTAAAAAATTAAAGAATGAATTTATGCGATACGTTACCATATCATTTTATTGACTATTGAACGATTCAGCGCATTGCGATTTTTGAACTGAAAATGCATATTTCTCGAAAAACAATAATAATTATGTAGGTAAAAATAAGTTATAACAAATGTGTACATAAAAATATACAAAAATCGTATATAAAAAAAATGTGTGATAAAATGTTTGAATTCATAATCATAATCATATAAAAAATATATGGTTGTATATATTATGAGCTTATAATTAATAAGTTATAATCATTTAAGTATTCAGATGTTAATTCCTGAATAAACTTAGCCAACGAATTCTAAATATTTTAATAAGTTTACCGAATTTCGTATCACATATCATTATATTTATTTTTTATGTTTAATATTTTGTCTTTTGAATTTTTTTGGTAATTATTTTTTTATACAATTTTAGACCCAAAAACGACTTTGACCATTTCCCTAGGTCATCAAACATTTTATACTATACATTTTAAAATTTGTTCTCGTGGTCTATCTGGACCAGTAGGTGCTAAATATCGTGCTCAAACCTCGGATAAAAATTATTGAATATGGCAATGTTAAAAAAAAAAAAATATTTAAATTGAACGTTCTGAACCGTATGTTACCGAATTCAATCATCTCCCGCATTCGACCACGACTAGGCACTTATATAATAACTGAAATTACAATTGTAGCAAAAAATAAAAATAAATAAATACAAAACCTAATAACTGCTGTTTGTTTTATACAACAACTTATTAGGTATAATTATTGCCAGTTGCTATCGTTAAATGAGAGTTGAACTGTTACATGACGCCGCGTCAGTATAATATTGAATTTGTTTACCGAAGTTGGTTATAGGTATAATATTGCCTACAGTAAAGTTCACTGACCAACCGCTGCAGTCACAGAAAGCGTACAGTACTACCACGGTTGTCGCTCGAGGCGTTTCCCAGTTGTCTAATAGCCATTATGATGATAATTATTAGCTATATTATATTGTAACTCTGTACGACGTTGTCCGTCGTGAAAACAAACGCCATTGACTTCCCATAATACGTATTACCTACTATATTATTTGAATGTCGTTTCACGCGGACATAACATCATCTCGTGTACGAACGACTTCGTATAATATAATATTACGCGCGTAGTGTGTAAAGACTCAATACATAATAAGGCGACATTGAACGGCACTCGAAATGCTTAATCAAAATCCATTCAGTCGCCGCGCAATTCAAACAATAGGGTTGCTTGCGACTAGTTTCAAGTGGCGTTTATTAATTTTCCACACGGTCGCACAATGCATAATAGGTTTGTGGCTGTATTTAATATCATCGCGGGCTATAGACGACACCGAAAGTCTCGTTTCCGGCCTCTTGACAGCACTGCGATCCCGTCCGGAGTTAAACGATTTGTTGTGATGTCCAACCCTATAATGTGCATAGCAGCGTTTCCCAACCGGTGTGCCGCGTAATTTGATTTACAAATCAATATAAAAAATTTAATATATTTTTTTAATAGATTAAAACACGGATTTATATGATTATTCCTAACCTGAATAAATACAAAACTCTAACTTTTTCACTTTTAATTCACTTGTATACGGTACTAATATGACAAAAACATAATATTACAAAAAAAATTCGGCATCAAATGTGCCACAGATGAATATATTACCTATTAGTGTGCCGCGATATCAGAAAGGTTGAAAAACGCTGGTGTATAGGTAAGCGTTCCACACTCCCGTTCGTCGGATTATAATATTCCACTTGACGATTTAACGCTCGTCTCTAAAATCGATTTCTATCGAAATGACTTTAAAATCACTGCGTGAACATTGTTCGCAGAACGTCGAAATTATGTTACCTCGATTTTTGTTTTATTTCGGCTTACTTGAGACTGTTTGGGCTCATGGCCACTTCCACTATGCCTTACAGCACGTATCTCTATTCAACACTGCTCTTTTCCCATCCCTGATTCCTGGGAGCCTTGCTGGTCTTCTCTGACTCGGTGGCTCCACCACATCACTACCTTAGCCATTTTCTTGTTGCTTCCACTAAATTTGTACACTATCATTTAATTACCGCTCAGATGCCAGCTAAGGCATCGACTTTTTAGAACACATACATATCAGGTTCATTGAACATTTACCTTAGATCTATATTAGTCTTTTGTTCTTACTCATTATTTAAGTGTTCTTTTTAGAGCCGAGTATCCTTCTCAATATTTCCTTCATAATTTTAATTAGTTTTTATTCTCTTTCCTTTATTGACACCCACACCCCCTCCCCCCACGCATATCATAGTTTAATATATTTGATTACGACATTGCGTAGCCCAATTGTCATTTTTCTTATTAGTAGTTTTGATTTTTGTTACTTACTTAATTCTACTTGACTTTGAGTAATAAAATTCTGTAGCTGTATAATCCAACTCTGACTGAAAAAAAACGAACAAAATACGTATTGTGTATCTACCTCAATTTTACGGGGAAATTGGTGTCAGTTTATCTCCCTTTATTAACTAATTTGATCAAGATGGGCCATACGACTTAGTTGGATTGGATAAAGTACTCGGTATTTTTTTAAACGTGGTTCCACCTATACTCCAAACTTTTTGGTATTTCAAAAAAAAAAGTTTCTGATCAATGTAATAGTTTTTGAGTCTATATAACCTACAAACATACGTACAGTACCTCAATGGCAGTCCTTTAAAGATTAACAAAAAAATATTCGATTCTCGTGAGCAAAAAAAAAAGAATTTCATGTGTAAGCAACCAATTGCAACCTCTGCAGGGCTTGAAAAATGAAGCTACTTACACTCACTGAGTTTCGAACAATATATGTGCAAAATCTGATACCGATTGGTTTTAGTAGTTTCCAAGTCATAAATCCTCGTTCAAATGTTTATTAATTTTTATGTATAGATATATTATATTTATGTATATACACTGTAGCTGCAGCACTGTTTGTTAACTTTAGATAATTTGAATACATTCTAATTTTTTTTTAAATAAAATAATCGTAATTTAAAAATTGTTTTCATCGACGCTTAACTGCATTAGCACGAATCAGTAAATCACGTAGCCCAAGTTCCCCAAATATTTCTATGGCCGTTTTATATTATATTAAATGGATAATTGCGATGGCATCTAAACGGTCTGGTGTAGGGTATATAGTATGTACCTATTATAGGTAGGTATCCCATATCTATACCTATACGCAGTGATCCCATTGCATTACTAATTGAACATAAATTACTTACCGTGTATTATATGCCCGGTAAATGCATCTACGGTATGCTTCTCAAACAAACGAGGTTAGATGGCAATCGGGAAATCGAGTTAAACGATCGTGGACGTATGTGGGCTCGTAGAACCAGCGGCCACATTTTTAATCGATCATTAAGCCGCTCCACAGGTATGCTACTTATTATCACGCTACTTATTTTTTACACGTTCTTAGTGTAGGTACCTACCTTCTATTATGTGCAAAGTACACAACATAATATATTATACATGTATTATAATACTGTTTACGTTTAATTATTATTGAACATTAGGTAAGTACATAGATACAACGCCTTGTCCGTATATTCACTGCAGTGTTATTATTATTATTGAGCAATAGAATTAATGTAGGTAGGTACCTACAGTATAGCTGACTATAAATATTTATATCTAATGTGCCTATAATGACTTGGGAATAAATTATTTCTTAAGAGGTCGGTAATATACAATAAGTACGATATAATTTTAAAATCTTACAATCATATTATTATTTATAATCGTGCAACTGTTTAGTATATCTATACTTATATTATTATATTATATTAACTTGTAATTATTTATGGTAACTCAAATTTAATAATGAGGTACACTCTCTCCTCTGGCTTCTATTATAAAGCTGAATCCTACGAGCACCCAAAAATTCAAATATAAAAAGGTCGGAAAGTGGGTACCACTCTGCTGTACAGTGGGTGTTGAGTGAGGTTACTGTAATGGATTCGTTAAATTTAAAATAATATAAAATTTAAAAAAAATGATATAAAATCATGAGCGAAGAAGAATATTGATAATATTATTATAACTTATAAGGTATAGTCAAAATCAAAAATTTAAGGTATTTCTCATGCAATATTAGTAAGAATTATAAGATTATAAAATAATTTAATAAACAAACATGACAAAACACTAAGCCCGGATCCAACAAATGTATCAACCTTCATTCAGTTTTTATTGAAAACTCATCTCATTAATCAAGTATAACTTTTTCTCGTAAATATACACAAAATTTAAACTTTAAATTACAATTATGAGCTATGTAGTTTTTTTTGATTTTTTTTTCAATATTTAACACATTTTTAAAATACATGTAATGTAATATTGTTACGTCCAATGGCCATTGATGCAACGAATCGATTTAAATAAAAAATAAATAAACAAACATAATATATTTGTATTCAATGGGAAGAGGTGCTTTCTTATCGCGATGAGTCAATTTCAAAATAACTATGAATGTTGGATCTTTTTCCATGTTCATATTTTATCTTAGGCAAATTTTTCACAGCAGCATTAGATATTTTTAAATATTTAATAATATAATTTCTATAATCATATTAAGAAAAAAAAACATATTCTTAACTAAGCAAATATCTAAAAATAATAATTTAATTATTTTGGTTAGATATAATTTATTTTATTTCATTTAAGTTTAAAAGATTACATTTTTTTTCATGTCATTCTTTTACTGAACATTATAACACTATTTATAATCAGATAGGCCTGCGCGATAGTTAAGTTCGACAGTTAATTTTGTTAAAATAATCAGTAACATTGAATAGTGATTATTAACATAAAATTGAAAAAAATAATTAAACGACCCCTCCCCCTTAAATAAAAATGATTTTCATGTATTTAGTTGGGTGGCCAGATGAATTCATATTTCGATATTCGGTTCTATCGAAATATTGAATTCGATATTGTATCGATGTACTCTCGATTATCTCAATATATCTGATTAATCGATACGCATATTTTTTTTTTTAATTATGTCAATTAATCGGTAATATCTAGCATGAAAAACCATTAATCGATATATGGGCACAAGTAAATATTTGGTATTTACCAATATACAGAAATCATGTTGATCATAAGATTTAACAGCACCGGTCTAAAATGTGATCTACCATATGCTATATAGATTAAAGTACAGATTTTCTTGTCCTGAAACAAGACGCTTAAACACTAATAAACACTATAGCTTGAAATTAAGTCAAAACCGAGCAATTATTCACAATGATGAATAAGATCGAGTAGATTGTAAATATCATTCAATCAGCATGGACGCAATCAATCGTTTATCTACCAAAATAACTTTGTCGATCTTACTAATAGAAAAATAAAAAAGTCGTATTTAAACCGATTAAAAACGGTTTTAAGGCCTGTTTCAAAGGTTTAATATTTTGGTAGATTGAATTTTTTTGTGGAGGCAGATCAATAGCATATCACACTTTGGACCACTGCCAATTTAGTATACATTAAAATATTTTGATTAAAGTTATTTTATACACTTGATACTTTATATCAAATATTACAAAGTTGAAGTCTGTTGTAAACAATTAGAAATATTTCAATTTAGATTAGTTTGATGAAATTACAAATTAAAAAAAATGTATTCATACCAATATTACTGAAGACAATTGAATATTAACAGGATAATTTATTGTAGTACTTAATACTTATGGTATTACATTTTCACACTGGGAAGTAGATAAAATTAAAACTGAAACAGAATATTATTAAATCATAAAGTATATTCAATTCAAAGTGAATTAGACTAAATGATTTTTATCATTATTCAAACTTTTTTGTGTGTATAAATTTATTTTAAATTACGAATTTTTAATTGTTTCAACTGTCATTCAAAAATGTTCAATGATATTGAAAAAATGTTGATGACTAAAATTATAATACCTAATGAATCATCTTAAAATAAATGTATTTCATCAAAATGTAGATATTTCATTTGGGAAAACGGCAAATCTTAAAAAAAATAACTATTATACATTGTATTACAGTTAATAATGTATACTTACAATTTAAACGCAAATAATACATTTTATTTTTTTTTTTTTTGTTTGGCATTACTGGTCTGCTGAGAAAATTGAGAAAACACTTCTTAATTCACAGCTATTTAAGTAGTAGTTATTAAAGTATTTAAATTTATTAACTCAAATGTTAATAACGTCAATTCATTTAAAAGAAATTGGCAATTACATAACAGTTTACAACTTACTAAATTAGAATAAAATATTCAATGCCATTGTCTATGGCAATCATATAAATCAAATAAAAGACTTATGAACGTTTTTGTTGCAAAATTCATTATAAAAATTTAATATCAATCACTATGTCATAGAAGAAGTTCAAAATTAGTTTTATTAGCAATAATAAATTATAAAAAGAACTCTTATAGTCTTATGATCTCTTTCATTAAATTAAGACCCGGTTTTTCAATCAAAGTTATTCGATGGATAAAGAAAAATTGATAATAATCAATTTTTCAATATTGGAATAACCTTATTCGTCGAATATAGTTACGGATAAGTTAACTGCTACTTTTCGTATCAAATAACTCTTATTCGACAGATAACTTACTTATGATTATCATAAACATTTATTATTACCTATATCCTATCATTTATGATTTATCAGATAATATAACAAAAAACTAAAAAACTGTGTAAAATAAAAATGTAAGATACGGCATTGCGGGGGCATAGTTATGGTGATGGGGCTGGACCCCCCCCCCCCCCTTTCGAATAAAAGTAATAAAAGAGTACAATTTTTGGATTAGTTATGCCGTACTGCTTTGGTATACTGAGGTATATATTTTAGTATTATTTTAATATTAATATATTTATCAGTTTTGAATTCTATTGTATATAATCATTACAATCCCTAAAATAGTATAGACAGAGTAGTGTAAGTTAAATCAAATAGATGTATTGATCATTACAACGTCACTGAAAAAATTTAAAAGTTACTTTACCGTACTATTTAAAAGGTAATTTTAAAATAAATTTATTTAGATAATTGTTATATATTTTAGAAAATTATGGATTCAGAAAAAAAATATAGTAAGAAATGCTAGAATGCCTAAGAGAAAAATAACTTGATATTAGCAAGAAATTATCCATTGAAATAACAATGCAACCATAAAATATCACATCAAAAGTTCATAATCTTACATTAAGTTATAATAGTATATTAATTGTCTCAAAACTAATAATTAGTGTTTTTTTTTTGTTACAATACTTGAAAACTACCATAATAATTTGCTTCAACTACGAAATTGTTGATTTTTCAGTAATTACCTTTTATTTGTGACATAATTTCTAAGGGTATGGCCTCGAAGTTTCTATTTGGGATAGAAGTTTTCATCAAGATACAACATCGGCTAGGCTAAATGAGAGGGAGCTTAAACAGTTTCTTTTATTCGATTTTTTTACTGTTCAATAATAATGTAGTATAATATTAACTGTAACTATTTTTTTTTTTATAAAAACTGCAGTTTCGCAAAGCCCAAGTCCAAAATATCTGCAAGTAATATAAAAACACAAAATGTTTGAGAGGCTGTAACCAAACTAATTTAAAGCTTTTTTGATCTTATATAATAAGTCAATGTATAAACATAAAATATGTCATATCTTCTAATCATTGAGTTGCATTTATTTATTAATTTATTATTATCGTCGTTAAAAGATGTTTTTAACTTTTTAAAATATAATGAACAATTAAGTATAAATATAATAACCTTATATTATATAAACTTGTAATGAATCAATTGGGCGTACCTAATTAAATACAATTAGCTTCCAAAGTATAGCAAACAATGATAAATTATTATGACACGTAGCTAACCAAACCAAAATATTTTTTATATAAACAGAAACTTTATAAAATCGTATATTTTTCTACATTAAACCAAACCATTTTTGTCATGTATCGCATTACACATTTTTTAGTAGGTACGTCACAGTCATCACACATGGGGTACCATCGTCCTGGGTGTTAATTTCTTTAAGGATTCAGTGACAGCTGCAGTTCTGTCCACAACATATTCAACGCAATTCGTTTAAAAAAATAACGACATTTTATGTAAAAATTAAGGCTTTTTTTTTAAATATTATTTAATAAATTTTACTAAATATAATTTACTATTTGCTATTATGCTAGGTAAAATATCATTGATAATATTGACACAAGATTTGATGTGTATAAAGTTGAGTATGAGTAGGTTATTAAAAATATTACCTTCGGCATTAAACCATTAAATACATGTCTTTCACTAAATTCATACAAAAACATTTTTTTCATGAAATTCGAATAATATTAATTTACTCGCATCAATAATCATTTCATAGAAAATAGTAACTTGAAATTAAATGTATTTTTTTTATTTAGAGTTTAGATAACAACTTCATTATAATAGTTTAAATTAAAGTAATATTAGAATAAATACTTATTTGTATATGTATCATATATCCTAAAAATACATTAAGTATTTTGTTTTTGTTCTTTTTTAAATTTTTGGTTTATGTTAATAAAAATAAATTAAATTATTAAAAAAATATTAAATTAATATAGTTTAAGAGATAAAAAAAAATATTGACAAAGATTTATTTGATTATGCGTATATTATATGTGCATATAAAAACACTTTGTAAGTTCAAAATTAAATAAAAACCAAAAGAATATGTAGTAAAATAATTTCAACAAAAAAATGAAACAATTAGTAGTAAAAAAATATAACAATATTAATGATTGAAAATATGAGAGAAAAAAAATAGTTTTATGTTTGTAAATTATAAATTATTTTTCAACCACAATGCTAAACAGATCAATCGCAATAGTACAGATAATCGATCAAATACATACACTATAATATGTAGATACGTTAAGTTCCATAGAGAAATGTCAATATTAAATTCTATAAACAAAATCAGATGAATAAATGTACAATTGTATTATTGCGTTACCAATTTTCCATAATCTAACCGATGTACATTATCATTGTTATGTTTTAGTGCCCGATGAATATGAAAACTCAAAAATTCGTATGTAAGTACATCGTAAATCGTAATATAGAACAATTCATTAAAAGTTTATAATAATTGATTTTGACGTTTTAGCTGGCATGTTTTAAATTTAATAATAATTTAATAAATATGTGAATACATTGTTTGTTATACAATTTATAGAAAGTTGTAGATATATTTATAGTTAATTGTACACTTTTTACTTGCTAAAACTAATATGGAATCTTATTTTAATTATCAATAATGTAAATATGAAATAAATGTTTTAGAAAACGTATTGTTTTAAATTTAATAATAAATATTGTAAACACAAGTGTTGTTACGATGATAAACCTATTTATTTTTACTTCTGTTATGATATAACTAAGTATTCTTATAGCGATATATTTTGTTTTAGTTTGCAATATGATGTTTGTATATCGTCGACAAAAATTTAACGTAGTAGCTTATTA
Organism: Pentalonia nigronervosa; assembly: GCA_014851325.1. Taxonomy (NCBI): domain Eukaryota; kingdom Metazoa; phylum Arthropoda; class Insecta; order Hemiptera; family Aphididae; genus Pentalonia; species Pentalonia nigronervosa. The sequence goes on along the minus strand of JACXSJ010000450.1, from coordinate 200,175 downwards.
CTTAACTGAATATATACTTACTATAATTTTGAATTTATTTTAGTATTTTTTGCTCGAACCAGTTGAAACGTCGATTTTTTAAAAACAAATGAATATAGTGGTAATATAGTGGTAAGCTGCAAGATTGTTTCTAATGTATTATATAGGTACACAACAAAACCTCAACAGAGTAAAATTTTAAATTAAACGGGTAATAAAGTGCATAATAATATTTATACTATCTAGTTCTGTATATTGTTGTTTTAAATAATAATTATTAGCTATGTGAATAATTGTAACCGACAATAAAACGGATTATTGTCTGTTCGATAGTAATAAGTAATAGCTAATTAGTATTATGTTGTTCGAACAGGGGTAACAAATTAATATTAATGTAATTTTAATATATAAAATTAAACAATTTATTGAAATCTTATATGCTTATATCTCTTAATTCTTTTTCGAGAAATGGGGGAGGGGTTTATTTGAAAAACACATTTTGTGTCACCACAGGACACTCATAGTAAAAAAAAACCAAAGTACTTATTTGCAAATATGCCTCGTACCAAATATACATAAAAATTCTGAAAATCAGAATTTGAATAAATACATTATTAAAGAAAAATGGGGATGAGCATGCTTGACCGATCGCCTGTTACCATATTTATAATTTATTTGTTTAAACTGTTACAGGTTTTTGTAGACAGCTATTTATACCTACGGTCATAGGTTACTGATTAAGTTATTTAGAATAATAACATAATTATTATTGGTATTATGTTTTATCCGTTCTTGATAATTTACTATGCATGTTATAATTACAATTGAAATGCGTTTCTCTTTTTTTAAATACAGATTATAGTTTTCGCCCTCTCTCTTAAAATATTATTCAAATGAATTTTGAAAAAATTTTCCTAACCAAAGTACGATGTATTATAAAGTTTTTTTAAATTCATATAGGAACGAGAACATACAATTAATTGTATTTAATCTAAAAATGTAAAAATTGGTCATAAAATCTCAACTATGAGTTTGCAGAGTTTTGCTGCGTGGTATATTACTTACTAGGTATTCGAAGAAAGAATAAGGGCTGCTTAAATAATCACATAACATTCGAAACGATGTTTGTTGTTTTTTTTTTTTTATCTAGACGTTATAAATTATTTGTAACATTAATTTTTTTTTTTTTTTTTAATCAACAAGGCATATAATAAACCGTGTACGAAATAGTTGATGAGAAGAGTTGGGGGGGGAGAGGGAAAGGACGTTTACGAATTTTCTGGTATGACATTAAAAAAAACAAAATGCACTCATGGGACGACGGACCATCGAAGATACGAGGGAAAAAAATACGGCGTTGATTTTTATTAAAACGACGACGCGTAGCGTGGAAAAAAATATGCAAAAAAAAATCTCGACCGTTTTCATGGGCCATAATCGTAAACGATAAAAACGATGGTAGTCATATACATATATATATATATATATATGCACGCACTATCTGAAAAACGAATTTCCTTTTACACACACGTACACGACGCGGAGCTGAATATAGGTAATCCAGCCAGCCGCTAGGTTGCTGGACAGACTGATGGAATAACAATATAATATTATCATGATACGTATTATCTTTTCTTCGGAAAGCCACTTACGCTAATGAACTCGGCCGTGCGATTTCCTTCCTTGCCGGGTTGCCACCGCTGATACAACCACAAATGCCATTGGCATCACTTCACTTTTTTCTATAAACAGTCTCGTCAATGTATTATGAAAAAAAAAAAAAAAATGCTACAGAAACTATATTATTTAATAGTATAAGAAACGAAGTCTCCGGTCAAAGTCGACGCGTCCAAGTCGTTATTATATAGTGTAGGGCCGATTGTATTGAAATCGAATACCAATGTTGCGGTGTACCGAAAAAACCGTCAACGGCGTTAACCCATAGACGTGGATGCGCATCACTTCGGTCGCATGTTTTGTGGCTGATAAAAATACGTGCTCCCAAAAATAATAAACGTTCATACCATCGCCTTAAACATATTTATGATAACCATTTTTAAATATCACTGATTCTCAATACATTGAATGTAATAGGTTTTTCAACTTTTTTTTTTTTTTTATGTTGAAAAATAAAAACACGTTTTATTATTTTTAGAAAGACGTGTTTATTGGAAACGATATAATTCTTGTCAAATGATTAAAAAGTATTATTTGGGGACAGCTCGTTGTATGCCTTCTGAAAAAAAAACTGTCTGCAATCGTCCTACAGGGTATGCAGATATACGCCGTGCGCACGCCTATTGCACAAACGCAAATGGTAGGTATACGGTATTACTTCGGTATTGGACGGTAAGTCGGTACTTTGGTACTACTGTATACCGTTCAAGTAGTATTTGGGCAGTAACCGAATTACAGATATAGAACGATTTCGATGGCAATTGGTCGCGGGAGTAGTTTTTGAGGCCGTAATGAGCTTTAACGGATAAAGAAATATTTGAAGCTTTAACACATTGTATATATGTACAATATTAAATGTGTGTTATGCATTACGCGAGAAGTATTTATAATATATTATAGGCAATCTGAGTTGATCGAATGCAAACGAATAGGTACAATATAATTGACAACCTTTACGTTTCATATCGTCGTTTTAAATTAAAAAAAAAAATTCAATCGCTCAGCGTATTGGATCGCTATTTAATATTTTCCATTTTATTTCTGAAAATAACAATTGCGATAAAATCACTTTGCAGTGCGGGTCCAATAAATCAAAATAAAGGAAAAAATATTTGTCACTGCTACTGCAACAGTGTTCGATGTGTCGCGCATGCAATTTATGCGTTCGAATTAAATTGTATCTACGAAATATAATATCGTCGTTGCAGCAGTGTTATCACAAAATTGATTTTTTTTAATTTCCAATTATTATAAATATAAATTATCGTTTCGTACGACGAGAAACTCCGCCTAAATATAGTCCCGTTGTTTTATAGTTCCTTCCGCCGACAGGTTTAATTTTTTTTCGCGTAGACCCGACGACGCAATCTCATATTATTTATCGTCGTCGATACGAAAATAAATAATAATATTAATAACAACGGTATACATAATATATTATTCTATATACGAATACTCGTCCGGTTATTGATGTGCCGGCAAACGCGTTGAAACTGTTCGTCATATAGTTTCGCAAAGACGTTTTGCATATAAATTGCGTGGGCCCGAGTCACGGACAACAGAAATAAATTATAACGTTATCCGAAACTTCAAAAACAACGTGTGAACGGTTCTACACTTGGCCACGGCCTAAAGAATAGTTGACATTATTATAATTTTTTTATTATTCGAATTTCAACTCTGTGCTGCCATGTCATTATGCGTATAATGTAAAAGTTGCACGATAAATCTGAACACCGGTTTCGCCCGAAAAAACTTAATCGCACATTTTCACACTCCTAATGTACACTACATATACGCTAAGTTTTCAGCAAAATATTCGCGACAGTAAAAGATGATCAATGATTGTTTTTATTAAGGAAACAAAAAATAAAAATACTCAAATATTCCAAACGTTTACTTTTATAATAATATTAATTCACTCCACGACATCTTATGTAGCAAAATCATAAAATGAAGATTCAAAGCTCGTTAACCAGACTTGGTATTTACTTACGCCTCAACATCCGCCAAGCATTCTCGCCCACCGCGTTTTCATTTAAAAATTAAGTTATACAAATTCAAATTTTTAAAACAGTATTTGTCAAATACTTAAATTTCTTCTGCCTATACCATTTAATGCGTGGGTGTGATAATACAAACTTTTTTTTATTGCAAACCCCGCATGTTTTATTGAAAACATACAAGGGTGGCAATTTCGACACAATGTGCTAAAAATTACCTTAAATATAAATATTTAAATTTTTCCGTGTCATTCCTGTTGTAAACTGTTAAGAGGATGATTTGTTTTGAAAATGTTAACATACTATATGTATAAATGGAAATTCGAAAAAAAGTAGTTTTTGAATTGTTTTATAGGTACTAAACTAAATATTACACCTAATTTATTTTTGTATAAAATCCTTGTGGGGTAAATAAAGTCTAATATTTCAGAAACAACTAGAATTGCATTTTATGTAAGTCTACATTTTCAATCATCTAATTATAAGAAAAAAAGGGTGGCTCACATGTAAAATAGAAGTTTGTATCGCCACAGGATACTCCTTATATGGTATACAATAATGTAAGTATATCAATTGCAAATAGATTTTTAGAACTTGCAAATCAACATTTTTTTTTTTTTTTTGAGAATTGTATAACTTGATTGTGTCGAGTGGGTCCTTCTATGGATGTGTTAAATTTGTATTCAATGATATAAATCATTGTACACGAAAAACGATTTTGTGCGACGATGGTATGTTACCCTACATAACTAAGAGTATTTTAAGATATTATTGCTATTAAAATAATTCGTTTTAATATTAATAATACAGTATGTTAAATTAATTTTTGCGGAAAACATTGCATTTGGAAATTTAATTAAGTGTATAAAATATAATAATATATTTTAAAAGTTTCAAGTATCAACGAAAAATATTTTTAAAATACAACGAAATAAATAGCATTGTTATCTTCATTTAAATATCAAATCCAAACTTAAAATATCTATAAAAAAATAATTTTTTTAATATATTTTATTAACTTTTTGATTACACTATCAAATACTTACAAAAACTTTGTTTTAAATTGTTAGTCCTTAGATATCAAAATTGAATATTTTATCATTTTTTAACTACAAAACAATTTGCAAATCTTCAATGATGAATTTCGGTCAAAATTTAAAGTTTAAATGCTTATAAAAAAAAATTTTGTCTATGTATTTTTATTATTTTTGACCTATTATTTAGCAATTTATAAAGAATCTTGTATTAAATTTTTAAGAAATTTGACAATATTTTTTTATCGATATTTAAAAAAAAAATTGAAATAACCTAAAATTTCTTAGACTTATAATTAGCTCAAAAATTGCCAAATTATTTTTAATTTTTTTTAGTGTAGAGAAAATGATAATCTTAAGATTTTGTGAAAATTTCAAACGTCTTTAATTATTTTTTTATTGAATTACATCAAAATAAGAAAATTGTTCCCGGAGAAAACATATTAATATCTAATGTCTAATTTCAAATACTCATAAAAAATTTGTTTGACTAATTTTTTTTTTTTTAGAAAGGTATGTAAACGTTTCTTGTGTTGATTTTTAAATATTATTTTTGAATAGAAAATTTTTTATAAATGTCTTATTTGAAAAAAATTACAAAATGTCGTGATTTTTACGTATTTTCTTGAAATTTTAACTTTAGATGTTTATAATAAAATATTAGAGAATTATGCTCAAATTTTTTTTTAATTTTAACTTACAACAAGTGATGTCAAATATTGTATTAAATTTTCAAGTATTTTGACCGACTGAAAAAAAATTTATCGGCAATAATAAAAAAAAAAAAACCAAAAAATTATTAAGCTTATAAATAGTTAAAAAAAAAAAAAGTTAAAATATTTTGAAAATTATTTGATGTATAGAAAGTGCTTATATAAGCATTGGATGAAAATTTCATATATCTAATGTGATTACTTTTGGTGTTACACCAAAAAAACAAAATAGGTTTTGTCGAAAATTGGCTTGGCGTAAAAATTCCCGTTTTCCCTTTAATTTTTTTGTTGTTTTTTCCCGACGCGTTTGAAAACTATGGGGAATTTTTTACTTTTCACCCCCCCCCCCCCAAAATACCAATTAGATTCGCTTTCCTACCAGAAAAGATTCTAATGAAAAAAATCGGTGCACTTTTAGTGCCCTAAAACGTCATGACAGATACAAAAAAAAAATAAATAAATAAATAAACAAATAAAAAGAAACGCACAATATTATAAAATCATTACATTTTTTTTCGCTCCGTTCAGAATCTAAAATAAAACATTTCTACTGAGATTGTTATACCAAGTGGACAGTGGCGTGAGTAAACTATAATCAGAAATAAACATTTGAAGTTGTAAATCGTAATCGTTTCGCGCACGTCGTCTTTTTAATTTTATATTCAAATAATTCGCGAATATCAAACGGCTTGTGAAAATTAAATTTATCGTGACAACGATTAGAGGACGCATTATACCATCACCCGATGTACTCTGTGCGAGAATCAAACTCAAAATTCCTCAATACGCATATTGCACGTTATACATCAATTAATAATATATAGCGGATTCCGTCTGTTGCACTAAGAGTACCCTACACACGCAGTACACGCGCTCATATTACATAATAATAATATATAATGTTGATATAATTATTATCATTGCCTGTTCGCAGCACAGCAGGTAATATAGTATTGTCGCGGGAATCGGTCACAATACATATTATTATTATTATATTGGTTTTCACTTCAGAGTGTCATTAACGGCTTTGTCTGATGCATTTCTGGCGGGCGGCGACGGGGGAGGTTTCTTGATTGACAAAGCCCGTGGCCGGGCACCAAGTCACGTGCACCTATATTCGGTTTCCCATCCCCGTACGTGGCGGCGGCCCGAGAGTCCCATTTGGCTAATGACGGCGACGATAATTACATCACGTATACGGCGGATATGACGTGTGCGCCGCCGTTAATGCGTCCCGCGTTCGGCGCCGTGTGATCCGGGCCGAATTCGTTTAATGTTCGATTGTGCAACCCCGAACGACGAAACTTCGTTGGACCGTACAAACATTTACAATATCGTTTTCTCGGTGCGGCGATGACCTCGCGCCGTCAAGTGTGCACACCCCCTAACGCTGATAATATTATAATAAACAATGCGCCGTTGTGTTTTGCGGCGGCATTCAATTAGTGCGATTCCGTGTCACCGCGACTCGGAACCTATTCATATTATATAGTTATTGTTCGGTTCGGCGTTGGGTTTTTGGCGTTCGACATTTTAAGGGTTTCCGATTTCGGTTTCGGTTCCCGAGACATAATATTGCGGAACAAAAAAAAATCATTCGGGTTGTAGACGTTTTAGTAAATTCCGGCGGTACTGGGAGGGACGAAATTGCTCTTTTAAATCGTATAAAAATCGATATGCCGCGAATAGTGACAAAATAGCAAAATCTAATTTTGACCATAGTTTAGGGAAAACAGTCATTGCACACTACTGTTAATTCTCAATACTCATACCTATCTATAATATTTATTTTTAAATATTAAAATAACAAAATTAGATATCTATTCTTGAATAAACAAATATTTATATATTATTTTATATGATTTACCGTATATACCGTATATGACGTCAAAATAATATCACGGATATGCTGCCTATGATGATATAATATAACGCACTGTTGTTCCTGTTCTCTTTCGACAATATGATCCAATGAAACTTCTAAATACCGGACATTGTCGGTCACTGAGATGTTGTCCATTATTCATAGGGCTCTGTTTGTAGTAGTTTGTTTCCAAAATAACGTCCGCTATTTGAAAGTGCAGGGGAGGTTACGCCGTATTATGTCACTCGCTACAATACTGAACGAAATAAAACAATTAATGCCTAAATGATACAATTTTGTCGACCATAATGCATGCATTCGCCCGAACTCAAAAATACGAGCACAATAATCGAGCAAACAAAATGACGTTGGGGCGTGTACTTGTTATAGATCTCTCGTCTCGACTACTGTACATAGTGCGCACCGACCAAGTGCCAATTATAATACACGTATTTATCATATTTTCGGGGCTGTGCGAGTAGAAAAACCCGTGCAAGACTACGCGTCGACAACGACGACGGCCGCGAATTCGGTTGACAGATAGCCGTTCGTTTGTTTGACAAATTCGTCCGTCCGCGAAATGTAATCTCGGCGTAATCCTACTGCGACTTCTATCGGCGCTGTCGCTTTTCCCGGAGCAGACAGCAGGTGCGTTTGTCCCGTTTAATGCTTTCTGCCGTCGTCCGTATAACAATATATATGTTTTCCACGTCTAAGGGGACGTCGTCATTTTTTTGGACGGTGTCGATTCACCGTGAGCCAACCATCAATAGTTAAAAGTACCATTTACCTAGCTATATTATGGCGAGACGATGATAATATTATTTTATTATTGTTTAGGTCCAGCGCGTGAACATTTGAACGTTGGCGTAGTTGTTGGTTTATTTTTAGACACGGCCCGTAGTAGACTACATTAACCAATTTTTGTTTTTTTTTTCTTAGAACGTTAAACAATGAACAATTTTATTGATACAAATTCTGAATCTTATGATTGCACAAATTTTCAATACACTCGTGAGCAGACTGCTTGATCGCACCACGGTTGGCTATTAATGTTATTTTTATTGAAAACGTATCCACTGTTATCAACGTCTTCACAACTTGAAATTAATTGATGTAATATAAAATAAACAGGGGCCTTTAAGTTGGTCATTATATTTATTGTAATTACCGAACAAATGAAACTTACATATATATATATATAAACTGGATTCACAATAATTTAACAGAGGTACAGCTTGATACTCTGACAGTACTACACCGCCGTTTACGAGAGATACGGTAGAGGCTCGTTTGAACACAAACTGTCCACGCTGCGAAATCTTCTAGCCGTATCCATTCACACGCACAATATGCTAGCTTAACATTAATAGATATACTAACACACTATATAATTATTAGGGGTTCTCGACACCATAGATCAATGGAATATTATGATACCTCTGATAAAAAAATAGATTATACGAAACTATCGAGACTTTATTGCTCTTATAATCAGCAAAAAAAAAAAAAAAAATAATAACTTTGATATCAATAAATGTGAATGGTTTTATGAGATAATGAAAAAAAAATATTATTATTTAAATAATGTTATTAGGTAATGGGTATAATATACCATTATACATATTGAAAAAAGGCCATGAGAGGATAACTAATAGTACCTATTTACTAGTTTAAAGGCCACCTTAAAATATTTTAAAATCGATGTCCTATCCCCGTCCTCTTTGTTTTTTTCAAGAGATTTCGTTTTTATTATATAAACATATTTCACAAACCCATACGCTTTTTGTCTCAATTTATCATCGATACACAGATTTATAACCATAATGGTATTTAGAATGTCACGTTTGCTAGAAAACAAATTGATGACATAATTCGGCCGACTGGAGAACATTGTAATAGATAATATTCGTGAAATTCGTATGCAGCACTGATGGAATTCAATTTATTAACAGCGTGCTGTACGGACGATTATATATATTAAATATAGCGTTGAGTATATATTGTAAAATTGCTTATCCCGGTTTCCGATACTTTAATCATTTTTTAAATAATACGTATAATAGCACGTCAATATATTATATTAATATTTCAAAGTCGTTTCGTTTTGTCTGTTGCCTTAAACGCATATCTATATAACGCCGGTCTATATACACGGTGCACTGTTTAAAATAATTTAAGTCGTTACTCTGCCGTTAAATCATTACACCCTTAATCAAATTACGAAACGTTGAAAACATTTACTTGATCCATCAACTTTTTTCCAGCTTAGTGTAAGTGTAGCTACGTTATAATATACGAGTCACATCAAAAACTAATTTTCCAACCTTCAAGTCCAGCAAATCAGAATGAATACGGGTGACTGCATTTTTAGAAGCACCGACTACAGTGTTATGTCGTGTGTGTTTAGACCCTACGAAGGATTTGTTTAAATTATTTATAATTTCATATTTTCCAGCAATAGGTACGCAACAACATAAACACGCTTTTAGAAAGCCGATTTATAACACTGCTAAGGTTAAATGTTAATATTATGTGTCATCAGTATACGGACATAAGGTATAAAATACGAAAACAGTTGCAAGTCGCTACTCGTTAGATGTTAGAAATAGGTTGATATAAAATATCATACCATAGTACCTATTATGCATTTTAGTTGCGACTTTATAGTGAATCTGAATGCTAGATGCCAAACATTGTACACAACAAATTACGTATGAGATACGTGCAATGTACACGTCACGGCGTATTTAAATATTTGCTATCTATTGATTTAAAAACTCTAATGTTAAGCGTCTAAAATTAATAGTTCAAATACTCAAATGTAGATCAAGTAATAGTGCATTGACGCACTATAAATTTTAGATTCATTCGTAACATCTTCCATTTGTTATTTATCTATCGCCTTGTCTGCAAACCAGCTACACCCTCTGAGCAGCAATCGACCACGGACAGCCACATTTTATTAAGATATTTTTAATTACTCTAAAATAAGAAGATTGATTTCGTTTGTTGTTTTAAACCACTGATCGTTTACCGCTTTAAACAAATCTTTCATAGTTAGTTGTACTTATGTGGCTATGTGTGATATACCTTAATATAAACCATAGTTGATTTTGTTATGTACATTTATTTCCAGCACTTGTTGTTTCATAAACAAAAACAATATTATGTTTCAGTATGTTTTTTATATACAGTTCGAATGAAAACTTAAACGCGTATTCTGTCATTTATAAATACTGTGTAGGTATGCAAGGCCTGTGTCCAATGCTATATATTTTAAACACAAAAATGATAAGTGTCCAGTATCTATATTAAAAAAAAAGTTGGACCCACAAAAATGTATTTTTAATTACGGCTTTTTAGGTACGGTACAAAAACTTGAATGGTCATGAGTATCGTTTTATAATTTTTACATTTTATAAAAATGTTATAATTTATTATTGATATTCGCGTAATGAACAAAATATATTTAAAAAGTTGTACTCCGTTTAACAAAGACGGCGTGCTGCACTACGTAATATATGCGTTCGGGTCATCGGTGTTGGGACTTTGGGGCCAGGGAATATTTTTCGCCTCTGTTAATTGAAACAGAATCGGACGAAAAAATCATCAATAATATTACATATTATGTACTGCCATGCGTATCGGTCATAAAACGTGACTGAAAATATACGATTGCGATTGATCAAATTCCTTGTAGGCACGCATATTGTACCGTGTTCGTGGTTTTAACCGCCGGCGCTATCTGCGCACTTTTACGAATATTTTATAATACGCGTATTATACAGTCGTTTCGAGTGTCGTCGTCGGTGAATAATATTAAAACGTGTTGCAATCCACGAGTTTTCGAATCCGGACGAAATAATACAACATTGCGTGTTTTTAACTTTGACGCCGTGACGTATCTCTTTCTCTCTCTCTCTCTTTTTGTCGGAGAACGCGAAACGGCGAAGGGCTTATTATTATTATTGTAATAATTTTATTACAAATGACAGTCATATATTATAATGTTCTCTCGGCGCGAAATCCGGTTTCACTCGCGAATCGATATCATATATATGTGCGCGGACGACGACGCGGAAAAATGTCGCGTCAGCTGTACCTATATAATATTATTATATACACGTTATAATAGTATAATATAATATATGCGATGCGTCTGATAACGGCTTATCCCGCACAAAAACCCATAAAGGTTTCCACCACACACGCGCGCGCGCATAATTGTATGCGCCGGATAAGTATAAATGGCAGGTACTCCATCATTCCGGCGGTGGCGACGTCGTCGTCGTCGTCGTCGTTGGTTTGATATTCATTTTCGAATTTAATACGATCATCTTTTCCCCTCGTTCGTCTTCAAAAATATAGTAATATCGCGGTGCGGTAAATACAGTGCATAGGTAGGTAGCCTATACGACGTGCATATCGACGACAAAATGTTATATCCACCGCTGAAGTTTTTTTTACGTGCGCGAAGTTAGCCCCCGCGCCGGATAAGACCTTTTCCAAAATGATTACGACGGCGTCATAATAGGCTCGACACTATAGCAGCCGATAACTCCAAGGCATGGGCTAAGAAGTTTGGTGGTCGGATTTTTGGGTGAAGGGATTATATACATTGTTTTATTGTTTTGATAAAGCTTATACATACGTTTATTTAAATGAACTAACGAATTCGCGTGACCATTGCACACCTCCTTTCACATATTTTTATTCCTTTTCCGTACAAAAATTACCGATATTTTGTGCATTAAACGGTAATACAACTTATAAACTGCAAACCGTTATACCTCAACTGCAGACAAACACTGTCTTACTCAAAAACTCGTGTGCCCATAACTATATAGACAATATTCCATAAAAATGTCCTTAATCATTCAAATCCTCTTATTTTTACCCTTCCTTTTATAACAGACAGTCTTCTTCGTGGTAATATTCAAAAAAATTGACCACGCAATCGCCTTACCAAGTAGGTAATTAAAATTGAAAGAAAAAAAATCCAGAGTTTGAAGTTTTGAAATAATGTTATTGGACGCTCCCTACTCTCGTGTCATCAAGTATTCAAGTCCTACTATAAATATTATTGCATACATCATTATAAATTGTAAATTTTACTATTTTAATATAAAAAAAAAAATTAGTTTATCATTAGACATACTTGTCGCGGCATCGGTGGCCCTGATTTTACGTAATGTTATTAATTAATATGTTATATTCGCGTTTGATATTCAGAAGCAAACGTGTTAACATAATATATTATAATACCTTGTTATTGTAAACATAGCTAACATTTGTGGTCAATATATACGACCGTTCCCTATTGCGCATATCATTATTATAATTTTGATAACCGTATAATTAATATGAAAGGTGTGAGTGTGCGACTCGTCTATTAACACATATTATAAACCTTTTACTGCAGTCGTACCTATGAAATATTATAATTTGACACTGCCCAGTATGCGCTTGTTTATAATTCCGTTCGCTTGACGGCAAATGATTTAAATAAATATATACCATTGAAACCCTACATTGGTACCTATTTATATATTTATTTTACAGGTTGCATGTTAAATCGTCGACGACCTAAAACGTAAATATAGAATTTCTGTATTTGATATGCTTGAAAAAAATCGTTTTTTTTTTTTTCAATCACTCGCGAACAAAATATACATTATAACAGTTGTTAACAAATATTTTATACTTGTTTAATGTTCACTGTTAGAAAATAGTACCTTAATGTGATCAATTACGATTCTTGTAAAGTTGTGAACACTGTAGCGTATCTATATAGTCTTAATTGACATATAATATATTGTTAACAAGCGATTCACCGACAAATCACTTTTCGAAGTAAAATAATTCAAATTTCGGTGTAATAATTGATAAACAAACCGTGTGCGTTCTGTTTCGAAATCGCATATTAGTTCCAAGTTTGTGTGATTTAAGCAAACGTCGGTTTAAATCTCGACAGTATTATAAACTTGTTTGAGTTGGTAAGTATACATATGCATAATTATACTATCTTAAGCAACATATAAATACGGCGCGGCGCTGAAGGTGTACCGAACCGTCAGGATATTACTTGTTGAACTTGTGCCGGAAGTCTATTTAAGTATTAGTTGATAGGGCCATATAATAATTGCGAAGTTTAATGGAAATCGGTGCCGACACGCTCGCCGAATTCGCCAACTGTACGTCTGAACAGTCAAAACGTGCAATAAAAACCACGAGTTAGAGAGTATAGTACTTGCGACGAATCGGAGATAGCTTTGATCGACAAGTCGATATATTAATATACCTATTTAACAAATGGCCGCGGTTACAAAAATCCGTAATAGTGCAATACGGCTTTGACGCCGAAACGAATATAAAACGATTTACTACTGCTATATGTATTATTATTATACGTTGCATTATAAACATCAGGGATAAATTTGAAAAAATGTACAATTTATTTGTTAGAATAGTGTTGTTAGAATAATATTCAGATCAGACACTTTTGCGATCTTCGTCGAGTCGTGACGTAAGACGTCGCAACGTGATCTATTTGTACGTTATGCTCACGTGTATATAGGTACCACACTACCGCCTGTATATATATATATATATTGTAAAAAAACGTAATTTTTCGTTCCTAACGGTTTGTGCACAACTCGGACCGATTCTACAAAGCGTATACTCGCTCGTAAGTATGCACAGGCTCACATAGTTTTAATCGGTACACAGATCTGGGCGGTCACTCCGTCGGTCAACACGACTGTCTGTGCAGCACCGTAAGTATTATAATATTATAAACGCACAACGATACCGTGAAAATGTGCGGTGTGTTCGCCTTGGGTACAATACTACAGGTATAAACCGCGTGTGTACGTATTGCACCACGGTGTGCGTGCGCACCGCCGCATCTGCGGCTTTATCGCGTAAAAGCATCGTTAAAACGACGAACTGCCAAAAAGGAAAGGCTATTGGACGGGTTCCAACAAATCACCGTACGTTATCTCGTCTATCCGTGTGCCGTTGACGGTTACCCGAAGAAGAGAATAATAATAAAAAAAACTATTATCGGATTTCGGTATATGCGTGACTGCGAACCGTCGTCGCCGCCAGACGTGTGCCACGCGTGTGTATCTCAACAGAAAATCTCCGACGCCGAAACCCCCTTTGACGCGTTCGCAGTCTGCACACAACGGTAGTCGTCGGACGACTGGCGTTTGTCGTTATTATTATTATTATTGCTCAAAAGTGTCATTCCGGATTTCGATTGTTTTCGGGCCGGGACGGATCCGACGAAGTGTTATGCTAAAACTGTCGAACCCTACACCGCCCCTGTAGTGTAGATGCCAGTTCGCACGTCAGATAATACGACCTACCCATGCAATATATAATACATATATTATACAGGGTCTCCTAAATTTAGCGAGACCAAATATCTGCTGGGGATTATACGCTGGTTCTTATGTGAATTCCACCGTTTTTGTCACACACACGCTTTGGAAGACACTGTATACCTATACCATGTTTACGTGCGCGCACGCTCAACGCCCTGTTCAATAACGCGCGGATCGGCGGTCACCGGCACAGTGTTTTTTTTTTTTGTCCGTCAGTGACGGATGTTGACTTTTTTCTCGTCGGTTTTCCTCTATTTTTTTCAATATTGCATTGTTATTTTACGAGGGTTGTCGAAAATGCTTTAACGAAGAGCTATGCGTGGCGGTGACATAAACATGCAGGATTTTCATCCTTATTTAAAAAATTATAAACAGCTACATAATGAATAAAAAACCATAAGTATCGTCTCTACATTTTACGTCTGTGTACGACGACAGCAGTTCACATTAAATTGACACCACGGTGATATGATGAATACCTAATATCCTACAAGTATATTACTCATATATACAATTTGTATTTTCTATAAATCCACGAATTGTTTGAAAACGATTAATATGACGTTAATTTTCTATGAGACATTGACTTTCTTTGTATTTTAGGATACAACAGTTTTCGGATTTATAATTTTGATGTTTTTCTACGATTACACAGCGCAAATTTTGTGGCAAACACCACGAAAACCGTTAGCTGACGTAATAACTAATAATATTAGTAATTTTAGTAAGTTACTAATAATATTAGTAACTTTAGAGTCAACTTTCTAAACGAATGATCTATTGGAATGCATTCGTGTAATTAAAACAACAACTTTTTCGTCTAATAGAAACATCACACATTCACACCACCGAAATGATTATATCTATATGTACCTTGTGAAATAAGTCTGGAATTTAATTTTTTTAAACCAATGCAGATGAGATGATATTTTTCAATAAACACTGTGGTAATATATGTAAATAATATACGTAAATATATAGCTAGAACATTTAATATTTAAACGTATGCAAATTTATTTTATGTTCTTGTAATAAAATTCGAGTAGCTCTCCCGACTTATAATTGTCATGGATCATGATAATAACTTTATTAATGACTAAAATACCTTCCGTGTAAATGGAAATGAAAAATGTATGAAAAATATTTTATAATAATATGTAACAATATCTTATATTTTCAACACACTTTGTGTCATAGTCGTTATAGCGAATGCCTGTGATTTGTTTAAATGTTTTTCAGACATTATTTTATAGTTGTTATTCCTTCGTTCCCATAGAACAGATTACCTAACATAAGTATATAATATACAATTAGTGTTTTTCTTATACCAGACATAATGTATGTCATATATAAATATATATATTTATGTATATACCTACTTTTAAGTGCGCGGGGAGAAGTATAAATGTGTTTTTTTTTATGATCATCAGCTGCAGGCCTCTCCGGTCGTCGTCGTGCGTATGAAATTTCACATTTTATTACAATTTATTTAAGGGCTTGACAAATTTAAAAAGAAAAAATAATTTAAGCAGCTGGCTAACGCAGAAGAAACCATTTAAGACCCTGCGCCGGTATTTGTACGGACGTGCATAAAAGTATATAGTAACTGTAGAATAAAAAGCGCATTAAACGAGAGTCTTTTAAGTATTACATAGCAGCACAACAATAATATAACGCGTGCGTAGGAAATGTGATCAACCGTTGTTGTAACGTTTTAAGACCTTAAAAATACATTTAAAAACTTCTTATATTTATTATACGGTAGAACAGAACTCTACAGCAGGTACCTACGACTCTGTTTGTATGACGACAAAACGAAATTTTCACGGTCGATAAAAAATAATAGTGTTTCGCGTATTATAACATCGGTGGTATGTGGGTTAATATATATATATATATATATTATAGTGTAGAACGTTCGACCGATTTCAAGTAATGTTTTCACCGGGATAAAGTGTTGAAAACCAGATCCAACCTCCGCGCGCGTGATTATCGTGAGAAAAAATAATGCTTTTAATTATCCGAGGGTAGTTTTACTTATTTTTAACGCGTAACACACACACATTTACAGCCGCAGTCTACACCAGGCGCCCACCAATCATTGGCACATTCACTCGAAAAATAATAATATGTTTGCTGTGACACGAAAATATATATTATAATACGCGGCATCATTACTCGAACGTGCACAAGTGCAGCACCGACAATATTGTCGAACCGTATCCCCGAGGAACAACGAGTTACGCGTTACGATCAAATATATTATACTGCATTGTCAAAAACCATGTGTGTTCCTGTCCACCACTTCAACGAGTAAAAGTTATAATAAGAGCCCCCGTCAAAATTGAATATTATATTTTTAAAACACACTGTTTGTTTGAGGGCAGACGGGCGTGATGAAACGGCAGTCAAGTGTTTTATCATTATTTGTTGTTTTTTTAACGACAAGAAACTTTATCTACAGCGCATTATGACTTGGGACGAAAAATAAACTAAATAGGGATCGCGATTTTTTAGTAGTAACGACGGTATTAATACCTCGTAGCTATTAAAATATTACAAATCATAATAAACGTCACCGTCGGAGTTTAACAACATAGTATATTTACTTAAAATATATTATACATAAATAAACGTGACAAAGCCAAATCGAAGTAAATGCGATTGACGAGACTTTAATTTTGAAACTGATGTATGTAAAAAATACGTATAATCGTGTTTGTATTCATATATGTGGTATTATTATAAATTATAATATACAAACAATATATAGCTGAACATAAACATTTGACAAGAAATGATCAAAAATATATAATTGATTACGATAATGCGTAATACGATATTTGTTGTACGACATGAAATATTTTGTAAAATAATCACGTTATGTATACTCCGGTATCCTACCCATGTAGGTATATATTTTTAGCTATTAGGTACCAGTAAATCCGGTCACGCATCAATCAATGTAATGTTTTATAGGTAGGTAACATAAACAATTTGAATAGTTTATATTATATTACATTATTATTTGCACAGCACGACCAACGATCCTGCAAAGTCTTGGTAGGTGTGTATCTAAGCTGCTGAGTATAAAAGTAGTATAATATAAAAAAATATAATATGTAATATGCTACTATACTGTATTTTAATGCACGTGTTACTTATAGGTATACTTATAACTTATAACCAATAGTCAATAGCCTATGTTTGATATTATTAATTCGTACCTGTACAAAATATTATATTATACAATGGCGTTACGTATAAATACATAATTTAATATTTTTTATTAACAAGTATATTGTAAATAGCGAAATGCAAATACAAATTTCAATAGGAAATTGGTAGGTAGGTATATCACTTGAACACGGCTGAATAGTATAATATAGCCTGTAAATTATATTACAGGTGTGGTCATTTTAAAATTTACAGTTATATAGGTATGACGTGAAATGGCCATAAATCACATTTAAAGTTGTCATTTGATTAGGTAGGTACCAATTTTATTGAAATTTCTTACGACACGTTTTTACGTTCAGATAAAATATAATATAATATATTGCATTATGTGTTAAAAGAATGTAATAATATGACCGCGTTTGAGTGTTTTATTATGTTTGTTTGTATAACCAATTAATAATCCTATCTATATTATCTAGTTACAACAATGATAATGTATCATTTTTTTAATAACAATCATCAGGAACAATTATTTAGATATCTATTTTGGCATAGATCTTATAACAATTTCGTTCGATTTATAATATTTAATGTTTGTAAAAATATATTTAGAAAATAATGACGTTTTTAACATTTTGAAATACCTCAATTCCAATAGGTACATGGTTGTAAAAAAAAAACACGAAATAATTAATATTTATATTTTTAGAAGAAAGGTGAACGATTTTCTTCGACTTATCTGTCTACGAAATAAGTCCATTGTATAAAACGTACGTACAATATGAAGTACACATTTCTAGAAATTATAATTGATTGTGACATTTACCACTTTTGCAATAGGACCGGCCTACGTGATATCTTATTTTACTTTGTCCGTTCTTCCTACACGGTCAACGGTCATGTAGTACAAGTGTATGTACATAGTTAAAAAAAATAAAAATATACTTTGTTAAATGGTAATTATTCAACCAAACGCGCTACGGAATTTTAAAATGTTGTCAAAGGCCGTATTTTTTATTCTTACATCATAAATTATTATTATTATTCATTTGTAAATGGGTACAACGGAAAACGTCCTTTAGTTATGTGTAACACGAAGGGGCTGTTATTATTATATTATTCGTGTTTTTAACCGGTAAACCACTATTTACAGCGTTCTTTGTATTTTTACACTTTTTATAAAATAATCATTTACGGGTAGCGTAATGTTTACTAATATATATATATATATATCATATTATATAAATATAATAAACGAAAACATTTTGAATTCATTTAAGAAGAAAAATTGGGAATTATGTACGTGCTTGGCGTGTCTCTAAGCTCCAGGTGGGCCTCGACCCGTTGCCCACATCTAGATCCGTCTCTTGTGACACAAATAATTTAGGAATATAGGTCTTGATTTTTGCGTTACTCCTGTGGACATATTGGTGCTGGCAGAGATGACGATGCGTACGGTTGCAGCGAAAACGTTTATGTGATATTAATATAATATCGTGTTATTTTTTGTTTATGTTATAATAATAATAATAATACGGAAGCTCGGGGAATTTTTACGACCCGATTAACGTGTTGCAGGGTCGGCCCCAAAGTTTCCGTGACGTTTATTGCAGCCCAACTATATACGACATACCGGCCAGCTATATTATATTATTATTAATTAAAAAGTACGAACAAACACTATGAGGACACACACACACACACACACACACACACACGTATTTGGTACCTTTATATTGCGATATAATATTTAGAGACAACCGTCAAGACGTATCTACGCGTAAAAGAGCAAAATATTTTTATTTTTTTTTTTTTTTCATTGAAAAGAATATGTAAATAATAAATTTAACAATTTATATAACATTTTTGAGTACCTATATCGTCTCCTTAAAGCTAGGCTTGTGTTGGTAACAGAGAGTTGCAGATTTTTAAAATAGTAGGTATGGATTATTAATCAATTAGAAACTAATACACGAATAAAGTTATAATAGATGATTACAATTTATTAACAATTTATAGATTATAAGGTAATGAAAACTAATATACATGTATACACCATGTACAATACAATAATTTAACTGCGGGGTGCATTTTTTATGATCGTCCAACACGCGATTGTCTATTATTCTTGTTATTATTATTTTTATTTATCATATGTATATTATAATAATATAAAAATGTGTGACCTATATTATATATCATCATAAAAATGATCGACGTGTGTATTATATAATACAATAACGCGCGTTGTGCTATTCCAAATAACTCTTCGAACCAACGCTTTCGTAAGCGCGTCAAGACTCGCGAATTGTGCTCGGCGATCGTCGCGGACTGCAGTTTTCTATATCAGCTATAATTATATTATATTATTGTTCTACGACAATGAGGCTTAATGTATTTTTAAAACAGTTCAAATAAACAACTTCCGGTCATTTGATTGACGCCGTCGGGTATACCAGTACATATGGTACCTACGCAGGTATAATATATGAATTGCGAATTATATTATTATCGTATACTTCTACGTAATATATTAATATAATGATTTGGCGATAAATCTTTAGAAAATATAATTTTAGAAATCACTTTTGGGCTTTGTAATTTCACAATATCGCATTAGATGTTACGACGAACCGTAGTTAAAAATATTAACCTGAACAAGTCAGAATCGCATCACTATCCTCTTACATAAATAATATTATTCAAATATGTGATCGCTGTTCGATGATAGCTATGTACCGGAGTAGTATTGCTTATAGTGAAATAAAGACCGACAGAGGGCTCGATAGATAGAGTGATGGATAGAAAAAAATGACAAAACGTATTCTTTGAGGGATGGGCTTACAGGCGGGAGACAAAATTACCCTATAAATATCTAATGCACGAATTGCGAGTACAATGTTTATATCGAATCCTTCAGACGGTATAAAACTAAATATTATTAGCGTGTATACTGAATTATGCTGGTCAAAGCTTTTACGAATCTATTGATCGCATTTCACAGAAGTAGATATATATTATTATTTATTCATTAAAAATATTGTAATTCTTCTAAAAAATATATACGATTTCATACTAGTTTTGGAAGGCTTTTATTATTCGGTTATCTATCATAATAATATCATATCTGAACACGATTTTAGATTTTAGCACACGTGTGTATAATATGTCATATAGTAATTATTACTACTATATATTATACCTGTATAATATATACTCAATGCGTTCGAAATATATGAATTATTTTAAGACTGAAACCATTAAATATAATTTTTATAAGTACAATCCTACGCATATGACCTCATTATATTAATTATAAGTTATGTTTTAGATTACATATGTTATATATATATATATATATATATATATAGATAAGTACATAGTAAAATTAAAAAGTAAATATAAAAATTGTACATATTTGAAGCGAAAACCTTATATAGGTACTATTAGTATAATAAAATGCAAACTTCAGTGCAAATAAAAATGTTTTTATGTAGTTTTAAATAAAATTTAATGTATCTGAGATGAGATTCTGAATAAAATGACAGTTGGTTCGGCAATGATGTTATCTATTCTGTGGAAACTTTTACGGGCATTTAAAAAGTTTCAAAAGTTTAAAGTAGCCAACTCAATCGATTGGAAATATCATATAGTTCACTAATTGTAAACAATAAGAAAATCGACTTATGATTTTTCTAGTGGTATCAACGCTATTTGAAAATTGTAGCAATCATGTAAGCAGGAGATGTGAATAGTGAAAAATGTTGGAAATATGAAAAGCAAGCACTTTTTATTGTAGGACTTATAAATGGTAAGTACTAACTGAGCACTGCTTATGATCGTTTTTTTACACGATTTATCATTTTCATAATTTTTATTTTTTGATTTGTAATAATTATGATGTAAGTAGATTAGGTATCTGGTACTAATCCGAGCTGAAGGTCAGGTGCAAGAACAATGAGACTAGTGCCCAACTTCGATCATTGTGCCATGTTTAGTTGTTTCTTTATAAACTTTTTCTAAACATATTTAATAAATAAAAATATTTTTAAATAGTTTTATTCGATTTATCGGCGTGAATACGACCGACATATCGGGATTAATGTTACTTTTGCGAGTGTTATTCGTTAAAACACCATCCACCTACCTATAATACATAATTTATTATTTATGAATTAATTAAAATGTCCCATAAATTAAATTAAATATAATTATAATTAAAAAGTCACTGGAGTGAAACTAATATAAATTGCATAAACCTAACACTGTGTTATATTATGAGGTCATTAATAAAACGAGGTACAATAGTTGTTAATAATTTAGAAATATATATTAATATAAAAACAAAATTTTCAATTTTTAATGATTATCTTAAATATAACCCAAGTTGATGCGTCATAGAAATATTATAGATACACAAGTGATAAGTATTTAAAGAATAGTGTAAATAAATGATTATAATTCACACACGTTGACATGTTTTTTTATAATTCGAATAAATTAAGTTTTAAACAACCTTAGCTCATATGTAGATACAACCTAAATACCTGTGTAGGTAATGTATAATATTGTTACACTACAGCGTGATAAATGATAAAACATAAACGACGAGAGAATAATAATAAGTTAATAATTAATAGCGTTCGTTGGAGTATGATGATTTCCGTCCTTGGTTCCAAGATTGAAAACAATTAAAACATTTTACAATTCCCTTCTACGGAGGTTTTCTAATAATTAGAGTAATCAGACTGATTCTGTTTTTATTGTTGCGATAAAAATGTAGATCTGCAGTCGAATTCCGGCGGAAAATGTTAATCGTTACACCGGACTTACAATTATTAATCTTCTCAAATGACTGAGAATTTAATTATTTCGTATATATTACGTTTACGACTCTTGAATCTTGCGGGCTTAGAACAGACACACGATTTTGCGTAATAAATTCTATATTATTATAATACTTACTCATTTATGATACCCATAATATTATTAGTATACTTTTAAGCATCGGACAGCGTTTACGATACACGAATTCTATAAACGAATTTCATTCGAGAAAAAATAAAACCATTATAGTTCATTATAATTTTATGGAATTTAGACTTGTTTAAAACGTTTCCAACTCCACCTAAAATTTATTAAGGACGCGACACGATACAATACGTAACACGCGGTGACGACGTTTATGTTAAATCAGGTATAGGTACTTAAGTCGTGTCTCTCTTTTTATTATATTATTATAATAATATTATTATTTCGTCTATGTCATAAAAAACAAACAAGTTTTGGGATTTCACAATAATTATTATTGTTGTCATTATACTAATAATGTTATGCAAAGGTGAGATACATAAATATACAGTATTATACTCGTCTCCACGTCGTCGCGTGTAATGAATACGGTTTGTTTTAAATAATGTGGATATAATTATAATATGGTAAATTTCTTGATAATAATTACTTATTTTTTTAGATAAAAGAATATTAATGTATTTAGAATTTTTTTTTGCGCAGTTTAAACTAATTTTGAAATCATTAAAAATATATTATATTTTTACTATTTTTTATAGTAATAATTTTTAAGTTTTAATTTTTTGAATTACGTCATATTATATTTTTATTTTTTAATACCATACTCTAAAGCTGAATATTTTTCTGAGAATTTCAATACATAAAAAATCGAAATTGAACGAGTTGTTAATATTAGTTATAGGTAACTTATAATTAGTATATATAAAGTTTAAATGAATGGAGTAAACATTTTACAAGGTAGGTACTTCTGTGCCGCTCTACTAAATTCATCAAAACTTGTAGCACTTAGTGTATATAATAAGTTATAACTAATTAATTACTCGATTAAAATTCAATTTTTATGTGTTGAAATTCTCAAAAACATATTTTACTTAAAAATATAAAATCATAAATGTTATACTATTATATTATTATAAAGCTACCAAGTAATGAGAAAACAACAATGATAACGATAAAAAATAAATAAACATAGGTTTTTCAATAACCACCCCCCCCCATCAATATTTTTTTTTTATGTAATTTATTTAGTGGATATTTTTTTTTTTTTGAAAATGTTGACGTACTCAATTCAAAATACAGACATGTAGTTACTCAGTTATTAAAAGGGAGCACAGAAATAATAGTCAAATATTAAATAATATGATAGTTTGTTAGTATTAAATGTTATTTCTGATTTGAATGGGTAATGTGATGACAGTAAGTCCAACAGATTCAAGTGCTATTTTTTTTTCAGAACAGTTGGTTTTCAATTCTTAAAGTTTTGCAGTAAGCCATTATAATATATACATCACAGTTGATCGTATATTGTAATGTAAAATTATCAATTGGTACCTAATGATGGAAATTTTAATGAGAAAAACCGTGTGGAGATTTTCATTGTTATTGCAGCCATTATAGCTGAGCCATATTGTTATTATAATATTTTATACATGTGTATTTCACGTAAGTTTCCTACAAAATTTAAAACTCGAACTCGTAGTGGCAATACGGCATGAAGGAATAATATTTTGTAAAAAAAATTATAAATAAAGTTTATGGATAGTATTTGAAGTTTTTGACTGTAAGCGGCTTAACTTTTTTTTAATACTTTCCCAAAACGAAATAAATAAATAATAATTTTAAAAGCTTTCTTATTCATATACGTTTCACAGAAAATGTTATTAAACTATAGAGTAATATGGATTTTTTTTATTTTTATTCATTTACTGAATTATCGTAAAATCAAAAACATACAATAACAGTAAATCGATTTTTCACAGCGATATTTCGTTTAAATATTGTATTTAATTACAAAGAATCTCAATTGTATGTATCGGTATAAAGCTCAACCGGTATAACGGTCACAAAAAATTTCGTTGTATACGTATTGTATATATAATACAATGCAAAAATAGTTTTTTTTATAGACTTATTTCACAATAAAAAAAAAAAAAAAATTCAAAACATAAATATAGGCGGATGTGTCATGGTGGGTGTTCGAAACTCGCTTTTAGTAAGTTTCGTTCTTATCGGTTCTACTCGGCCCACAATTTTACTTTGTCATAACAAATTATACTGATTTTAGTGCTATTATAAAGTTGTATATATATTTGAATAATAGGAGCTCATTAAAAAAATTCAATAAATACAATAAATAAAATTTATTGTATAAATACAATGGCATTCGCATTCGAAAACTAAACACTCAGCGTTTTTCGTGTAGTTATTATTATAATGCTTGGGATGATGTAAAAATTTCAAACACAAAAAAAAAAAAATTCAGAATAATTAAAAAAAAAATTTCAAGTACAAAGCAAGCGGTGGTACCTACGTGGATACCACGCGGTCTCTGGAATGAAATCGGAATTTCATGGAAATGCACGAAAATGTCAATATGCAATCGGGATTAATGGGTTCGCGTACAAGGATAAAAGGACGCCACAACCGCATTTGTGTTGTTTTCGTCTTATGAACGCACGATATGATAAATTGTGTTCAAATTTCGTCTAGCAAGCTTTTATAGTAGAGTACACGCAACTTATAGGTGAGAAGGTCATGTGTGTTTTATCACGGATCAAGCGATATTTCGATTTTTATGCGAGTTATGAGTGTTTTTTTAAACCATAATATTTTGCATCACTCATACAACTCGTTTGAAAATATTAAAACGTCGGAAAACCGACGAAAACGCGCGGGTAATATTGTCTTAGCTTTATGTTCGACGATGGGTAAAATGTCTCCGTATATCCAAAGGTAATAATAATTCACAAAATCGGAACCGGAATTGTGACGCGAATTCGACACCCGTACGTCCCGTACGTCCGCAATAGTACGCGTGTTATGGGGGGCGTGGGGTTCTCTCAAGAACACGACGGAGCTGGCAGCCTCCGAACACCCTGCACGCGCGACGGCCGTAATGGTTTGGAAACGTCGACGGGAGGCATTGCAGATGTTTTCGTTTGAGCCGCGAAGAAGACGGCGGACCCTCCTCTGCGGGCGAATCGAACGTCGGGGCCGTTAACTTTGTGTCGATATGCGTGCGTGCGTGCGTGCGTGCGTGCGTGCGCGCGCTTTACACATCAATCAATAACACACTCGCCGCACGCATTGCCGCGATAGGCGACCTCGTCGTAATTACGATAATTGAAACTTGTTTGCTTGCCGCGCACTCGCCGCCCCCCCCCCCTCCCGCCGCCACCGGCCCCGGGTGTTCCAAATTTCAGCCCTCGCTCCTGGCCGGCCAACCGAGAACACCGAAACGCGCGCTCGCCCAGCTCGTCGGCGTCTGTTGCTGTGTGTACGTGCAACACAATATAATAATAATAATACGTATGACGTTAATGGCGCATTATATGCCTACCTACGTACGCACAAACGCGCGGTCGCCGGTGACAAACGAGTCGGGCGAGATCGCGCGCGCGTCCGAAAAACAGTCGCGTCCATAAATCGTGCGCGTTACGCCCCCGCGCGCGCGATAATGAACAAAAGGACATTTTTGGAGACGGCGCGAGCGCTTCGGGTCCATAAATCTCGGATGGGACTGTCGCGTCGGCGGGGAGGACTCGCAGATGCCCCCCCCCCACCACCACGATCCTCCCCGGAGGGAAAAGCGCGGCTAATTGAACGACGACTGAAAATAGAACCGTCCGCTGTGTGTGTGTATATATATATGACTGCCACACGGGCAATATAATGTTTATGGTATCTCTCGCAAGTCTGTCTGTCTCTCTCTCTCTCTCTCTCTATCAATAATTATTATCAACCGTCGTACGGCCGGATACGCTAATATCTGCCGTGTGTACACAGTCGTCGCAATAATTATTGCCGCGACGATAATTTTTTTATCGTTCAGGGGCCGACTTATGTTATAATAAATTATGGTCGGCGGGCGCATCGTCTCCCGTTATGAAAGTAATATAATAATAATAATAATAATAATAATAATATTACACATGCAAGTCGCGACGAGATAACGGAGTCGCGGCGAAGGGGCGCGAGCCGGTCGCCGTCAGTCGTGTGAAACATATTTTACGATTACCCGAAATAACAGTTGTTATTAATTATTATCATTATTGCGCTCACATACAGACACACGCACACATGCGCACAATAAACTGTAGCGTAGGAAACAAATGGACCACGCCACGCCACGCGGCCGCAGTGTATGGCGAAAATCCAATACTTTTATTGGGAATTTCGTTTTGAGTATATATATATATACGGACCGAGAGTATCCCGCCGAGTTTGTTCCGCCATAGATAACATTTTTTTCTCGAAATTTATATTTTTCGTACGGTTTTAGGTAGGTGTTCCATTGCGCTGTCCTTAAATATGCGATTTACCAGAATTCTTCTTAATATTACAAAATGTATTCATACGATTACGTTATGATGCCCTTACAATTTTAATGAAATTTTATTGTAATGTGCAACGCAATATTATACTCTTAAATATTTATGTTTAGAACACATCTACTTGTATCTGATATTGTGCATCCTATTCATTTTTTGTCCCATATTTATTTCTGATTTTTTATGTGCACATATAATATGACTGTAATGAAATCAATAGTGATCAAGAAAGTAAATCTATAATATTATATTTATAATAATATCTGTAGGTTGTTGGGAAATATTGGGAAAGCTCTTATATATTCATGAATTAGCTATATAGATCTGACTATAATTTATTATGAACATTATTTTTTAACTTGTTGCATTATACACAATATATTCGTGCAATTAGTGGATTTAAATACACAGCTATGCTTACTAAAACATTTATCTTACAACACATACTTATGACTTCTAATCTTTTTTTGTTAGACCGTATACAAGAAGTCAGCCATGCGTGATATGTAATTCTTAGAGATAGTAGTTTTTTGGTTTACTTAAACTCGAAATGAAAAAATTTAAATATTCGATTTCGTGTTTTTTATAAAAACCAAGTAGGTAGCTGATTTATGTAAATATTTTTTATTCAAATAGTTGGGCAAGTCTTAAAGTTTAGGCATGGGGCATACCCTAAGTGGCAGTGTATTATATAATATATCCCGAGGTTGGGTTGGGTATAGGAAGGTGATATATAGCAAACATTATTGCGTGATGTAAATTATAATTTACAATATATTATGTTTTAAAAGAAAACATCTTTCCAAAACTGTGTGGTTGACCTGTGAACAAGTTTTTTTGGGGCCAAGAAGAAAATCAATTACTATAATCATATTAAATTACATTATTCGTGGCTACGGCAAAACATTTTTTTTTTCTTCAAAAACTAATAGTATTATTTTTATATGCTTGCCGCGCTTGCATGGTCTTATGCACTCTTATGCAATGAAAGCGACGATGGTTTTAGAACACTATATACTATTTATATGATTCACGTAATACCGCTGTGGATCTGTTGACTCGTAACTCGTTTTCTTTGGAATACATTCGTTTTAATTAATTTTGCTTGTTAATGTTAATTATATTATAAGTGTAACAACGGTAGAAGGCCGTTCTGTTTGCTATGCATCACCAAATCTGTACGTAGAACAGTCGTAAAACATAATATTATATAGGTAACCGAATAATTTGAAACAAAAACCAAACGAGGTCTATAACAGATTGGCAATTTTTTTTTTTTTTAATATTAAGGTATTATAAATATAAGCTTTATAACGTATAAGCATACCTACTAAAAGGTTAACATTTGATTATTTAACATTTATATAGCGGCAAAATGATCAGTATATAATTTTTGTAATTAGTGACATAGCTTTTATATGAGGGGGGGAGGGGAGGGTCAGTTGCAAATAAATTATCATGAAAGAACAATTTTAAACCTAGGTACCTGCACATTTAAATAATAAAAAGGCCAATGAGGGGGATATCTGGCCCTCCCACTTCTCCTTTGCATAATACGCCCCTGGTTGTAACATAGGTACTAGACAGATCTATATAATACTATGCATGTTAATAGCAATAAACATTCTATGCACATTTTATGTGACTTATCCCATTTGCTCGTTCTCTTTCTGGATGTATCTTTGATTTATTATTAAGAATCAATTCCATATTAGCCAACATCGAAATTAACGATGTTCAGAATTATATAATTATGTTTTTACTTGATCCGAAACAATATTTGGAACATTGGAATCGGCCCCGAACAATCAAGTGTATAGAAATATTTAAAGGCGCAAAATCCGCCCACGATACTTATAGTTTCTCATTAAAAAAAATGTAAATCATTTACTATTCAAATCATGAACCTATGCAAATAACAGATTGTAATACGACATTTTTGATTGTCTCGGACAAATATAATTCTAGTGCATTTGTAAAATGTATGATTTTCATATGCATCTGTAGGTTATTTATAACCGTAATAATGTGTATACCAGCAAGAATTATAAACAAATGTTGTGCAAACAGTAGTACAATACCCCCATAACATCATGACTGGCGATAATGCCGCAGAGGGAGTAACGTTTTGGTTTTTCAAAGCCGCGTTGAACTTTGAAGCAGGCTATCTACCGGCCGCTGTTGTTGGACGACATTAACACGTCACCATAATAATAATAGTAATATAATATACCACCAATCGATTGAGAATAGTCTACCGCTTCAGCGTGTGGTTAGGTGGTTATATATCGATGAACGGTCAAATCGATTAACTGTTAAACGACATAATTTCATTTTGAACACGGACCCATTGCCTACACACGGAACACGGTTATAGTGGAATAGTACCTTGGACCACGAACGACGGTTGTTCTGCCGTCGATATCACTTCCTGTATAACATACACATATGCGTTGGTACCGGTCACCGTGTTTCACGCGGCGCCGTGTGTTATAATATGGTATCATTATTGTGAACATTATGTATTTTTCCATTTCGTACGGCGGCGCACAGTCCTCAGCCGAAGTACTATGTGTTCTAGTCGAAAACGAATGAGATATAAACTCGTCGTTAACGGTATAATGTACCTCCACCACAATACCCGATGGAAAACGAAAGTCATCAAAACGATGGCGGTCGATGTGCGACTATTAATCATGTGTTTACGTTTCCCAAAGGTTAAAGTGTCACAACTATATATGTTCGCACCTTTTTCGTATTTTGATTTAGTATCCAAATGTCGTGTTACGCAATCATTTTCGTCAATCTTATGCATGTAGTTGGCGTTACAGTATTTAAAATGTGAAAAAGTATGATTTCAAACTTGTATAATCCGCTCAAACCCTCGAAATTCAATTTCGTGTGTGCACTAGTAGTGATCTAAGACGAATTTTGATCAAACTATTAATTCCTTATATTATAAAGTAATAAGAGAAAAAACTGCATTCAGTTTTGTAGCTCTAATAATTACTATTTAAGTGACACACGTAGGTAAATATAGAACCATATTGATTGCTAAAATGTGTTGAAAAAAAAAAATGTTTTTAGTATGGAACTTTGTTTAATACAGTATAATCAACTGTATTTGATGGGTAAAAATATGCCAAAATTTAAAAAAAAAAATTATCTAATTTTTAGAACGTTTGACGTTTTCCGGAAATCATAAAAAACTAAATAATAAGATTTCGCAGTATATTTATCTTGATATTATTTTGAAATTTTTTTTTCTAAGTTTCGGTAGCACATTTTTTTTAAATAATATATTAAAACACGTTTATTTTTATCGTAACCTATTAAACCTACACATTGTTTTTATAATTTTATTTGACCAACACTTTCAATAATAGTACGTCGCTGTACCATCGACTATAACAATAGGATGCTTGCAGTTGACATAAACGACGACATAATAATAGTAAAATATTAAACCATTAAAACGTCATAAAAACGCATTAGCAGGTGCATAATCACGAGTGTATCCGCCCATAATAACGTCCTAGGTGGGTTTGGGTATGAATACTGCTGCTGCGGTGTTGTGATATTTTAAATACATTCGAGTAAATTTCTCTAAAACAACAGAAACTATCAACCGAGATCACGAATTTATTATCGTATTGTTTTTTTTTTTTCAGCGATATTTCAGTAATCGTATTGTGCGGCTGCTGTAGAGACAAACTAATAATAATACGTCATACCTACCTAATAGGTATTATGATCATCCACGTCAACGGCTTTCGAATGTTCTGTAGACATTTATAGTACACCCACACGTGTGACCGTGTACAGATATGTTGCGCCACGAGTGTATAAACACGTAGATACTTGCAGCACGTGTGGGTGAATAATAATCACTCGTAATTCGTAATTCATATACTATAATATTATAATCATATTATCGTAATGTAGTTATAGGTCGACGAGACGGACAATCGCGCGCTGCTAATACCCGCGAGTCCCCGACGACGGTAAATCCACCGACGACGTCGTTATATTATTATTACTATGGTCCGACATCGATTTAAAATAATTTTTTTATCGCCGTAGTTTTATGCAGGCACACCGTATAGGTACGCGAATGTCGAGATGTACTTATAAATAAATTTATATGAATATGTGTGTAAATAATTTATTATTATGAATTTATGACGAGTGTTGCACATTACAATTGTGCATTTTTTCTGATAAAGAGCACACGTCAAAAACCGGATTATCGTGTTTCGTTTATCGCAAACGTTTTGTATTTTACTAAATGCCACAACAGTTTTCGAAAAGTACGACTACCCATACGCAACTATAATGGCAAAATTATAATATCATTTGCGTAAATGTTGAATGCTAATAAATTAATAAAAGAAAAGCGCCTTCGTTCAAAGTGCTCGTTAACCGGCGTTTTGCAAATTATTATGATATTTAATATCATTTTATTGTTTAATATATTTTTGGACGCAAAACGTGATAGGTATAACATTATATTATGCGTACAAATGCGTAAAAAATTGTTATTGAGTATGCTTTTTGCGCGAGTCCGCGTCGTCCACATACGATCGATCTGTGTGATATATTATAATTATTATTATTGATGGACGATAGTTACCACTACCGTAGTTGGAGCGACGTTGTTGATTTTTGTGTTTCCGAAAATCATAAAATGTCGACCTCATTGCACTGTAAGCGCCATTGGATTGGCTGGACATAGTGATGGACACAACCGAAAATCATTGCTGCCATCATTGGTCCCTTCAGTATATTATCATAGATAAATTGTACCACAAATAAAATGATATGGCAGTCTTGCCTACCCATTTTTAGTAAAATAATAACCGTTTTTGAATTTATGAGGCTTGTAATTAATTACACCGTGGCATAATATGACGTTTGCATTGCGCATATATAAATTTGAAATTTATCATATCGTCAGGCTGGGTTTGACATATTGTATGCAATTTGCATAATTGTTCTATTTTTAGTAAATGTTTTTCGAAAAATATTATATTATATTGAAAGTATGCGCAAATATTTTATAAACTTGTTTTCTCATAGTTTTTGAATATTTATAAAAGTAATTTGTAATAATTATAATTTAAAAATTCAAATTTACAATTTTTTTATAAAATATATTTTGTGTTGAAAACATTAAAGAATACTAGTTATTTTCAAATAATATCAATAACTTTCATCTGGGAATATTATAAATTATTTTAAAATATATAAGAAAATAGTTTTTTTTATTTATATGAGATAAGATGTTCCTAGCCTTGGCTATCTACATCTAGTGATATTTACAGTGGTACATTTATAATTATTTGAACATGATTATTAATTAAGATAAGAATTAAAATAGCAAGACAGAATTAATTATCTATCTAAGATATATACATTGGTAATTTTTAGACCAGATTGATATAACTATATTTGTAACAGTGAAATGATTAGCTAAAATAAGATAATAGTGATAGTATAAAGGCATAAACAAATATGAACATATATAACAGATAATCGAGGCATATTTAACGATAAAATAGTACGACTTTTAACAGACAACATACAGCTGCGGCGTATTTTGCGTTGTTGTTAAACAAGAAGGTCGTGCGGACGTCCACGTTTTAGTCTACATTGAAGCGGATGCACGTGCAGATTATAATGGAGTGAGCCAGTTGAGTTTAGCAGTGGGTTGTGGAAGTTTTTTTTAATAAGGTTTTTATGTGGTCCACGATTTCCTGGATTTGAAGTCTTTGTGTACGTTTACATTCCTTATAAACTAAGGCGCGTTTGTAATAAAGCGTAGCACTTTATTTTGAAAGATTTGAATTTTACTGATGTGAGAGGACGCACATTTCCCTCCAAACCGGACATGCGTAAGTGAGTAGTGGGCGTAGAATTTGTTTGTATATAAGAAGAGAGCATTTTTACTGTATTGAAGATTTTTTATCGAGAATAGGGTAATATGGAAAGGCGCTGGTATGCTTGTTAAAGTTTTGATGAGATATGGGGCTGCCATGTTAGCCGTTTATCCAAAGTTAAGCCAAGGTATATTACTGACGAGTTCAAGGTATATTTACATTGTTGAATATTAATTGTGCAGGGGGCGGTAACGACGAAGACTGAAGATAACACCTGTGCTTTTTGACGCGTTTATTTGAATACGCCATTTTTTACACCAGAAAGATATTGTATCAAGATGGACTTGCAGATTTGTGGTTATTGCTTCCATGTTGCGTGATTCGGTGAAAATTATCGTGTCGTCTGCAAAGGGGGCAATATTCGTATGAGGTGATTGGGGGATGTTGTATACGTAGATGTTAAATAGTATGGGACCCGGTTTAGATCCTTAGGGTACACCAGCTGATATAAGCATAAGGTCAGAGGTGTTATCATTTATTTTAACGGAGAACTTTCTGTTTAGTAGAAATGAATTTATAATATTGAACAAATAAGATGGAGTACTTATGGATTTTAATTTGTACAATAGGCCATCGTACCATACCTTATCAAATGCCTTTGAAATGTCAATAAATACAGCTCCAATATGGCAATGTTTTTCTAATGCAGTATTAATATGGTCAGTTATTCTAAGGAGTTGTTGAACCGTAGAATGATTTGGTCTAAACCCAAATTGGAATTTAGGTATGAGATCTATGGCATTCAAATAGAAGAGTAGTTTAATGCGAATGATTTTTTCAAAGAATTTTTCGATTGAAATTAAGAGGCTGATTGGCCTATAACAATCAGGATTGGATTTATCTTTTCCTGGTTTGTTAATGAATATTATGGTTGCAACTTTCCATTTGACTGGAAAGTAATTAAGCCGCAATAGTGAGTTAAATAATAGTCATGAACACTAATCCTTTCAGTGGTAATTTTTTTGGCATGAGGTTTGTAATTTTGTCGTGACCCGGTGATTTTTTGTTAGAAAGATTTTTAATAATTTGTTTGATTTCGTTTAGCGTTACGTAATTTATAGAGTTTTGGACTGCATAAGTTGAAAGTTCTAAGGAGTGTTTTACTCTTAGGTCGTTGCTTGGGTTACAGATATGGTTGAGAGGAAAGGTATTGTGCAGCATTTTTGAAAAAACATCACATTTTTCTAAATCGGATATGACAAGTTTTGCATCAGTGCGGAGAGGGGGAATGGTGTTGATATTTTGGTATAATAACGTTTTTGTTGCTTTCTATAAATTTGATTTTCTTGGTCGCATGCTTGACAGATAACTATTGTTTATAAAGTGTGTTGTACGTTGATCAAATCTTTATTATCAATCCATTATTTATACGTGAATGATAAAAGATAATAGCGTAAAAAAATTGTGTGTAGGTAAAATACTAATAAAAAAATATAATATATATTTATAGATACATCACGTATACTCGTAATTTTTTTTAAACTTAGAATGACTATACGAGATGATTATATTATATCGTATAGTTACTATATGTTATACTATCGTGAATTAGGCATTATTTCTAAAAACACAAGGAATTTAATTTTTTTTTAACGTTTCGGACTAACTATTTAACATTTTTTCATGATATAATCATTTATTATAAAGTATATTTGTTCATAAATAGAAAAATGTCTTTGTATTTCCTGAAATATCGTCTGGTTTACGATAAAAGAATCACCACACACACACACACACACACACACACGCGCGTGCGCATATATATATAAATACTGTTTCAATTTATTATAACTTATATACGCCATTTCTATTTTCCGGGATTAAAAATATTTTTTCTAATAAATAATATATATTTTTGTTGTTTAAACCATATCGAAAATAATTCTCAAACGAAAGTGGAAATTCAAAACAAACATATTAAAATATTATACAGCCATATAGGTAAACAGTATACACGTATAAAATATAATCTACACGGCGTTGCCTATGAAAGGTAAGTTAGTATATGCATTTATTATTTAAGTAACCTGCTTTTCGTTTTACACGTAAGTAGGTACGCAGGAAACTGCATATCGCGCAACTGTTAAAAATAGATGTAATTACTAGGTATTATATAATATAATATAATGACACCTACTTAATTTAAATTATAATGTCAACTAAATGATGGATTTTAAAATTAAAATTATTCGTTTATGCTTCATGCATTAGATTCATGTTAAATGTTATTATTATTACGGAAAACAATGTGATACCGATGTATTGGTCGTTATAAGGCATCTTATATTATTATGTAAGTATAATATGCCTATACAGTTTAACATTTTTACGGTCGATGTCTAATCAAAAATTCCAACGATACGTATTTACGTATGTATATGGGACTTATACTATATAACTATCTATCGCCCGTTGTCGTGCGGATCATCGTATATTATATACGTATAATCTTGTGGTGTACTTACATGGTTGTGTATCATGAAAGTTTGATGAAAAAAATAACTACGCTATAATATAATATCACTGCGCGTATATCCAAACGGCATGAAACGTTTCTATATAATAGGTATGGTCCGCGTAAAATGTTTTATATTGTGCGCGTAGTGGACCTTTGTTCGGCGTCGGTGGTGACGACTGTTAACGGGAGTGGACCCTAAGCTCTCGCAATACTCGCGTTATCCGAATTCGATTTACTACAATAATAATAATAATAATAATAATAACAATAATAACAGCGAAACGTTTCTTCTATCGGCCGTGCCGAGTTCGACGATATAATATAATAACACTGTGCGAGACGCTCTCGCAAACGTCCGTCGGCTATATCGCAATACCAGCGCAGATACGACACACACACACACACACACGGCGTGTAACTTATTTCTGCAGTATTGTACACATTATCATATATATATGTGTGTGACTTTAGTGCACGATATATATACGTGTATATATATATATATATATATATATATATATGTACGGTGAGCGTGCGTGTGTCTTTTATGCGAGTGAAAGAAAAGTCGTGTTCCAAGGGGTTATATTTGCCGGTCGACAATTGGTTGCGCAAACGCCGTCTGCGCCACCGTCGTCGGTGTCAAAGTCAGAAGCGTGCAACAATGCTTTCTTTACAACGCAGCCGCGAGCGTCCGCAATATTGCCTTGGTACATAGTAAGTTAGCACTGTTATCAAGTATAAATGGACCTTATTATAGGCGCGCGTATATATATTTTTTTTCGCGAAAAACGTGTCTTGCCCGCATTAGAGTGTATTCAATAATATATTATAATAGTATACACGCTCACGCTTTATAATATAAAATGTGTACTTACTTTTATACTATTGTAAACACAATACGCCCGTGTCCGGGGCGCGGCGATGAACTGGGGAGCGCGCGCGTGTGCGTGATGTGTGCAGGAGTAAGTCAATTTCGTGTTTACCACGTATACCGCGGTATTATACGTGGAATAGAAGCACCAGCTGCGAATTCGGACGCGCACATATTACGTTACCTACATAAAATATCGTACGCTTTGTATCGGGTGTATATTGCAGTGTGTCGGGTGCTCGCGGGTCCTCGTCTTAGGGGAGGATTGCATATCGCCTATAATACGTATTGTGCTTTGTGTGTGATCCGTGCAAAAACCGCAACGGCGGCTGGCTTAAAAATGACCCGAAAAAAAGTGTGTCACAATAATAATTCGTTTCAGAATTATTCGTGTGCGAAGAAAATCGTTGCTATCGATCCGAGCAACGCATAGGTATATTATACGCACATCATCGCGGGGTGTGCGCGGAGTCGATTAAAAAACTATTTTTTCCACGCACAATGCGAATGCGAAGTCCTGAAGACTGTCGATGTTTGCTGTAGTACACAATCTCGGTCGAAAATTTATTTATGCGACCAGCTACGTCCTAGGCCAAACGTTTTTTTGTACAGGTGCGTTAAAGTCTTCACACAACATAGCGCTAGGAAAACCACAGTTGGAACACGTATTTTTGCGTTTATTTAGATGTAGGCATATCGTATTATAATATGTCGCGTTTTAATGTGCACTCAGCTGTACTGCTGCAGTGTTTAATACGAAAATTCACCACATCATTTAAACACTTGTGGTCCACTTGTCAAACATTAAAGTCTCACTAATATATATATAGATGTATAGTATACATTGTATACCAACAACTGCAGTTGGCTCTATTAGTTGTTTTTCATCTGAACCTATCAATAACGCTATATAATATACATATCGTATATCACGTATATCATCAAACAATAGAATCACGATGGGTTCTTTGAACCAATAAACTCGAGTTTTTTTTAAAACGTATTCAATAACAATATATTAATATTATGCAATACGCGCATGATTATGCAATAATCCTGTATCTGTATAATTACTATTATTCCATAGATTTAAGTTATTGTACTCGGTGTTTTAAATAATCAATTTCCGTTGAAATGACTAATTTCGTTATATAATACAATATCTGAATGTTGTCTCAATTTATCTAATTGGAAAACCTATATCTTCTTCTTATTATTATTATTAGAAGCGCTTAACAAATAGTCATCTGCAACAGTTACACAACACTAAGATGTTATTTAATGCAAACAAACTAATAAAACGCACGGGAATGCTTTCTCCGAACACATATTAAACGTTTCAAAAACAAATTAAAAAAAATAAAAAATCTCATATCATAGTGATTCGGGTAGATATATGTACGTCGGATTACGACGAGTTAATAATATTTTATTATTATTATTATTCAGTGCGCATTAGCGATATTGGATTATGAAATCGACGGTGTTAAAAAAACCATTATTATATTATTATAAATGTATTGGGAATTCGGTACCTTAGAAAATATTGGGGTATTATAATATACTGCAGCATATTATAAACGTTGCGAAACGCCAGTATTCGCGTTTTATTATTTTAAATCCATTTTTATGGTTATAAGTTCTCAAAATTAAATTACGCACTACCATATTACATAGCTGGTATAATAGTAATGCTGTAAATATAATTATATGACTACCTATAATCATAACCAGAGTGAGTTTATGTTAATACAGGAATAGAGTATAAAACGACGGATTTTTATCCGAACAGCTGCAAGTGGGAAACACAATATTCTTAATCTGATGTAGACCGTCTACTATAGAAGACGTACACACACACACACACACACACACACATTGTAATAATAATAATATGACAACGGGCCATAGATTCATCTTTCAAAACCAATTCGTGCATATAATATTCAGAAAAAAATCGGTGTACATATTTATTTATGATTTTAATCGACCGAAAATATTTTAATGTGACGTTGATGTATCAATATACATTTCGGCCATCGTAGTGTTATTTCGCTTTGGTGATTGTCACCATAGTAACACCCTATAATGCACATCACCACCAATTGTTTACTTCCCATCAAAATCGGATCGGATGAGTGAAGTCCTCCGCGATAATAACTAAAACGTATTCCGTCTATATAATACATACATAATTTGACTGCAGCATTCAGAAATATTTTGCGCCCGATGGTAATATTCCCTCCACCAACTTATACTATAAATGCCAATACTATGATTGCAAATATTATGTACATATAATAAAAAATGACACTTAGAGCCTTCGCTCTTTCATCACATCCAGAGACGTATTTAAATATTTTTCAGGCAAGAAAAAAATGACTCCTCCCCCACACAATAGTAAACATTTCTTCAGCAATATATTTTTAAAGAAAAAACACATTAGGTTGAAATCAAATTTTTTGTTGTATTCCAAATCTAAAAACATATTACATATACATTAAAAATACATACACTGCATACATACATAAGTGTAATACATTTATTATAATGTATAACAATTCAATTTTAATAAAAAACATTTAAATACAATTAAAATGTTAACGCCATGTTTTTTTATTTGAAAATGTATAAATTATATCATTGTAATTAAATTTCTTTGTCAAATCTAGCATTACGGTTAAAACAGCTAAAGAAGACTTTTTTGTCAGTAGTCCTTGATGTCATATAAGACTTGATGTTTTTCGTTTCGAAAAAGATCTCTTTGCAGAACATTTAGAAATAGGAAAGTTTCTTAAAGCAATTTTAATATATGGATACAAATCTTGATTATTTTTAATAAATTAGAGAAAATTTTAAGTACAGTGTTAGTTAACTCGTCGTTTAATATTATTAAAAAAAATAATAACTACAATAACAATTTAATTATTTGTAATATTATTATTTTTCTATAAGTGTCTAAAATTTACCATCCTTAAAATTGTTCTGCGCAGGGCCGAAATATCTCCTGCCCTCCCCCAAAATACGTTACTGATTATATCCTTAGCAACTAAATATGAGTCTGTGGTCTACGCGTATACGATATGTGTTTACACACAGTGATTTTTGAAGCACACTCAACCCATTTGTTTTCTTAAATTATGAATCAATTAGGGATTAGATTTTTTTACGGCATTTACAGATGATCCGTAACGTGACAATTTTATCAATGATTTATGCAGAATTTTCAAATATTTATAGGTACACTATTTATTTTAGGTGACTAAAATTATAAAAATTACGAATAATGTCCGTAAAGACGTCCTTGTACGATGAACCAAACATAAATAAATTACACGTATCTATCGTACAACACTCGTTTAGCCGAAATACCGTCACACTGCGTTCAATACAATACAATAAAAACACGCCAATGTAACAAACACATAAACATTTTTTTTTTTTTTTGTAAAAATAAATAAACTAAATAACTAATAAATCCAAACCAACATTTTTAATTTTATTTAAAAAATTACAAACATTACAAGTTTATTAATTTTTATATTTGCAATACTATATATTATATTTTATTATAGGTATCTAATGTACCTATAACTATAAATTAATTTTTTTTTTGTACACAAAAATAATAAACTATCTATTTTGCATTAAACTTGATTAAATCATGTTTTAAACATTTTTAAAACAGCAAAAAAAAAACATGTTTTTCCAAATAAACAGTTGTTTATGATTTTTAAAAAATAAATTATTTTAATTCCCTGAATTATTTTATAATATGCTAATATAATTTAAACTAAGTTGACAGTGAGTGCCACGTCGAATGCCAAAGAATATGTTATTATAATATATTTCAATATTTACTGCCTGACTGCGTACCTTCCTATGTACATATATTAGCTAGCTAACAAACCTGCAGAAGTGTATTTAGAATTTTCACGTCTCAGTGCTATTTTTTTCACCCCTTTTTTGAATGCCAATTTTTACCACGTTTATTTGCAATTGTTATAATATTATGCGCATCAGAATTAATTCGAGATGTCATCAATCGTAAATAATTAATGCGCATTAGTCTAATGCGAAAGGCATTTATATATACACTTAACTCCCGAATTAACTTCTTAATCTAATGATCATTAAAGATTACTTATAAAGTTAGTAAATTAAAATCAATTTTGTACATGTTTTATAATTATATAAAAAAAAAACTATTTCAAGTAATAAACATTTTTTTATTTAATATTTTAATAAACAATATCGATCAATAAATAACTTAAAAAGTATTAGAAATAATTATTTTATATTTATTATTTAATGTGCAATAGCCAATACTAATTTTAGAAGTAGAAATTAATTAATAACTACTATTGAAAAATATACTCGGATCATAAAAAGGGTAAAATAATAGTTATATATTATTTATAACTGCAAATATTAAATTAATATATTCATGTAAAAAGTGTCATTCTAGGAGATCGCCCCTCCCCTAAATATATCTCTGGCAGTATTCCGAATATTATATTCCACTTTGATGTTGATTCGATTTATATATTATGTTTTAAAACAATAATCAAGTTAATAAAATATTATATTAAAATCAATAATATCTATATGTATAGGTTAATAAAATTGATAAAATTAGTAATTTAAAACTCTATTACTTGAGCATTAATAGTACAAGGTTACTTGTAATTATATTCATTACTGTATTTAATACATTTTACAAATCTTTACTCATAAATTATCTTTATGAATACTTAAAATTTTAAAAATGCTTTAGTATAATTTATAACTACTTTAGTAAATCAAACTCGACTCACGTTTTACAAATACCATAATTTATCAATGCTTTTAGTTTTATAATAACACTAATAATTCAAAGCGTCAAGGAGAGTGAAGTGAGACGAAACGTCGTTTACCCAACCTGGTTTATGTATCCTGTAAAACGTTTTAAATTTTTTTAAATTTTTTTCTCTTTTTATGAATTTTAGTATAGAATTATATATATATTTTTTAGTTATCAGATTTATTTATGTTATATATAAATATATCTTAAATATATAATCAACGAATTTTAATTAAACGCATTTTATCGACACCTGATTGCATTATTTTTCATTTTTGAAGTACTTTAAAGTAATATAATAATATTAAGATCTTATTAAAAAGTAAATCACAATATTTAATAATATTTATTCGCACTTAGATTTTACTAATTTAATTTATGACTTTAGAAGAAACTCAAAATGTTTTTATTTTTATACGTGTAGGTACCTAAAGGTACTATGGAAAAAACTAAAATATTACATGGAGCGTATACTGAATGCTTATATATGTGTATACACAGTTAAAAAAAAACTCAATTAAAAATTACTGTACAAGTATAATATTAAACTCATTATAAAAGTTTGAAACTATTATTTTTTTACGAACCTATCATAAACTGGAGAATATAAAATTTATGGATATAAAGCTATTTAGTTAAAACCAAACGTTTTGTAAGAAGTAGTTTGTATATACAATTAATTAAATATGAAAACTAAATGTATTCAACCAGCGGTTAAGTGGTAAAAAAAATTTAGTTAAATCGAAAACTGTACCAAGAGTATACCAAAAGATCATCATTATTCATGGTCTCGTGAGTTGTGTTGTTGAAAGTTAATAATGAATGAAAGAAATTTTCGGATTTCCATTAATTTTTAAACCTCACAATGACTAAAATATAATATAACTTCAGCAATATCCTACAGTTAATTATTCAATATTATTGAGTCCCAATCGAATTTGAACGTATATACTCGACTTCGATTTTAAAATTGTAAACGCCTGTATACGAAAAGAATTATTTACACATTATTAATATGTGACTAATACCTACATAAAAAGTGTATATATATATATATATATATATATGTAATAATATATAATATGTTATGTATAATACTACATGACGATGGACGTAATTTTATTGAATATTATGTTCGAATATAATATTGTCAGTAAACAAGTGTTATTCTACGGGGTGATCCATTTAACATGAGATACTTGGTTTTTAGAAAACACTAGCATTTTTGAAAATATTTCTTTTACATAACGTTAAGTCGTTACTAAACCTTAATTTTTTGAAAAACTATTATAAATATAATAAAAAAAAAATATATATATTTTAAAAAACGCCAGTAGTTTTCGGAATAATGGACGTCCTGCGTTAAACTGATCACCCGGCGCACATATACAATATTATTTAAGTGCAATATGCTGCTATTATCATGTCTTATTTGAAAAACGTGTGGATAGAGGTACCTCGGGATGTATGCGCCGCGCCCGTATTATCACGGAAGTGCCTAACCGACTCATCGCGAGAGCCATGTGCTCGCTCGCCCCGCGTTTTCCCTTCGCGGTTGTTGGGAACTCTTGGGCCACCCCTCCGAAGGAGACAAAGGTCGGAGGACACAATGTCGTCCGTCAAAAAACCGACAATGAAGACATTACACAAACCCTTGTATTGTTATTATGTGCACGGGAAGATAACGCGCGCGGGATCTGTCGATTCTGCGTGGCCAATGGTCCGTGTAAGTCGCGAACCGGTTTCCGCGGGATCGTCCGGGTGGTGATCATTTTTATTTTTATTTTTCACATTGTTACCAGCTTACCCGTGTACCGGAGGGAGTCCTAAACCAACAACGAATTTATTCATCTCCAGCTGACGATCATGATTCTAAGACGAAACATGCGGCACAAATCTAAAATTTCCTGTCCCATCAATTTTTGTTCTCTTTCAACATCGACTCGTCTCTTTGTCGGGGGTCTCCAACCTACGTCAATATTTTTTTCGAACTGGCCCACCAACCTAATTTATATTCAAAAATATGATTTTAGTTTTAAATTTATTAATTTTTCACTTAATTGGAGATTAGTAAATAATATACACGTATAATTATACACTGTTTGTTGAATAGTCATTTAATAGTAATTTACTAC
Organism: Pentalonia nigronervosa; assembly: GCA_014851325.1. Lineage (NCBI taxonomy): Eukaryota > Metazoa > Arthropoda > Insecta > Hemiptera > Aphididae > Pentalonia > Pentalonia nigronervosa. The sequence continues at coordinate 156,723 of JACXSJ010000450.1, read as the reverse complement.
TTTAATAGAAGCTATTAAAAAAAAAAATGTTTAGTAAGATGTTGTTCTTACAACAACTAAACGGATCTTATGTAACATATTACAATTTTTATATTGTAAAATTATAATTAATAAATAGTAAAACTATTATATTATTTTTATTTTTATTAAATTTCATTACCTTCCCAAACATTTTTTACCCGTGATGCCGGAGCATATTTCAGATTCAGCACTTCGTAAAAAACGTCCGAGACCGCTTCTCTAAATTATTAGATGCTTCTAAATTTTTTATACTACAGTAAAACCTTCCTTAACGAAAACCTCTAAATAGCGGACGATTTTTTTTTGGGAACAAACTACACATTTTCTACAAACTGAATCCTCCGAACAGCGGACACAATTTCAGTAATAATGAGTGTCCGGTATTTAGAAGTTTCATTGGATATTACCATGGTACCTACTTTAATACTACAAAAAATAAAAATATATTTAAAAATCATTTTTATTTTTTCGTTTGAATTGTAAATTAATTTGTTATAAAAAATGCCTTAGTTGTTGTCCAAAATTATTTCAAAATTAAAATCATTCTCAATTTGGATAGGTTTATAACTACAACTTTATATTATAAAATACACAGTTAACGGATATTGCCTATTTTAATAATATTGTGTGCGTTAATACAATCTGTATAATGACACGAGTGATGCTGTGTATAAGTGTATAACGTCCTTATAACTCATTTATTATTTTTAAGCATATTAATATATATGCAAAATAGTATATGATATTTTAAAATAAAAAAGTGTGTCCTAAAAAGCGTCGTGCATAATAATTTACATAACTAACTTCCATACAACTATAAAAAATTATATTTTTAAATTGAAAAATTCTTGTTTATAATAATATTTTAAGTTAATTTTCTGGACTTGCGTGTTGTTTTAAGATATAATTTAGCGTAATGTATGATACTCAATATTGATCTCTTTCCATTAGTCCTCTAATATTTAATCATTAAAAACTACTAAAATAACGGTTCGAAAACTCTCATAGTTAATACATATTATATTATATCAAAAATTATGTGGCAGGACGTGTAAATCAAATTCAGACGACGTGTGTCAACCATTTTTATAACACGTCATTATGAATTCGATAATTCGGCTCATTTTATTATGTTACCATTACTGCTGCTTGAATTCATAAGACCATTAATAAATAAACAACTAAAGTATTTTTAATTTTTGTTTAGTGTGAATACACGTACATTTTTTTTATACATTTTTAAAAAATTGATAAATATAAGTGTAGCACAGTTTAAAAGAAAATGAAAGTTTGTAATAGTTTTTTTTTATTGTTCAAGCAATCAACACAATATATAGCATCATAATAATCAAACATTAAAATTGAAGTTTGTTTAAGATAGTTGGAGAAAAATAATTGATTTATTGTCAATTTCTCACAAAAGATTTCTAAGAGCAATTATTTGTAAAACCCAACAACGTTTGTCAAAAGATGTGTAAGTTCAGAACTTTTGTATTTTAATTGGACGAAAACAAGTCGTATTTTCGCTATGGACGTCGTTATACGTATATGTATAGGTATTGTATTCTTACAATTTATAACGCTATTATCGGCACGAGGCTCGATAAATAACAGCAATTGGATTATCATATCTCCGCGAAACTCGTGTTCAAACCTATGCAAGATCAGTCAAAAACTGTTGTAAGGTATATAATAATACTAATAACAGTCCGTACCGACCGAACGCATATATTGCGACGGTGGCGATTGGTCGCTGGAAAAAAAAATAGCGATCGCGTAACTTTTACCCGCGTGTCCCATCGTCGTCGATCGTCTGCGAACAGCACACAAACGCAATAAAATAACAATATATACCTTGCAACAGTATAATATACGATCTGTTACACGTATATATTATAATATAATAATTGAACGTAATTAATATAGTATATTACATGTATTGAATTTATTATGAGAAAAAAAAAAAAAAAAGTAAATAGATAAGTGGGTACGCGAGTTGTCTTCGGTTGTGCAACGGCAGCTACGCGTGCACCGTGCATAACACATTGTTGGTATTATAATACTCGTGTTATATACCACTCTGTACCCACGAACACGTCATCGACTTTCCGAGGAGTTATTCAACTTTGCACAACACTAAAATATACACAGTTGTAAACGATTACTTACACACACGCCGCCGCCGCCGCCATATAAAAAGAATTGTTCTCTTTCTAGTCTTACCATAATATGCATAATACGATTTTTCCATACCGATGTTAAAACGGCAAAAGGGGTGACGTCGCATCGGGTTCAAGCGACATTATGGCTCATCATACTATTGGATGTGCAAAAATACGTGTTTTGCAAAGCCCATTGTTTAACGAACAATTTAAATGTTTAGTTTGTGGTATAAACGACAATTGAATATTTCATTTGCTAAGAAAAAGGACTATAAACGACAATTATAGGAAATAATCGAATTATCACAAATGTTAAGGGCACAAGTGATAGAAAAAAATTGCTATATTTTGTTTTGATGGCAATTAGTTATTATAGTATACTTGGGCCATAAATTATAATAATACAAAAATACAGTAAAGGTCAACATTTTTAAACGACTATAATGTATTCAAATTTCTGTGTCCACGTAAATATCAACCAAATTTAATCATAAATGTATATTTATACAAAGTATTTTACGAAATGCTACGTAAAAAAGGGTTATTGCGCTTATCAAAAAAAAAAAAATAAATAAATAAAAAAATATTAAAATCGCATAGAAAATGTTTTTTACTCTCCCGAAAACCTTGAACAACGTAGCTTAGAACCCCTTTTGCCGTGTCGTAACCATCGATACCACTACTATAATACAGACTGTTTGATTCATTCATGGACGTGTGTATAACATCGTGTTTAAATATAGCTACTATGGCGGCGTATTTACAATAATAATATAGTGTCGTGACATGAACTCGTAACGTGTGTTTTTTTACGGTCTTATTGTAATTATAAACCATCGTAATAATGTATATTGCTATAATAATACTATTGCATTATAGCTGTTTAATACTCTGTGTGTGTGTCGGCTTACCTATATATTGTATATTATTATATTATTATTTTACCGTCGACGGCGGTCTAATTATTATCGCACGCTCCACCGTTCGGACCACTTTTCTCGAGGACTGGTCGTCGCAGTAAGCCGCATAGTATATATATTATAATATCATTATGCTGTAGAGGTGTACTCGGGTCAAATGGTTCAAATGGAAAAGACGGTATAGGAAGCGAAAACGCGTGGTATCACGTAAAACGCATCTTGCCAAAGTTACGCGCGGTTGTTTTATAATAATTTTATAATAATATCATTCGTCGTTTAGTTGATTTGCCCGGCGGCGGTACTGGCTGTGGCGACGATGAGTGGCTGTTTAAAACGATTATAATAATATTATGGACGAAGCGTAGAGATATCGATATAACAATCGTGGCTGCGATATAACATAATACACCGATTGGTGCAGTGTAGGTCGATTTGCTGCATTTTATCGATTACGATTTCATATTATATGGGTTATATGTTATATATTTTGCGAAATATTTTCGCACGCCCTAAAGACGCCCCCAAAAACTGGTTGAATTGATATACGACCGTCCGACGACCACGTAATAATATTGTAATGACGCCATCGGTTATTATTATATTATGTATAATATTATGTGTATTATAATACACGTTCTACGGTTTATGTAATGTTTCATTATTTTTTCAGTCCGCGCTATGATGCAGTTTTTATACGAAACAATATATTTTTAAAATCGCAACGACCTGCAGCCGACACCTGTTGTCAAAAATTGCATTTAATCATCAGATGAAAATTTAAATCTCGTCCGTTGCTCGACTGGCCATCGTCAGCGCACGTCCAAATAATAAAATAATGTTTTTTTGATTTATCACTCTAAATATTGTTGAATCGATATATCGAAACGCGCCATTTAACGGTAAGTAGTCCAAGTAGGTGCTCTACGATGTAAAGACATAAATCTCCGTGCATACATTATAGTATTATGGTTACGACGCTAAATGATAATGTCGTAGGTAACGCGTTTTTGGTCACGGTCCAATCGTTTAGCTCTCGTTTCATACATGCACAGTGTACACATAAACGGTACACCTATACGTCATGCGTGTACCTACAACTAGCATCGGGCGTACGATATTATTATGTTTGCGTGAGTTTGCCTACACAACACTCGGAGAACATAAAATGACACTATTTTTTCATTGACGCCGGTAGCGCCGAACAAATGCAGAGCAAAACGCCCGGAGGGTGTGGTTCCTCTAATAATATACAGGGTTCTCCAAATAACAGTGTCACACCGTTAGGACAAACGGTTATATGCCAAGTGAAGTGGCCCTCGGAAATCAGAGTTATTAATGTTTGCATTATTGTTGTAACGCAAAACACGGAACAAAATAATAACATATGTGTATCTAATATTCTCGAAATGATAATAATATATTATGTCAATGCGCACTTTGACATCGGTATGGACACCTGAAAGTGGCTGCAGCGACTAGAAATATTTTGCTAACAGTTCTCGGTAGGCAGAATTTGGTAATAATGTGATACGCATATCAGTATTGGCGTGCGAACTTCGCAGTAGATATGACGGAATGTTTGTTTTTGAATTTAAGCCCAATGATTTTATATTTACTTGTGCGTTGGTCGTCCTAATGGGTGACATTTATTATCGCAGAAACACTCTGTATCATATTTATTGTGTCTTATAGTAAATACGGCCGACACGAAAACATTTATCACACAAGGCACGAACCTATATAATATATATGTATTAATAACATGTTATATAATATATGCACACTAGATTGGGAAATGTACTGTGCGCGGACGTGCAGGTAGCTGTTATAATAATGTTATATAGTGTGTTAGGGACCTAAGTACACATCGGAAAACCGTGAGCACCACCTGTTGTTATATTGTTACACTGCAACTTTAGACAAAACGAGTGTCAAAACAACTGTAGTCACGACAATTGCGCAAATTAACTGGGTGTAGTCAATTTGCGCCAAAATGAACCCGAAATATAAGCAAGATGTGTAATATGCACCAACGTTTTTGAAATGTAATTATAATTTGCGCCAAAATAAAGATATTATGATGTAATTGCACCATCAAAATAGTAGTTAAGCACACGAGTTGAAATCCACACCAGAATTAAAATGTATTATTCATCCGATACTACGTACAATTTTCGATAGTAGTTGGGTATGAACCATGTGATACTGAGATATGAGAAAGTATTGACATGGAATATTCTCAAATTAAACACATTTTGTGTTGTTACAATCTTATATTTACTCGACCAATGAGACGTTTCCAACTCAGGCGGATAACAAAAAAATCAAACTAATAGATGGTGAATTACGACTTCGGTACTCGAGTATACAAATTTATAACAAAACAAACTAAAATAATTAATAATAAAGTAGATAATTTTTTTTTTAAAAAAGTAATTATTGTTGTCATTTGAATCGTTGAGTCTCGTTTTTTATGTGACTATCGTGAGCACGTCAACAAAGGTAGATACAGACGAAATAATTAAACACGTATAAATACTAATTTTGGTGCAATTTATAAACAATATTTTCGTCTATATACGCACGATGATGCAAATAAGACAACTTTATTTTAGTCCAAATTAAAGGCTCTTGATTTGTCGAAACCTGAATGGTCGGCGTCCAGCTTTATAGTGCAGTACACGGGCAAGTATACATTATATTATTATTATTTTCTATTACATATAAAAATGATAATGCATTTGATAGTAAGTACTCGCTAATATCCGAAAACACTCATCCAAATTGGCACGAGAACACATTCCTCGAGACTCGGGGAGGGTTTCTAGCTTAGTTTTTAAACCTATGTAGGATGCTTTAGGGTGGCTCACACAGGAATTTCGTGATCCGAAACAAAATTGTTTCGGATCACGAAAGTCGAATATTTTTTTTTTTTGCTCATAATGTAATATAAAAATATTATATAAATATAATATTTTGTATAACGAACTTAAAAGTTATTGTCGCGCGCGAGAGCTGCAGCTATCGCGAGACGTGCGGTGGTGGAAATGCGTTTCTTTGCAACGCAAGTGATGCCAAGGATAAAAAACGTGAAGTTTTTTTTCCATTTCCCAAACCATCGACCGAAAATCCTCGTCGTACGTACAATAATAATATTACGTGAACGCATTTTTCGGCGTGTGTGGCACACACGTCGTGTATGTATATATTATAATGACATATATCTACCTATATACATTAGATTATAATATATATTATTATACGCCGTCGTCATTTTCGATAGCTCTGACGGATTTCAACGTCTGCACGTCTGTCAACCCTTCCCTTTCCGCGAAACGTGTGCTACGAGACGGAATCTCTGCGGAATCGCGTACGTCTCGTCGCCACTTAAACGTCTAAAAGATATTGACGTGCGTTGTGCGCTTCTGCGATGAACGAACCTACGAACATATATTGTCAACGTGCATAGTATAATATGGTAATATATTTATATACTATATATGTGTATCTATATCGTATAAATATTTGTACGAGAATTATATTATATTATATTGTATAATAATAATAATAATAATATGTGTGCACTACGTACAATACTGCAGCAGCAGTATCCGGCGGGTGACGAAAAGCTTACGGGGGTTGCGTTAAATCAATATTGTTGTCTATAACCGAAACTGTGAATTGAATTCACTAAAAAACCAGCAAATATGCATTCGCCAGTGCACACAAAAATAGGTAAATATGCGCCGAAAATTTGAAAAAAAAAATAAAATCACAATGATGTTTATGACATAAAATGTACCGATAATATCAATGCGTAAAACATTAAAAATGCACTTATATAAACAAATAAACAAACGCAAAAGCATATCAAATGAAAAAAATATAAATAATTTGCTTATTATTTTTCAAAAAAATTTTTGAAAAGTAAATTGAATACATTAAAATATCTTTTATAATATATTGGTATACACTACCGTCTTCAATTTTGATATTCCCACACCCCGATGTTAAATCGCATTTCGACGGAACCAAACTTGCATAAAAATATAAGTCATACGAATGTCGTGAGTGTACTATACGTATATTATTATATAATATACACACATACAATACATACATAATAATATATTATATACGTATATTTCGTACTCGTAGAATTCAATTACGATCGCGTGCATTTTCGGCGCGAATCGTTTTTTTCTTCTCCAATCCTTTCGTGCAGTTTTTATTATTATTATTATTATTATTATTACTAATCGTTACCGGTTCCAAAAATATTTGTTTCGAATGACTCGTGAAATTATTATATTATCATAATATACGTGTACGTGTTTCTCGACCGTTACCGGAGTCTTAATAATAATAATATCTCTGCATTTCGTTGTTGTTTTCCCATTCGGAATTGTAACATCACGGTTTACACAGCAATTTCGTAACACCAGTTATGTGAACAAATACACACGCACACGCATAACATGTATTATGTTTATAATATATACCGTACACAATATATGTACGTATATAATATTATTATACGAACGTAACTACTTTTTTTTCGATCAATGTCAACTGTACATATTTTTAGCTATAGTAGGTAATAATATGATTTATTGCCGTCGTTTTTGCCACGTCCGTTTCACCTATAATATGATAGGACGGTTTGTTAAAATGATAATTAATATTGAAAAATATTTGCTCAGCAGTGCTGACTCAAAAAAAAAAAAAATTGATAAGGTTGTTAGTATTCGTTTTGACTAAAACTCATAGACTACCATTGGCTGTATTACCCGATTTCGTCCGAATAAATCTACCTTTTTTTCTTTTTTTTTATTGTTTTCCGTTTTGCTGCAGTTGCATCAAGTATATAATACAAATACAGTTTACTGATTTCTTTTATGATTTTTCACTTTTTAGTTTTGAACATATTTTTTGAGAAAAAACTGGAGGGGATTTAACAAATGGTTAAGGCCGACGTAAATCCAATATAGTTAAGATCGGTATAATTCGTCTTTGAGTATACACATCAAAAATATATCCATAATTATTAAGAAAGCAAATCATAAAATGAATTATTGTAATTGTGTTCATAAATATTTGATTTAAATGTTTTTTTTTTTCAAATATATTTGTAAAAATTATACCTAATATGCCATATTTCTACTAATTAATATAACAGTCATATAATCTGTAGTCAATGGCAACCATTTATATAAACAAAGAGCATTCGATTTTCATGCGTCAAAACTAAATTTATGTGTGAGCCACCTATAGCAGCCTATAGGGCTGCTTAGGCCTATAGGCCTAAATTTAATTATTAAATAAACAATAAATACACTCAGAGTCTCATTGAATCTTTTGATATAACTTGTATTGAAAACGGTCCAGTAGTTTTTGACTTCATAGAGGACAAATCGAGCAACATTAATTTTTATATTTATAGATATACTATGATAGAGTCGCATATTATATCATCTAACGATTGAACTGTTGTTTAAAATTCCGGAAAAAAAACAATTATCACCTAGCTAAAGATGATTTGTGTTAAAACACGTATAGTTTATTAAATTATATTATTTGAAGACGATAATAAATTTATATGAAAATATAATAAAAAAAAACTCTTTTATGTTTTTAACGAAATCCATCGTATGTACATACATTTAATAATATTTAATGCGGGCGACGATTAGACGTTATATCACATATTATTTGTAGTCGCGTCGACAATTAATCGCGAGAGACGTTTGAATTCATTTTTGCTTATAGCTTTCTAAAATATTTCTACGAAAAAAAAAAAATAATAATAATACTGTCCCTCCATCCCTGTATCCCCCGTAGTGATCGCAGGCTGCTTACCGTGCAAATTTCATTATATTTTGGAATAACGCTCGCGCGTCTGTTATTGTATACGCCGCGCCAAACAACCCTCCGAACCAGAAAAAATAACAATTATTATTTGTACTGCGGTGGGTCAGTTCATATTATAACATATTATTATTGTTATTGTGGTGTTATAATAATAATATCGTACGCTGTACATACGATACGCGTCAATTTTTGTTCATCATTGTATTTCGACATCGGACGAAGGTTTGAAGGAAACGCGCACAGCGACAAAGGTTGTCCATAATCGTCTTACGAAAATTAATGAGAAAATACACTCGTCCCCGCTCCCCGCGTTTGATGTACCAAACCAAACACTAGTGATCGACCGATTCTCGAAAATATTATTAAGAAACGTGCTTGACTTGTGGTGCCTTTTATTGTATGAAGTCGTTTCGTGAGATATTTCGGCTTGAGATATATAACATGTTTTATGATCCCGAAAAAAATGTCAAACGATTCTTGATAATACCGACAACAAAGTAAAAATCATTGGTGACAGAAAATATATTTTTAAAAAATACTCTGTTCTGCAGTGCACTCCAGGTATATGATGCGTCTACTATATTATATTAAATTAAAAAAAAATATTTTAGATCGATGTAAAAATTACACAATTTTTTGATTCAGGTATATAAATTATGTATGCAATCAAAGAATCCTACGACGCAACAAAATTACTTAACTCCCGCCAACCCTTTAGTAAACGAACATAAATGTACGCTAGTTTTTTACAGTTTTTTTTAATATTAATATTGTTTTCTTTTTAAAGTTTTACGCGTATACCTATTACAGAGGTAATATAATATAAAAAAAATATACTTAAAAAAGCGACTCTCGTAAAATTGAAAGAGTCGGGTACCCAGCTAATTAAATACTATATATAGGTAGGCACTTTTTTTTACGATTAAATTTATTTCTTCTTATTATATTTTTCATTTGGCACTTTAAAACCTTTGCGTACACCATACATTATCGTGCAGTGCTATTAAAATCCTTTTAATACGTATGATAAATAATAGTTATTGTCATTCAAGTAGGAAGTCATCTCATTCGACATGTGTCATTTTAGACGAAGGAAGCGGGACCGCCTACATAGCAAGGGGCTATAAAAACTATACAAGCTTGTTTAAAATGAACTCGGGCATATTGAAATAACTAGACACTAAAAAAATATATATATTATAATAATTTTTTGTCGGCTACCCTTTTTATAACCACGTTTTTTTTACTTTAAATGATTTATGGCGGTGCACTAGTGCGGGATACTTATATACACAACGCGTTATTGGTGGCAAGAGGTACTTAAAAACGTGATGATTTACAGGACATTTATTATTGTGTTTGAGTGTTGGTGCTCACTGAAATTTAAAAAAATACTCGAGAATTTCCACGAGATCGTAAAACGATTCGCGTCACATTTATGGATTTTTCACGAGTTATTATTATTATTTATATTTATAACTTATTGTTAAATAATGTAAGCAGGTAAAAAATGACCGTAAACACGCGTCCGACGTATGCCAAAGAATTCTCCGAATAATAATACAAATATTTTTACTTGTTATGCATTAAGATTATAATAAATTTCTAGAAAGCTAATCATTTTTTGAAACAACAGACCAAATTGTAATATCTGTAAACTAAATATCCGAAGCGATGATTTTCACGATTATCATTGTATAACATAAAAAATAATTCTCCAATTAAAATCCTGAATCGTAATATTTTATTATTATTGTAGACGTATAATAGTTAATAACCCTTTCATTTGGAAAAGTTCAAAAGTCCAATCTAAAAGTTTTACAAGCTAAACAAATGATATTCAGACAACTTAATCGGTCATTTAGGTTGGTTCATAAACCGATCAATTATTACGCATGGTCCACGATATAATAATAGTAAGAGCTGATATCGAAGTCACAATATTGAAGTCGTAATTTGTCTTTTATACGTTTGATACAAAATCAATAGTTTGTATTATAATATTATTCTGAAAATGATAATAGTTACACTAAAAATAATGTTAGCATAATTCTAAAATAATTTCAAACAATAACTGCTGCAGTTCAACGTAATGCGTTTTATTTTATTATGCTCGATAATTATTATAGTTTTATAAAATTAACCAGTAAAAAATAAATATATATCAACTTAACCTACTCATTCGATTTATCGATATTATTTTTATTCAATTAAATACTTAAAACGATAATAATGATAAAAAAAAACAAAACAACACAAAAATTATAAATGTTTTTAACATTTCATGATGGTATCATAAAGTTCCTATATTTATATACTTTTTTATTCTATTATATAATTAAAAAAAGTTTCAATAGTTAAATTAAAACCAAACAAATCATTATATTAATATTATTATATATCATTTATATTTCTTCATAAATTCACACTACTAAATTAAGAAATAAATTAAACTATTAATATTGAATTTTTTTCAAAAGATTTAATTAATATAAAAGAATTTGTATTTTTTAATAATTTTAACTTATTTTAAGTTCTTTTGAAATTAATTGACAAGTAATTGAAATATATTTAATTGGTTTAATCATTGGACGAAATCGATTTTTTTTTTATTTAAAAGTTATTTGTATTATTTTTAATATATACCTATGACTGTCTACTATAATAATATAGCTATTACTTAAAAAAAAAAAACACTAAGATAATAATAATATAGTGATTAATGTTTTTCACTGAAATATACCAAAACGTCCTAATATCCCACAGGTAGTTTCACATGTCAAATTAACGTTATATTTTGTTGTTACAATCGCGTGTAACCGTTGACCAAAAAAAAAAAAAAAAGAAAAATAAATAAAAATAAAAATAATAATAAAATAAAATAAAAATTGGATAGACAACTATAATTGCACTCGTGTCTTTCACGATATTACATTCGGAACGAATTACGCGCCCGAGCTGCGTGCTCAATAACACTTATTGCTGTCTACATGATCCTTTTGTGTGTAAAATAAAACTGTAATTGTCAGGTCGACTTGTCATGTTTTTAAAAGTTTTATAAAAAATAGATAATACATAGTACTATAGATATATACACTCAGAAAAAAAAGTCCCACAGTTCGATGTTTTTTAATCATTATTTTTAAGTACAACTAATAATTAAAATTAACGCTGAATTGATTTAAGATAATTAAGACAAAACCATTTTTAAAAAAAATATCATCCTTAATTTAAAGATACCGTATTTATATCTACAAAAGATTAATATTTAAGACAAATGAGTTCAGTGTTTGATGCATGCATACAATTTACCTAAGACTAATAAAAATATTTTAAATGTAATGAAACTAAAAAAAAAAGTCCTGTACTCAATGATATTCAATCATTATTTTGATGCATAATGTTTTACTTAAAATTAATACTAATTTGACTTAAAATAATTATTTTTTCTGTAAATGAAAATCATATTAAAAACACTTTTTGAAATTCTATTGAATGAAATTGTTTTAAAAATATGAAATAAGAAATTAATACAAAAATATCAAAAATATACGCAGTACAGATTTTTATCTCGTAATTTAAATTTTGAGCCACCTATGTCACCTTATCTTTACGCCACTGATATACTTACATATATAATATCTTAAATTGCAAATGTTATGTCTTATTATGTATGAATTTCAATAAACATTATAATAATGAAATGTTGTTTATGATATACAATATTAAAAATCAGATGATGACAATAAAGTATTTATTTTCTTTGAATAAATTACAATTAAATAGTGTATATACATATAAGTAATTAGGTATCTATCAAATTGAAGACAATATCGATATGTAGGTAGGTACCTAATTAATTTTTGACGACAGACACAATATTCACGCACGACGTACGTACAAATATGTAATTTAAATATTATTATTTATTACACTCGAATCATTACTATAATTTTGTAGATAAAACAATAAAACATTAATATTCAGTGCATAATGCACAGTTTGTCGCAACGTCGAAAACGGTTTAAGAGATCGATTTCAGCATCGGATCGCTAGATTAAATGATAGGTCGGTAGATTAGGATTAGATAGGATTTAAAATAGTTACATTTAGGAAGTATTGATGTCGAATCTTCCCCCAGGCGAAAAGATGCTCAATATGACGTATCCCGACATTTTTGCATTTTTTTTTATTTCGAAGTCATGCAGAGAAATCATAATTTCTATGAAGTAATTGGTTTATTTCAATGCCCAGGATACTTTGAAAATAAGTAATAATAATATAAAATCTATTTTTAAACTCCTTTATTTTTATGTGCCAATGTGTATTAATTTAAAACCCATAATACTGAAGAATAAGTAATAATATCATAAAATTAATGATAATTCATCAGCATTAATATAATGATAGATAATGCGATATTTCAATCACTTAGTTTAATAGGCTCCAAATCAAAAGTATTTTTCTGAGTGATGTCTATATATTGTATAGCGTCTATTTATAAAGTTGTGCCTATCTATATAGAATTATCAATTATTCAAAAAGCAAACATTTGACAAAAAAAAGTTCCACAAGTCAAAATAATTTCTTAGATATTTTTTTTTTCATTCTTGTCCTTATTGAATAAAGAGAACAGCAGCTGCCACTCTTGCAAAAAAGTATATTAAATTGACATTATTATTATTATTTAACAGTTAGGGTGTACTGTATTAAATACAATTTGACTTAGTAAATACTAACGAGCTTGACATTCTTTGAAATCCTAATACAATGTTTAATTTATTTCAATGCATATGAAAACAAATACCTACCAACAGCTTTCTGCTGGAAAAACTTTTAAATGTCTTTTTTAAGAGAAAATTTTATTTTCATTAGTCAATTATTTGATTACATTTTAGTTAGAGAGTAGTGAATTCGAGGAAAAACACGAATTCATCGGAACACAATAAATATAAATAATAGCCAAAATAATACAATAATGCTTTTTCAAATACATATATTTATTTTTAAATTTCATAACACTTACATTCTCTATGTTATTTAATGGAAAAAAATAAATATTATATACAATTTTCATGCGTTATTGTATCAAATAAACGCTCATAATTTTTCTAAATATTCTTTAATAGTTTTATTACGCTCGAGAAAAATAAGTACTATGAAATTATAAAAAACTTAGATAAATTTTAAAACAAGTTATTGATTCGTGTGGTGATAAAAACGAGAGGTAAAAGTATCGAACACAACAAAATAACAATACTACTGTTTTCAACGTTTAATGCGCTTGTGCTCACATTACCCAAACACATAAAATATCACATGTTTTCAAAACTGATTCTTTCGTCGCAGAGTGGAAAAAAAAAATAACAACATTAATCGAACACTGCACACACATACGATATATATATATATATATATATATATATATATATATATATAACATTAATAATAATAATATGTAACCGCTACCGACGTTTTCACTACTTCGCGGTGACGCTCACTTAAATTATAATACGCCGACGGTTTTCTTATTGCAAACGATATAAAAAGTTTGTGGAAAGGGGGATAAGTTATGAACTGCTGCAAACCAGAACGACGGCCGACACCGATGAGACGTACATCTCACGTACCTGCACAGTGTATATTCATGTTTGCCCATAATATAGTTGGCAATCGTTTTCCCCGGTTTGTATGGCGATCGTAAAGGCTCCGAGAAAACGCGACGAGATTCTGTCGCAGCGTTTTAATTACCGCCGTCGTATATTACACCCACCCATCGTAATTGTTATCGTGCGCCGCAGCTCTGGTTTCGACGTCTTATTATTATTATTATTGTATTGGACTTACCATTTATTATTTCGGTCACACGTGTGACGTGGTATGCGGTTACCGCAGCACCACCGCAACCGGTCTCCCCTCGCCGCGTGCTCTGCTGGTGCGCCGCCCGCCTGCCCGCCCGCCCGCCTACCTGCCTAGCTACTTCACAGGTGTCGAGTTACGCTCGTTTCGGCGGCCGTGTCCAAACAGCGGCCGTTGCAGTCTCCGCGCATTGTGCCGCACACTCGCGTGTGGTTTTTTTTTTTTTCAGAGAGCGGCGGCATAATATTATTATTATTATTGAATGCGGGCCGAGGGCGAGTTCTTGACGTACCGTTCAAGTGTCGTTGCTGCGCGCAGGGACGGCACGCACAATCGTCATCGCGTACGACAATAATAGTTGTAGTTTGTCCCGGTTACACGCGAAAACGGTGCAAATCGAATGGAAGTAAAAACGATTGTTCGCCAATGTTCTTTTTATTTTTTTTTTTTGAACAGGGACAAAACGCGGTGACGGTGGTATCTGCTCTTCGGCTTGCTTTGTGTCCACAACATGTTTTGTATGCGCGTTATTAGCACAATGGCGGCCGAAAACTACGCACGTCTGCGGGTCACCTGTCAGCACGTCAAGACGTTCTCGTAATTTTTTTTTTTTCAAATCCTGCGCTCTTATTCTTAATAGTTCGCAAAAGCATAATATATTTATTATTATTTATCGGTAATGTTATGACGCGCCCACGGTGCTCTTGTCGTATCCGAGCACCGTATGTTAAGACCACCGGAACTGCCTGTTTGTACGGCTCTTCTATATACAGTAACTCGCCGAGCACGACCACCTCCTTTATTTCCTCAATAAAGCAGTTATTCGAAACGTGATTTTTTTTTTTTTTTAATATACCTAAATATACCATATTTTCAAATTGTCGGGATTTTTTTATACTATTTACGGAGTGTATTGCGAAGAAACAAACTCCTGTTTTTCTAATGTAAACTATTTAGCAGGTAGTTTTTTTTTTTTTAATTTTGACATATCGAAATTAAAATTTGAAAGATTTATAGTTTTTTTTTTGGGGGGAGGGAATGCTTGTTGAGTCACTCTGTATAATATTATTGTAGACACCTATGTCATGTCTCCGATAAGAATGGGCTGAACTGTAGATATTTCGTCGTCAGCGCACGTTATCATATCGTAAATTCAACACACACGTGTTATACTCACATCCAAATTTCTGGTAACCGCGCAGGAGAAAAAAAAATCGAAATTCATCGATACATCATAAATTATCCAAACAAAACACACACATACAGTCACGTATATTAAATATATATATATATATTTCGTATAAATAGCCAGAGTTTAATATATATATTTACGCACAATAGAGTCCCGTGATAAATGGTTCGACTTCAACTCTCGCCTAATCTATTCTTTCCCCGTTTCTAATGATGCCGTGCAATCTTACCCTTTTTCGTTTCTATTTTAGTTCTGAAAAATGTTTCCGTTGCAGTGATGAACTCCGCGGTTGGAAATCGTTTAAAAACGTTGACAATATCCAACATTATATAGGTTTCCGTAAAATGAAAAAGCATTAGCTCTAAAAAATATTCATATAAATAAAAATTGATGTTTTTACAAATCGGGTCACCTACTACTTATTATATTATATTAAACGTTGGTAACACCGCTTCTTTGAATCACGACGAAGCGGAATGTATAGTAAAAATCACTGCCTACAATTTTAATAGAAGTTTAGCGTCGGAAAGGAGTTGGTTTTTGTTACTTAAAATCTAATATAATTGTAAGTCGTAAACTTTTTCAATAAATCCACCACAACGCAAAAGTATAATTGCAAAAACTGCTGGCTGATTTACTGTACTATTATTTTCGCCTTAAATTACATTTCTGTTATACTGCGAGGCAATTACCAAAAACACGGTACGCAATAATAAGGAAGTTTTCGATACGACCACCACCACATAATATATATACCATAGGTACGCGTATTATAGTAAACAAAATACAAATAAAATATGATTTTCGTAATAAAATTCAAGTTTATGACATATAAATCAGCGGAATAAACGTGGCACGCACCATGTTCCATAACAATACGTATATACCTGTAATATTTCAAAGCGCAACAAAGAATGCAGTTGTATGAGAATTGCGTGTAAATTTATTAATTACACTTATGAAATTTCGATGTAATATATATATATTATGTCTGTCGAATGTAACCGATTTTAGGCACACGTCCCTGCGGACCAAACTCGCGCCCCGCCGTCGGCTTTTCCGAAAATTCGTAGATGTGATAAGCCTTCGGGCTTTCCCGTTCGATACGCGTCGAGATAGCTGCTGCGAACAACACCTGCAGCAAACGTCTTATCGCCGCGGGCGATTCGAATCCGAATTGGATTTTCACGTATTAAATTATATTGTACATATATATATATATATATATATATATATATATATAATGTGTATATCGAAAGCTCGTGCATGCATGGCAATTCACCCGAACCCATATTATCGCGTGGCTGCGGTTTTTCCGGCCGAAGAACGTCGCAGCGTGTTGCATCATTGATAAACCGATACCGTGACATCTGGCGTATTCACTCATGAATAATATAGTCCAGGCGGTTACACGGAAAATCTATTTATTGTTTTATTTTTTTTACTTTCCTACCTTCCGGCTAGGCACATCCCATAATGAAGTGTACGCCGTCTATAGTCTGCCAGACGTCAATAATTACAATATATATATATATTTTTTGAAATCGTTTTACGCTGCAAATAATGAATTCTTAATCGGCGGTCACAGTAAGTTTTGTTAGCGTACAGTGCCCACATGTTTTTGAGTTCAATGAACGAGTTTCATGATTTTCTTTTATTTCATTTTTTTTTTTTTTTTATTTAGCTTTAGTACATTATATGACTAGTAAACTAAGCAATTGAAACGATTAGATAAACCTAAATATAGATGGCCAATTTTGATGATTTTCTCATACCTTAAATTAATTTAAAATAACAATTAAGCATTATTTAATAATAATGTAGTAGCATTCTGTATATTATTCACTATGCCTATACAGTTCAAAGTTATATTTATCGAATAATTTTAATTTTGTCTTTATTATTAAAATCCGGGTTTGTATAAAAACCTTTAAATATGCATTAAATATATGGTCTTACAATTTTAAGAAATATGCATATAACATGTGCAATTTATGCAACTCAATTATGACTCAATAATATCAAACCTGTTCGATTTTAGTTTATATAATTATCGATATTGTATAGAATATAGATAGATAGAAAAAAAAATATTAGTTTAAATTAGACGTCTGAATATAAATATTTTAATAATAAATACGCTCTTGTAGAGATTAAGAATACACGTTTTAGATCAATTTTATTTTACTTTTATACTTTATACTTTCAAATGTAATTATTTAAACTTCAAAATATTTTTTTAACAGTTTGAAGCGTTTTAATAGAAACGTATTTCAATTGAAATACTTGTCATGGTGCATGCGATAGTATAGTTACCTGTATAGTATTATGTACTTTATGTACTATCGTAATAATTGCTACTTGTTACTTGTTCTATATTTTAGTAATTATTTATAATTAATAATTGTCATTATCAAATGAACATATTATAACTTATGTTCATTCTTTCACTTTTTTGACAATCACCGTATATTTATTTTTCCCCTGTATTTATGTTAATATATAGTTGTCCGACTATCGAGATGCAACATATTATCCAATATACATAATACGTTTAATATTATTATACAAGTACTATACTGACCTCTCCCAACCGACTTCCTAATTGTTGGTTATGTATTCCGTTTAGTGTTGCAACTATTGTATCAATTTCAATGCTTCCGACCTAGTTCCTGTTTAGCGTACACATATATTTCGAGTTGATTCAATTAGCAGTAATAATAATATTCTTGCACCATTTTACTTGTTAAGTTTTGATTGTATATATTTCCAGAACAACCAATCGTTCATTATTAAACGTCCATTCGTTTGAATATTTTGTGTGCAGCAACATTCCTAAATCATAAGCTACGACAGACAGAATAATAAGTGATTGGCATTATTTAGATTCAATAAAATATATATTTACGTACGAAAAACACACGCGTTTTCATAATTTTTGATCCGAACGCAGAATAATTATTATATGATTTTTTTGTTTTAAAGCGAACAGTGGCATTTTATAATAGTTCGCAATATAGGTGCTTTGATCACAATATTATAATATTATGTATCTACCTATAAATATTATTTCACAATTTTTTCTCGCGTGTAGTTATAAATGAAATTGTATATTATGCATTATACCGTAGATATTCTACGATAATATATTATATTACCATAGTAAATTTCAAAAAGACAATAATATTTATTATTATTATTATTATTATTATATTATAATAGCGTAACTATACATATATAAATATATTATATTATAATATGTACATAATAATATATTTCTACCTCGTGGAACAGCTCGGATGTCTCGGTCCCGGGGAATGGCATAATGAATGAAAGAAAATTTTACTCGGTCATTGTAGTAATAGCGAGCCACCGACCAGCGAACAAAGAATTAATTTCACGTCACTGCAGCAATCGCTTAGGTCTCTGCTTTCTCACCCTCAATTCATCTACAAAGAAGCTATATAGCTGTCTCAAGTATGACGGACGGGCCGACGCTGTGTGCGGTGTGTATATAGGTTCAGCCTACGTCTATTATACATTTTATGTCGGCACAAACAATGCGCCATCAGCGTGATTTCCACATTTCTTGCGCAAAATGTGAGGAATGGAGGTACAATTTTTTTCTCTTCAACACATCGAAGACAAGCGTTATTATAACGTTTTATACGAGCACAATTTTTATAATTGGAAAATTTCAAACAAGACTTCTGTGCAACGAATCGCACATGCAAGCGCGTTATATGAGATCTCGAATGCTATAGCAGCATCTGACATAGTGTGGGAACGAAAAAATTGCATTAAAAAGAAATAAACTTTATACCCCTCGCGTACGTATATATAGATATGACGATGTGTATTTTTATTGCCGCTTTTTTAAAGTTAACTGACAGAAAATTACACATCAGTTAATTATTGCGAAATTCCGTATACTCTCTCGCTATGTGTGGGAATATATTTATATTATTGTTTTATCTTAATGAAGATATAATATTTAATTGAAAATTATTTATATGAATAAAAAAAATTTTCCATGATATTTAACAACTTTTTTATTATTATTATTTCTATCATTATTTACAGACATTATTATACCGGTTGGCGTGGTGGGTACCTTATTTATACATTATACGATAACGAGACATTTTTTCACGATCGCCAGAATACGAATGTTATTGCAACACTGTGGCGGCAGACAATATTGCAAAGAAGTGCTACGCGCCGACTCTACACGTTAAATTGCGTAAATTCTGTTTTATATTATTAGGATCGCTAACAATCTCCTCATCTTTACGTGGTTTTTGTCGCGCGTGTATCGGATATATTTTATTGTTTGCACTAGAGATTATTATTATAACAAAAATATGATACAACGCTTAATATATGCGTGAAGATGTAAGATATCAGTATTGCTATGCAATAACTATATATATACAATTCATATACGTGTATTATTATGTCTAGACAGGTAAAACGAGATTTTTGATGAGTATAAATAATATTTATAGGTATATCCTAAAAACTATCAAAAATGCTATAAAAAATAATCAAAATTTGTTTTTGATAGGTACGTAACTACGCAACCAATAGGAAAAACGATGGATTAACTTTCGGAATTTTTAATACTTTATCATAATTAAACTAACCGAAAACATAAATATCAAACATAAGCACATACAATAAATAAACAGTATACCTGCAATAAATAAATTCGATTGCGATTTTTTTTCTAAGTACAATTGACAAATATGTTATTTGTTTGAGTTTCAGTAAGAAACCACATAAAAAAAATTCTGATAGATATAGATATAGACGTTATCACTTTCTTTTAGCGAACGATTGACAGTTGTTATGGATAAAAAATACCTAAATACTAAAAAGTAAAAATGTTATGAAAATAATATTAACTCTTGATATAGAATTTTAAGTTTCTTAACTTACATTAAAAGCTCTTACAACGTATTAAAAATTAATAAAATTATCCAAAAACGCTAAAAAAATGAAAAATTCAAAGTTTTATCTGTTTTATGGTTATATTTGTTACATAAAATGAATATGTACATAGAATGTATTGTATCTTAGAGCACCAAAAGAACATTATGAACTTTGCATTAATACCTGGGCTCTTGTAATAGGTATAACAACAAATGATGATGGAATTTGAGTTCTTTAGTGCAATACGACTTGTCGTTGATAATTTTACTGCGTTATTAAAAAATTATTTTATTCGGAAAAACCTTGGTCACACTGCTGCCGATGTGCACTATTATTGGTTATTGGCTACCTTACCTTCGAGGTATAGTACTTTGTGTTTTGTACATAAGAAGGGGAAATGACAAGCTATTTAATATTGTTGCATTTCATTGTTTTGTGCGCAGGATGTTTGATGGCTGATGAATTCGATTAGGTTTTGCTTGTTAAGGCATTTGATATGTTGTATATTGTTGTTCTATGATTTGTTTTCTTATTTTCTTATTATTTCTGATATTTTTTGACTCGACTTATATAATAACATGTATATATGATGTTTGTATGCTGGTCATACACCGGTTTTGAGTTAATTTACCCAAGATTGTAATTATGGAGTTTAAAATAACGTTCAGTTTTTAATTTATTGAAAAGTTTCAGAAATAAATTAAGAAGCTATGCCATTTAATTTATTTTCGATTTTGTTTAATAATAACGTTTAAACGCCGTTTTTATATTATTCTGCATTTAAATTTGTTCAGTATCAGTAAAAATGTTTAAATAACGTTTTTATATGAATTTCGATATTTTATACAGTGTTTATTGAATTCCTGAATGCGAAAAACGTGTGACTATGCAGTAATTGCGTTTTGTAAATTATCAAATAATAACGATTTCGGATATGAGAGTTTGCTTAACCATAAAACCCAAAATAAATTAAACATTTAAATATCATGTACGCATCACGTGTGTTACTGTGTTAGTAATATTTAATGTCATTATTATATACTCCCGGATAACGCATTCCAAATTTAATTTGATTATAATTACAAACATCGTCGAACAAATACTTTAGGAAAATGTTCCAATATTAAATAAACAACAGCATTCAATAAAAACCATGAATAATATTGAATATAAAATATAATTGGCATTGTTTGCAGCTGACTTATTAATAGTAAATTGGGCAAAGTTTAATTATCATTAATCATTGTAAACAATTAGTTCTCATAAAATTCGCCAATTGTAAAATGTTCAGTTTAATTAAATATCATAAAACGCAACAATTATACTTAAAGATCATACTTTTATAAGCTTAAGATTTTTATACTTAAATTTTAATAAATAACATTAATCTATTGGCATTTATAATTTGTAAAACTGTATTTAAGTATAACTAGAAAACTAGGTACTCGTTTGAATTTTGAATTAGGTATATCAAATTTTCAAAAGAATTATGAGTATAAATAATTTGCTGCAAAAATATAACTTTCTCATTTGAAAAGCAAAACTTTTGTACGTCACAGTACACTTTTAAAGCTGAAGTGCCACGAAAAATCAAAATAATTTGAAAATATGGTCTTTAATTATATTTAAAAACTCCAAAAGTCAGGATTTGGATAATTTCACTGTTAAAGAAAAAAAAATGGCCGTGAGCATGTTTGGTGAAACAGAACCCTGCCGTGTGTGTATCACGACAGTGTAACTTAAGTATCGAACCGCAGAGAGTGTACCGATTTGACAGATCGTGTACACCTCCCGTAAGAACGACAATCGTTTTGTTTTCTCCGACGGAAAAAAAGGTTTAGAACGCGAGAACCCGAATACTCGAGAGGGATGAACCGGTTTTGTGTGGACTGCGATGGGAATAATTTATTTCTGACGATGGGTTTAACAAAAGAAACGCATCACCGCACTTAACGGGGGGAGGGAGGTGGCACCGCACGACGACGAGATGTATGGAGCTAACGAATTCACTAAGCACGACCGGTTCATGCGGATCGGAATGATTGGCAACCGAAAAGGGTTGATGTGATCCAAAGGTCTTGTCTGCGAACGAGTGCGCAATACTATCGAAGAGGCGGGTGGATTATTATGTGCGTTGTATGATGTGCGCTCGTCGTCGTCGATCGAATTTCACCTGCGCATGTATCTATTACCAGTACTATACAGTAAACGGCGTAATATATAATATTATGGGCGGGACCATAATCGTCCAAAAGTTAGATACCGTTTTCCTTCGCTGTCGAGACAAAAAAAAAAAAAAAAAAAATAGGTCATTTATTGTGTCCATTTTCGTATAAACATTTTTTTTTTTTTTTTTGGGGCTCAAACACAACATGACTTATATAATATCAATATGGAGACAGTGGTTGAAAACAGTACCTCGTTATTGGAGTCGAAATGGCCGTCGTCTATATTATTATTATTATTATTTTTATATAGGTTATCGGTGTCGTGGCCAGTATATACGATAATAATACACAGTACAAACAACCGGTGGGATGAAACGTGGTTCAGGTTGTTGCTGTAAGAGAGCTTTACTATGTACGCGGTACATGGTATACCGGAGCGCGCGTCGACACGCGGCGGAAATCAAATCTGCGTGACTCGTCTAATTTGCATCGGACAAACGATTCGACGGGTCGGCAAACAACTATTCAATTATAGGTGCCTAGGCCTGCCTGTGTATATATTATTATACGGTCTTGTTTAAATACGCGTGCGTGCGGTATAATATTATGTATTATTAATATTACAGTATGCCTCCCGCGATGACTGTTCTTTTCTACGTTCATCACTGATGATAATAATACGGCACGACCCCGCGGGCGACGTGAAAAATGAACGCTGCGTATGTCGACGACGACGGTCGCTATTATTATAATATAATGTTATGTTTAACATACAACACGCGAACGATGGCATCTAACCCGGTGACGGGTGTGCGGACGTGAAAATATATTAGTCGCAGCGGACACAACGTAGAAATTCAAAAATTAAAACGAAGAAGAAAAATATATTAACGACCTTCGAAAATAATAATAATAATAACTATTTCATTCCCGCGTATGTCCCGCCGCAGCAGCGTCGGCGATGCCCCGACTGGCGGGTAATGACGCGTGACAATCATTAGGCCGGCGACGACGACGACGGTATCTCTAAATCATATATAATAATATGTACGCTCAGCGAGGAAATATATAAATAAAAGAATTTTTTTTCTGGTCGTGTGCAGGGGGTCTTTTGGTGTTATTTTGAAGGGACTCCGGCAAATCGTGTGAATGAGAATCGTACTCGCACGCACACATTACACGTCGAACAAGTCAAGGGCTACAACGGCCTTATACTGCCGTACCGACGCCGCGATGTCTCGACCGACGTAACCAACTTACCGACCCTCGCAGCCGAATATTTTAACTGGGGCGATTTTATATATTTTAATGTTTCATTGCCCGGATCGCGAATAATCGTCGTCGAATTTTTCACGATCAATTTGACACCACGACGAGGGTCGACGCGGATGACAATTCGTTTTCTGCGTGTGCACTGCACGAAATCACGTATTATTCGTGTCGTCATTATTATTAAATAATGTTTGTTTCGGCGTGACCATAAATAATAAATTCGAAACAACCACTTGATTAATCGCTATAATAGGCACCGCACACGAGTGCACAGATTTTACATAGATTCGTATTAATAGCATATAAAACCATTAAAACGTAATCGGAAACCATACCAGGTAGACACATTTAACACAAGACACTAATTATTAAAAAAAATTTTAACGTTTTGGAAAATATTTTTTTTACATAATTTAGAGCTGTTAAAAAACAAAACTTTTCTAAAATATCATATTTTTTCTATCGTTATTAAATTTATTTATATTATTTTTTTAATCCCAACTTTATTTCATTTTAATTCCTTATTCCAAAGCAGAATATTTTTTGGAGTACTTCGATGCATAAAAACCGAATTTTGGATGAGTTTTTATGACTTGACGAGTATAATAAATATTTTAAGTTTAGATCAAAGTGATACAGGGATACTTTGCAAAATATTGGACCACTTTTCTTTTCATATAAACTTTAAACACTTATAACTAATATACTAGCTGTTCAAAATTTGATTTTAATTGATAATGCTCTTAATAATATTATGCTTCGTAATATGAAATTAAAAATGTTTGTTGTCATTCAAAAAAGTGAAAAACTTATAATTTTTTAAAAGAATTATTTTCAAAATCTCAAGTGTTTTCTAAAATAATGAGTATCTTACGTTAAATGGATCACACGTATAATGTAATATAATAATATTACTCTATACCTATAGTATATTATGTTATACTCTCTGATTATAGTTATTACATTTTTTCTCTCGTTTTCAGACATATGAGTATAACTGGTATTATAAGCGTATTATTCTTTTTCACACTACTGCATAACTAAAAAAAAAAAAAAGATAAACATAAAAAACAATGAATTTCATAATAAAATAAATATTTAGAGGTATTTTTAAAACAATATTTATCCGACGAGTGTGAACAATATTGTTGTTATACGAAATACGAAAAAAACGGCTGTTTAAAAAACTTGTAAGCTCTTCGTGAAGGGCAAAAGGTTGAAAATTCCGACGGACTGACCTTTGTGAGAGGTTAGCGCGAATTTTTAATGATCGCAACGCGTTTAGCAAGAATAATTTCTTAATAACGTAATAATAGGATTCAAGCCATTTAATTTTAGATTGTATGCTATTGTTTGTTATGTTATACTCGATTTTACACAATAATTTTCATCTGTTCAATCTTTCATTCGTCCATTTTAAAAAAGAGTGTACTCTTCACTATATCATAGTCAAAAAATTATCAATAAAATTAATAACCGTATGCTTTTAATTCTTATATAATTCATATGACGTATTTTGATATTTCAGGATTATGATTTAATTTAATTTAATTTAATTTAATTTATGTTTTATGTATGTATTACACTTGTATTTAGGTACCTATATATTAACGTTAAAAGTACGCGTGTATATAAACAATAAATAAATATACATCGTCATCGTAGAATCAATATAGTTATTTCACTGCACTTCACTCTAAATCTAAATATTCTTTGTTTGTTTAAATAAGTGACATGAAATAAAATATTTACGAATGTATGAATATTTTTCGTTTGAACAACAATATTTTAAAAATGTGTTTTTTTTTTTTAACTTAAAGTATTAAAATGTAAATTATTTATATATCTAACTCTAAACGCAACTTGCTATTGTCCTTGAGTGCACTTATGATAAAATATCGTGTTATTATAACATTCATAACGTATGGAAAAATGCTATTCCGATGCGAACGTTTTACTCTTGTGATCAGCTGTTAAACAAAAACATAAATTTCCTGGAGCCGATCGGGTTTCGTTGAAAAATTTCACCGTGATGTCATAATTTGAAATCGAATCGGTCTTATCTGGTCGACGCCGCCACCCAGACTAGACGACGAAAACCTGACGTCATTCGCGACCTAAGTACAGCCATCTGATCGTCGTTTTCTCCGTGCGTGCCGGAGGTCTTTGGGATTTAACTCCCCCTAAAAAAAAAAATATAATAACTTCATCATTATATCATATTGGTCAGGTTATATTTACACACACACACACACACACACACACACACAATACGCGTGTACGCAAAGTCGTCCCTCCGGGTTATTGGCCTCCTCCGCCGACCGGGAAAAACAATCGCCGAGTTAACGAGCGCGTATTTCCGCCGGCGCTGCGATTTTCCACCGAAGCGGTGTCGCGTGCGCCGCTCTTTCCGCGAGACGATTGGGTCGCGTGCGCGTCGTTTGTGAAACGATAATTTGAGGACCATTCACGTGGCCGCCGTCGAATGAATATTGTAAATACATATATATATATATAATCCGCAAGCCGCCATACACGACAATCAACGGACGATTGTGTGTTGCGGTGCGGTCACCGTCGATCGTCTTGATCCAATTTTCGTCGGTGTCGGAGGGGAGAGGGGCGCGTGTGGTGGAATCAGATTTCTGGAAAAATAAATAACGTTTGACGCTGTATACCGTGTGTGTATATATATTATAAGTCTCGCCGAGATCATTTCCCGGAAGTGTATAGTGTCCTATATTTACGACTGGAAATATATAACTTCGCTACGGCGAGTATATATGTGTACATACGCCTACAACTTTGCCGTACAATGCCGCGTTGGTGCACTTATCGGGCCTAACGAGTAAGTCGTGCTCCGAGCAAAGCAATTCCCCGAGCTTCCTTCAAGATTGGCGGGTGTAACCTCCCAAAAAAAGACAACACTAAAATTAGAATTTCGATGAACAATGAATTTCATAACAACAACTATCTGCGTAATATGTTTTCGATATCACAGATTTAACCAAAGTGTTCATAATATTATAACGATGAGTTGCTTTTTATTTTATTTTATTATTATTATTTTTTTTTTTTTTATTATTTCTAAATCCCACAACACATAACAACACTGTAGTTACGGCAATAATTATTAATATATTTTTTTTTTTTTTGGTTCTCGGCAAACAAGCATTACCTGTATACGACCGTCGCCATCAATTGTACGCCACCGTCGTCACCTTTGTAAATGGATACCTGACCAGGCAATCCACCTACTTAGTGGACGAGTATGTCGCTCTGCGTACTTTGATTTGTGTGCAAGTGTGCGTATTATGCCCTCTAGGCAGACAGTTCAACCTCGATGGATTGTCGACGACGTTCTGGTGCTTTTTTGAATGCAAAAGAGATGTGAAGTCGACTGCCGTGTTTGAGTGCCTACCTAGCTAACGCTGTCACTCTCAGTAAAAATCGATTTACGTAAACTAAAACACCTAGAATGCAAAACGCCATGATATCGGTTTCGTATATTATTATATTATTATCAGGTTAACGATGTTTAAAATACTGATCTGTTTTGCACGTCGAGTTAAAATTCAACGAAATCACGACTACCAATAATAAAATGATAACATCGGTAAATTATTATTATATTATGTGGTACGGTCGTCGGCTGTTCGTTAGGAACTTTATGCGTGTCTGCACATTGTGGTTATAAACATTTTATTATTGTTACTGTGTGATAAACAGTAGTTGAAATCGGGAAAAAAAAAACATTGACGTTATCGTGTCGCGTAAACGATCAATCGGATTTCGTTCAATGCGAAACTTTTCGGATAAACTTTGCACGAGTACATGTTACGTAGTTTACGCTGAGCGATTCGTCCACACATTTTTATATGGAAGAAACTTTGTAAGTTTATAACGAATTTTTGTAATAATGTGGAACGTATTATACAATATCGTTCTGGAATCTCGATTTTGTATTACATCGGAAATCGCTTCTTATTTTTCGGACATCGTGAAACGGTTCGCTCACAGCGATTTTTGATTTATGTGTTGTACGTGAAATAAAATGCGTGTATTTAAAGGTTATGCTCTGGGAATATTTTTCTTTTGTCTGTTTTTGGATACTTGCTGACGAAAGACGTAAGACGGACGTAATATTATACGCCTGTCGTCGGACGATACGCATAGATCATCATGATTCTCGTCTCGCGCGTATTACCTACGTTGAAGTAGTGTTTGAATATTATATAGTCGTAAAGTCGTTTATCGTTGAAAATCTTGTTGATTACTTTTTTAATTTCCTGTCAATTTGTGTTTGAACTATTAATTTAATACTTATTTTATTTATACTAATATTTTCTCATTTCATTCATACTAATATATTCTATTGGCATAAAGCGCATCTAATAATAAGTATGAAGTACAATATTTACCTTTATTTTTCTTCATGAAAATATTAATATAGTAAGAATATAAAGTATATAATATTATTAAAAATATTAAAAAAAAAATCACGGGAGTGATATATTCTTTCACATCCTCTTCATCTGATTGATCACCACTGGTAGGTATTATTTTTTTTGTGGTCGTATATAAAAATGTGTACACGAAAAGCGAACGGACTGGAAGAATATTATTATGATTTTCTCAACCAGCTTTTAACTCGGTGCAAATGTAAAATAGCGGGAAATCGATCGTCCGACGGACGTTGTTGTTATATTATAATATTATTATTTTATCGCCGCCGCCGCCGTTATCTGACGGTCTAACGTACCCATAATATAATATTATTATAATTATAGGCACTGTTGTAACTTGTAGTGGGTATAACATAAATACACATTTATTGTAGGCATAAACCACCGCGACGGTTGATAACGGCCTGATACTCGCACCAATAACGTGATAATAATAATAATTATTATTATTACCTACTACGGTTTTCGTCTCGCTGAGGTCGCCGAAAAAAAATACGGCTTGGCTCGCAAACCGAGTGGAATGGACCGTAAACGTTTCGATAACGGCGAGTGAGCGTTGTTTTTGCGCCGATCCGGTCGGCGCGAAACGGATGTCGTTAATGATAGTACAATATAATATCGAATCGAAAGCCGGTTCACGCGAGTCGTGTCATTCGACGGGGTAACAAACAATAGCGTACTTGAATTACCCCCCCCCTCCTCAGCGACCAATTTATTTGAAAATTATGCACTCATTTCACAAATTGGTTTTGAGAATTTGCAAATCATTTCCAGCCTAGTAGAAAAGAAATAAGACGGGAAAAAAGACATTTCTGACATTTTGAATTCCGTAACTCGAAAGGAAAAGCTGCGTGAAGTTTCCCCCCCCCACAATCTTATTTTTTTAAACGATTTGCAAGTTCTCAAAACCAATTTGCAAAAGAGTACATAATTTTTAAATAAAAAAGTACGAAGACGGGGGGGGGGGGGCGAGGGTTACTTCACGTACATCACAATATGGATGTCGGGTTTTTTTTTTTAAAAACATATTTACATTATAACCCGGCTTTTTCCTGTTTTTAAATTTGTATGCTTGGAGTGAACCGAAATAACTAACTTCGATAAATGTCTCGTGAACATCTTCACGATGTTGATATACTGAAATCGTAGGTATTTGAAAATTATGAACACTCAAGAACAATAATCGTTGCCCGCTGCAGGGCTACTAGCAGTTGTAGGAATAATATTATCCGCGTCTGCGTTTCGTGTCCGCCTGGAAAATAATTATGTTTTATCCTCCCTCTCCCCCCCCACCCACCCCCATCACCAATTCGAGCGATTCAGCGTGGTTCGGTACGATCACGGCGGCGCGGAAAGGTTTGTACGTGTAGAAAGCTTTCGCGGCATACATCACGATCCCCGCGGCTTTCAGATTTATATTATAAACATACGTAGAGGCGCGTACGGCTTTGGCCAGACGTACATTGTCTTAGGGCTCGGTAATTCGTACATGTACATAATATAATATTATTACTTATGGCCGCGCTGCCTCGAAATCCACAGCGATCCGTCTTGAACGCAATATATCATCGTCATACACCGCGGTTGAACCCCTTCGCAGGGATAAGCGAATACGTTTAATAATTATTATCCTAGGCCCCACCTGTCGGCCACCCCGTCCGACGAACGGAGTGACATCGGATATCCGGCGAGCGCGCTCACCATGCCACTGTTTATATAACAACAATATAATACAATGCACGCGAGTCTTCTTGTAGGTTTCTACGCTTATAATCATACACCGTCCACGTCATAAGGCCGAGTTGGGTGAATTTTTTTCTTCGGCGTTCGTTTTGCGTTCCTATACACACTATAATGTACTTGGTAGGTTTGAGATTTTGACTCTTGAACATTTTTCTTTCTTTTTTTTTTTTTTTTTTTTTTTGTCGGTTAATCGGAAGTTTTAGTTTTAAGAGCATTTTTTATTGCATAATCAGAGTACTGTGTTTGTTTAATGGGTATTTTGTGAAATTCCACACGTAACCTCTATTATAATATAATTAAACGCATGTATAGATGTTATAATTAAAGTATCGAATCTAATATTTTATAATCAAATGAAATTATGTAATACAATAATTTATATTAAAATTAAATAAATAATTTATCTGGAAAATGTAAAGCATAAATTGTTTTACTTCGTTCAATTACAGATGGTTATTATTAAGTATTGTAACAGTAAACCATTATGAAACATTAAAACATATTATACTAGTTAATTAATTTTAATTAATTTCATATTTATATTAGTAAAGTTAGTTTTTTTTAAAACATTTTAAACTACAAAATAACTAAATATTAGTCAACTTAAATTCAATTTTTACCATTATAAATTATTACATTTCCATTGTTTCAAAAAGTAGTAAATTTATTAAAATGTTATTTATCATTTATGGTGCAAGATTGTTTCTGATGGCATTTTTAATTTCATTAATTTACGATTTTTACTTTTTACGATAAGTGACCTCGATGTAGGTATGTGATGCAATTATTGATGAATGTACATTTGAAAAAAAAATATATGTATGAGAAACGTACTGGATAGAGACAAAAATAGCTAATAAAAATACTAACTTTTTGAAAATAATGAAATGGTTTTATTTTTTAGTTCTTCAAGAGTAAAATGGTATATAAGTATTATAGCAGTTTCATATAATCTTAACGACATTTGATGTAGGCACACTCTAATGTGTAACGGATCAATTATAGGAAATTTTTTAAATACCTAAATAAATCGTACTTTAATATAATATTATTACATACAATATGTTTTATTTGATAGGTTCAGTTTAATTTAATGAATCATATACCTATCTATTTCATGAAATAACACCATTTAATAATTTAAAAAGACAACTGCGCAATATTTGTTTTCTCTCTGTAGTTCAACAACATAAAACTTATTCACGCAAAATATTTTTTTTTTTTATGTTTTTGAGTTATCTTCACCTTTGAGTAATATTACCTATAACAAAAAAATATAGAGAATAATATCTCTGAGGGTTTGTTATATCGATTTCAAATTGTATTATTATTTGTCTTTATATTCGACTTAAAAATAAAAAAAAAACAAATGTTGTAAATTTTAATGGATGCTAAATTATTTTGAGATAATATTTACCATAATATTCACTATAACTATTTTATAGGCGATTTGATTCTAAAATGACTCAAAAACATATAAAAAAAAAAAATTTATTTTGCTTGAATGCGTTTTGTCTATATTGCGTGTTGGTCTGAGTGGAAAACAAACGCGCGCTGACGTCCTCTTAACGCCAACACGACGTAATAAAAGCATTGTAATATTATTATTTTACACAAATAGTATCGATCTACGTGTCTTCGGGTTTTCTACAATCTACCACGCGTGTGGGTAGATGAATTAATTTAATAGGACTTTCAATCGTCACGGAAATTGTGTTACGATAAGACTGCTCAAAAATACACACATCTCGAAATTTAATACGAGGTTTTTATAGACGCTCGTTATTAAACAACTCGGTTGAACGCAGACACGCGGTTATATAATATAATATAGTATATATATATATATATGTGTGTGTGTGTGTGTGTGTGTGTGTAAACTCTACCAAACTATATTATATTATATACATTTACGAATCATTGTACCGTTGATTTGATTCAAAAACTAATTGCGTTCAAGTGTGTAAAACTAATGAATAAAGCACTTAAAGCAAAACCACTTAATTAAATTTCAGAAATGTTTTCCTCCCAGATACGTTTAGATCGTAGCATTTTAATATAATACATATTATTATAGTGTTATATATTTATATATTATAATAACAACAACGTGAACGGCAGCAGTTTATTATGTCGTTCATATACCGAAAAGAACTTGCTATGCACGATATTATATACCGGCTGGAAATATTTAAATATCTGAGCTTGGTGGTTAGTACCAATTTATCACGGTAATATAATATTATTAAAATTAAAATATGTGATATAATCAACACAGAAATTAACTCACGTTATAAATCATAATACCTATACAATAATAATAAATAATAATATTATAATATACTCGGGTACCGCTAATACAATATTATGGAATTTAAATTCAATGGTATAAAAACGGAAGAAATTGAACCCTGAGCCCGTGATATCCTATCCACCTGACGAATAAACCTTATCGACTATCATCTACCTTTTACTTGCCCTGAATCTCAAAATTTCTGAGTGCTGGACCCTGTAAAAAAAATTACGTACATTCCATATTTCGATAATTTACATAAGCCTTTATGAAAATGTTCTCACCAGACACCACGAACAAGCTGACTAGGTAAAAAATTTACAAGACCTTTAAAAAAAAAAAACAGAGGCGCCCCGGCCGCAATCGAGGTCCAGAGGCCATGGCTAAACCAACACTGAGTGTATGAAAGTTCAAACGATTTCTTAAATCGTCACAAAACGATTCTTAAGTAGGAAACCGTAAACACTGCATGTAGGAATTGAACAGAAATTTGAGAAGTTGCAAGGATACATTTGTGACTTGTGATTTTGACAAAAACTTCCAAGAAATGACGGGAAAATAATTGAGCTGAAACAAGTTCAAATGTCATTTCAATCGGTAACGCACGATCTTAAAAATTATATAGCGGTATATACGCTGAAAAAAAGTTTATTTGTAAAAATTGAATCTCGGACTACCGACGAATATCGTTAGCGAAGACGTGGAACAACTTACAGCATAAGTTTGTTTTTTTTTAATTATTTCAATACGGCAACATAAATTCTCGTTTGGATTCCACAAATGTTTGTCATTGCCAGCTATAATATCTAGCTATACCTGAATTTTATGTATGAGTATGCGTCTTTAAGAAATATTTATTGTACGCTCAAATCTAAACATTCTGTATAATAATAGTATGCAACTTTATTTTGGAATTAGTTATCACATTATTATACTTCCATCGTTTGTGTTCGATAACCGATTTTAACAATTTGTTTAGAACTATGGAATTTTTTTTCTTTTTTTTCGATAAATGGATATACAAATAAATCATAAAATTAAGTACTATGACTGTTTTGAACATAAACAGCTATAATATTTTTAAACATCAAAACAGGGGATGTATATGAAATGCGTAAGACAAAATTGAAAAATATAAAGATTAGACTATCCATACGAAATAAATCCCAACAATCGATACTCACCAAAATTGTTGATATTTTAAAAAATGTATTTCTTTTTGTGTATTTAAGTAAATATTATTTTTATTTTCAAACAATATTTAATTAATAATTAATATGTGTAATTTCACTGTTTTTAGTGACCATGACAGATGAATTCAACACATATTTATTTATAAAAATCTTATTATTCAATTAACTCTAAAGTGAGAAATATTAATTTATTATAGATAGGTAGGTAAATATTTTCCAAATATTATTTAACTAATTTCTTACGATTAAAATATACTTGTTGTAATAATTCTTGTTTGCTGGTTTTATCACCCCCTGAAGAGTTTAGTATTAATAATATTATATTTAAGTGCATAGATTTTGGTTTGTTTTCTAAATTTTATGCAAATTCAGAATCATCTATATTATACACTCTATAAAGTTATGTATTACGTATATAGTATTATTACGTATACAACGACGATGTTATCTCTCAATAGTCGACGAAAATATAATCTGCATCCGTAGTGGCGCTTCGTATATCGTATTTATATTTAAATAAAATATAATGATGCATTAAAAAAGAACTTGAACAGCACTTTTACCATTTGTCATCTATATAGGTACTAAAATAAAATGCTTAATGCTTATAAGAATTTATTTAAAGGTAGTAGAATTTATTCTATTATTAAATAAAACCAAAATATAAATAGATAAATAGATTAAAGTGTGCTATAATTATTTATTATTTAAAAATCAAAACAAAAGTTCAAAAATCAAAATACTAATCATTTTTGAGAAAAACCTTTTTAAGTTTATCTAGTTATCATACAACATGTTTCAACATAATTTATTAAACGATAATAAATAAATAATTATTATAATAATAAAAAATATTAATAATAGAATTATAAAAAAATATAAGAAATATAAAATTAATAATAATTATTATTATTTGTGATAAGTAGGTAGTAATATTATTATCTAAATATTTGGAACAAAGTTGATTATGCATAAAAAAATAATAATAATATATATATAAATATTTTTTATCTGTTACAAGTATTATTTACTTTTTTTCCGTCTATAAAATATTTAATGTTACTATTTACCATATTTTATTTTCTACATGACACACAAAA
Source organism: Pentalonia nigronervosa (assembly GCA_014851325.1). NCBI lineage: Eukaryota > Metazoa > Arthropoda > Insecta > Hemiptera > Aphididae > Pentalonia > Pentalonia nigronervosa. The sequence continues at coordinate 121,528 of JACXSJ010000450.1, read as the reverse complement.
GGTATGATAAATCTTATAAAAATACTGGGTGTCCAATGGATTTTACTGTGTGTCCACTAAGAAAACCTCCTTACAAAAAATATCCTGTATATTATACAAACTACTTAATTAAAATCTGTTTGTAGGTACGTGATAAATATTTCAACGGTTACTAAAAATAAAAAGTTCGTTATAACTATTCGTTGTTTGACGGTAGCTAACAAGGGTCGATTGCCGTAATTTTGTCATCGCGATGTTCGTCCGTAAATCGTTATGAGAGATAATATTGTGTCTATATAATTTATGTTTCATACAAAGATAAGAGTGATTGCTTTGGAACTCGGCCATGTGATATCCTGCGTGTAAGGTAAGAAATTAGTAATTTGCTTGTTATTTACAAAACAAGTTTTATTTTTCTATCCTTTTTTTTTCTTTTTTTTTATCTACACCTATTTTATTTTATAATAATAAATTACAAGTGCCCATCATTATGTTCACAAAAAATATATAAACTCCGATTGATTGACGACGATTATATTAATTATTATATTATATAAAAGACCAGAAATGAATGTAAAAAGTCCGGTTAAAATAATAATATAGAGTTTCATACACTTAGAATTTTGTTATGGTGTTGAGTTATTATTAGTTATAAATTTAAATTTAACAATAAATTATTAATTTGCAAAAATAAAAAATTATTCTGAGCAGTTAACTATTAACTTATTAATATATATATATATATATATTAGTTTAAATTTTACAATTTTAAATACTCTAAATAAAGACTAAACTATATAAACAAAATGATTAATTATTAAAGATTTTAAATATTTTTTTTAAATAGATGCCCATTATTTAGGTATACGTATTAATATATATGAATGAACTAGTATTAAAATGCTCAATGATATTAAATGTATGATATAACCAATAAAATGCAATTAAAATAATATATACAAAAAAATAGTTTGTCGTAAAATAAATAAATTTTGCCAAAGTATCCACTACCTGTTCATACAGTTAACACGGATATAATATTAGGAGATTCATTTCCACAGCTCCTAACTCAATTTTTCTAACTTTTTTCAATAGCCCATGTTTGTAAACGTTTTTTAAATATTTATAAAGACAATTATTTCGTTTGTAAAAAAAATCATTTTGGCGCAAAATAAAAATTTTAATGAGGACTGAGGAAATGTCCAAAATTTTGGAATTTGAATTTTTTTTTCATATTGTACGTGATTGTTAGTCATTTGTGAAGGAAGTAATATTTAAATTATTAAAAAATTTAAAGTATTTTTATTTCAAATTAATTTGATAATATTTATTGTAACCAGTAAAATAGTCTAATTTTGAACATATATTTTTATTTTATTATAGGTGCAATGTCTGTATATAATTGAAACCAAGGTAATCAATCTACCTGTGGCGAATAGTAATAATTAACTTTTTTTCTTACGTGTAATCAATTACAAGCAGAAATAAATGCATATAGTACGATTTAAATACTATTAATATTAAGTAAGCCACCTTTAAATATATAGCTCAATCTGCTATCTGAACCTCCTTTTGAATCACTAAGAGAAAATAATACAAATTCCCTATTAATATACTTCTACAATACTCATTCTAAATACCTACTAAATATTGAATTATGATAATATCGTTATATAATTGTTTGCTAAAATTGTATATTTTTTAATTACTGATACAACTTAAATACATTTTTATTAATCAAATTTAAATTAAATAAATGTATTATAAATAATAATAAAAAATAATAATTAAAACGATATGAAAATATTAATAATAAAAATAATAATATAAGGGTTATACTGCATAAAATATTTACATTTCACCAGAGTTCCCTGTTTCACTATTATAGCTTTGATTGCCAAGTCGTCATAAAGGTATCATATGCTGTTCGATCGCTTGTAATATTCAATCTCACATAAATTCCCTCCAGTAAAAGAACAAACTCCTCTTAGTTCATTCGTCGTATTTTCTATGATTAATGCTGAAGGTATGTCACTTAATTTTAAACATCTTGATATTGAAACATTTAAACCATTTAGATCATCATCATCTTGTTGAATTGTATAATTTATAAAACTTTCATTTAAATTTTAAGAAGCTGATAGAATATTTCAAGATTCATATTATATGTAGTTAAAAAATCTTTCTGAAGCTGCTTCAATTAGTTTATTTTTATACTTCGAAGACGGTGTTTCAATACTTGATTCAACATTATATATACTTGTTTCATTGGAAGCAACAACAAATATTGATAGTAATGATGTCTTCATCTCCGATATACTTTGACAGTTTATTATCAAACATATAGCTCGAAGATATATTTCTTTAAATCTATTAGAAACTATTTTAAATGGCGACCACATTGTTACATTTTTCACAAAATAAGAAATATCGAATCTAATAAAAAAATTCGGTAGGGAACAAAAAAACTTTGACGATAATTGTTTTCAAAGAGGAGTAATGAACAAATATTAATATATTTATCAATAAGCTGATAACAGGGTGGGAGACTCATCACAACAAGTCTTCTAAGGAGGCAGAACACCAGATTTCAGCCATCTTGAGAGCCAATAGTAAATAGAAATGTTATCGTGTCTTTCAGAAATCATACTACAAGCTATAAAAGTGTGAATTCTATCATCATCATAAACCACGGCTTTATATAGGTATAATGTTGAGTTTTCAACACCTAAACATGAGCACATTTATCCAATGGAACATTAACGTATTCTACAAATGTACAGTAAATATTAACCGTATTAAATTATTTTTTAAATCATATTTTGTTATATTTTATAATTGTAAGCTATTTAAAAGTATTTGAAATATTTTAATTTTTAGACATAGTTTATTCCCCATAAATATTAAAAAACAATTTTTTTTATCAAAAACCTTGAAGATGCAATATAAGCTTCCTCATTTAATGTATAATATTATGTACCTACTCGATGCAATTATTTAAATATGTAAAGCAATTTTAAACTTTTGTTGTTTATGAATTTATTCACACCACTGCCTATGTGATACGGCCTGTGTTGAGTATAAGTGAATAAGAGTAATATACTAATTCCTACTATGTTTTGATGTAATAATTTTAATTAAAATTGTATTTTATGACTTATGACGTACATTTTTGTAAATTTAATAAAATGTATGTCTGTTTCATCTACGCACCTATGTATTAATTTTTATTATTCTACAACCGGGATGCCACGAAACAACGACGACGTTTGGAATAGGTATTCGAGTTCGTGTATTTTAAACGTTGCGTGCTCGGAAATAAAATATACGTTCACGATACTTTTGTCTCATTGAATATGTGTTTTAAGTAAAAAGGTAAATTTGAGCCTTAAAATAATATAAAAAGAAACTTGCTTAGAATTTGACATTTTTTGCAAATCCCCGTGTCATATACATATTGAACCACCACAGCGTCGACGTGGAACGCGTTAACTCATCTGAACTGAAAATTGAAATTACAATAACTAAAATAGTTAATAATTTTAAATTTAAATTATAATAATAATAAAAAATATTATTTTTTGGTCATTGGTTTAGTTATTGTTATTTAGATATTAGATGCACAAGCATATTTTTTTTATGAATAAAATATAAAATTGCCAAACAATAATTTTCATAGTATTAATAATAACAGTGGATACTCTGAAATAAATAATAAAAAACGTAACCACGACGGCGATAATAGTTTCAATAATATGCGTATGCAAAATAGTAATGAAAAATTACACTTTAATAATCAAAATCAACGCGATCAAAGTCAAAATAAAAAATTTAATGAAAACCACCCAAAGGCTGATATAGTTTGCTATGATTGTGGGTTGCCGAGTCACATGCGCTCGTCATGTACCAGGTCAAAAGACATCATATGAAACTTTTAACTAGGTGTGTTTCTAACATTATAAATAATAATTAATGTGTTTACAAAATGTATGTTTATATTGATCACAACAGCTAACTTTGATGTAATAAGGGTACAATTTTCATGTGACTTTTTATGTTTTTTTTTTTATTATTATTATTATTCGTTTCGACGTTGGATCCATAGGGTCCATTTTCCCAGTAACCGTCGAGTGTGGTCACACGGCGTCTTATATAGGCATTTTAGGTACACCACATTCCATAATAATATTATTAAATTTGTTAAAATACATCAACAGTTAATGCGAAATCAGGAAGGTAAAATTAGTATAATTATAGTATTGTATTCTGTCTACACTCTATAACGATTGAATGTATTTCCCTTATAGTTTAAAATTAGTTGCAGTCGTAAGGACTATGTAATGGTCATCGAGACATTATATTATTCGGCGTTAGCTATGAACCGTTTACAGAAAACATTTTACATTTCTTTGTATAGTAACAACTTTTTAATTACATATTTTTTTTTTTATTTTTAAACCATTATACTTGAAACGTGTCATACACAGTTGATGTGTTGAGCACTTGAAACGTATGCATTAATCATATTTATAAAGAATATAATATTGTAATTATTACTGCTTATGACGTCGTGTATAAAATTATAACCTTTTTACACAGTTTTATTTATTTATTTTAGACAGTTTTTAGTATTTGAAATGTTTGGTTCACACATTATTTTCAACATTTTAAAACATATCTGTCGCCATTGTAATAACTATTTCAATGGATAATATTGTTTTATTAGGCTACTTATTCTCGAGTTATTACAGTTAAAAGTAGTTATAATATGATTTCAAATCTTATTTTTATTAACCAAATGCGGCAGCGTTTTAATCGTGTACTACTGAAAATTATCACAGACTCGTGATTTTGTTTTAATTCGTGTTTTTATAATATTTATTTCAGACGTAATTGGTATGTATTAAGTTAAAAGTAAATTGATTTTGCGTTAAGAACAACGTTAATTAGCCCATAAACTTTTGTATATTATATAAGAAATATCTAAATTAATATAAAGTTTGAAAATCTTAAATATTTTACAGTCATTGTTATATTATACAGTTCCGTTTAAAGATTTGTTATAAAAAAGCTCACTTTTTCAAAGGAGATCTTTTTTCTATTTTTATTTGAATTTTATGAATCTGAATTATTAAAGCATCTTTGGATGCATAAAAAAAAATAAAACTTTTATTCAAATATATTAAGTTTTATTTATTTTTAAACTTTTCAATTTTATGAGAATCTAGACGCCAAGAACGTCCGACTTTTACATTAATAATATAATTAAAATCAGTCTCGAACTAGGTATTTTCAATATTCTTTTTTTTTTTGTTTCAGTGAATATATTTTTCAAAACGTATATTTCTCACAGATAGCCTATATTCTAATATATTTATATTACGATTATCATAATAATTAAACCATTTACTCACACTATAAAAACTATATCACAACAGTTATAACATTTGTAGAAGTGGTTCTCCGTGCGACGTATAATATTATAGTACCTTTTTTATAATTATATAGATAATCGAGGATATTTCGTTTTAAATCATGTACACAAAGAACATTTGTTTAGTATTATATAATATTATGAGATGTGTCGATGTCCCATGTCATAAATACAATTTATACTTGTTAGGGTTAACACTGATGTAACCGTACTAAAAATGAATACTGAATTCAGGCGACAAAACTCTACATACGATATAAATTCATTCAATTCTGCATTAAATATAATTTAATACTTATAATTTTAACAGGCTCAATATTTTAAAAAAAAAAAAACATATAATATTTTGTTACATACATTTTTTTTTTTATGGATCAACACAATCTTTACGTAGCCCATTATTATTGGTATATATTTCTTAGCAGCTTAAATTTTATTTTGTAGTATAATTGATTATTTTATCTACTTTAATCACACGATTTTTTTTTCAAGCACAGCTATTGGCTTTTGAATAGCTAATATTATGATTGTACTTAATAATTATCAATGCATACAACTGTAAATGCTTTACAATAACAATGAATTGATTATTATTATAATGTTATCGGTCGTCGCATTTACTGATTATTCGTTACGTCGATAAACTACATAAAAACATCACGGATACGTATTATATCTATTATATTATAAATAATTTTACGACGTTCAAGTCTTCATCGAATCACTAATAGGCAATAACAACGGTATAACGGTATCATGCGTACAATATTATGATATAGGCGGTAGGACGTGATAGGTAACCGACCTATGCGAAGTGGTAATAGTGGTGACAATAATAATAATATGATGATATTTGGGTGCAGCTTCTTAGAGCTATCCGACGACGCGTACGTGTATGTATCATACGACCGCGTGAATTATTATTCCTAAACCGCTGGCAATATTATGATAATAACACATAACATTATACATATTACTACTATTATTACTATAACCCTCGAAATGACTGCGTGTGTGCGGCGCTTGCTCGTATGGAGTGCCGTGTGATATATCGCAACCGTTTAACCTACCCGCCGCCGCTGTTTTGCTTCGATAAAAAGGTATGAAAACGACATTTTCGGTGCGATAATCGCGCAATTAAGCCCACTTAAAACGGGCGCACAATAAAATTCGCAAACATTAGCCCGCAAACTACACCGCGCGGTGAGCGAACGTTTTTATACCGCGGTCGCGGTGGGGAACCGACCTGCAGAAACCAAAGGTAGGATACGTGTGCGTTTTATGTGAATAACAATTTTGGCCGCCGTCGTTAAGGGTGTTTTTTTTCACCCCTTTTCGCACCGCTGTAATATATTATTACGGTCGCCGTATTATATATGCATATATATATATATATATATATATATATATATAATATGTTTATAAATAGCGGGTCGCTGATTTTTTTGTTTTTTTTTTTGTCGTTCGCGTTCAACTCGCTCGTCAGCACCCTAAGCGCCCGGCACTTCTCTCAGCGCGATACTGCGCGATTATAAGTACCTAACCTATAAGTACAAAATGGGCGCGAGTCATCATTTTTCAAAAACATCTCCATAACACATTATTTACGCACCTACACGGTCGAGAGTAGGTATAGTCATTATTTCGTTGGGTTATTCCGCTTTGTTTTTGTATGATATTATATTATAAATAATTGGCAGAATCATTAGCAAACGTCGTTCCGGTTCGGGTTTCAACTGCAATGTCGTAGTCCACTATATATATAGCCATCGCGCCGCATTCGTTTGTTTGTCGACAAACGCTCAAACAAATTATATCGTATAATAATATATAGCCACCTACTCGTTTATAAAACTGACCGTTCGGTCGTACTTGCAAACGGTGAATATGTTTTTTACCCCGTCCGACGTTTTGACTGTGATTTTAATTGCTTTTGAAGGACATATTATATGAAATGCGCACGTACATATACACAGTGTTATTTGTTTTGATGGCGTTTCAAAAAAAAAAAAAAAATAATAAATAAATAAATCTCCAACGATAGTCATATTATAATGCCTAGTGTAAACGTTCGATGTTCAAAGTTTCCGTCCACATAGGGTCGATTTGATAAATAACAGATTACAAATGACGAAACGAGTTTTTGTGTGGATCGAATAATTACACTGCTGCAATAGGTACCTGTATTATTAATTGTGTGCTATACGGGCCGGAATCAATCAACGAGGTATGCATTACTGCAAAGAGAGCGAATTAAACGTGCGAACAAAAACAGCCGATAAAGAAATTATTATCGACTATATGAACGACCGAACGGAATATATTTTATTTACCGTTGTTTATAAATAATTATATATTTAACGCCCAACGGTTTTTTTTTTATTATTATTATTCAATAAAATTGTATTTACAATCCATACATGATACTATAATGAGTAAATGCGATGCATATGGATAGACGGGTGTGATGGCCAAACCGTTAGATCTCACAGCTCTTTTTGTTATACGTAGGCAGTAATATTATGTTATGTTTTGTTTGTTTTTTTTTATGAGCGAATCGGTCAGGACGATATGTTCGATGTGTTTGTCGCTCAGTTTAATCTGTTATTTTACCAAGACCTATTGGGTATAATGTCAATTGATATTGTTTTTAGTTGTTATTAATGAGCGTGTGTTTTGTCTGGGTATCTCATAAGACGAATTTTTCGTTACATGTATAGTGTCATAATTTTCTACAATAATGACATTTTTATTTGTTTCCACGACGAATGCTCGAATCAAATATTATCACGCTACAAATGAAATTCCTCGAAATTTGAAAAACTGCGATTGAAGATTCATAGTTCACAATGTCCGCAATCGACGAGGGATAAAGTTATGGAAAATTATATTGTATCCGGTCCTATATTATTGTAAGTAAGTTTTACTAGTCTTGGGTGCCGTGCGTATTACACACACAAAACGGCCCCAAAATATATTTCAATTCGGACTTAAGCATTGGCGTAAATAATGATACGCAGACCAATTCGGATGTCTCAAAATCGCGTGCCGTGAAGATTTGCGTGAACATTATCGCGGAGCACACATCATTATTATACACGCGTGCTACATAATTATGGTGCTTGTAAATGCCGATAAGCTTTGAGTTTGCGAGATGATTCACCAAGCATACTAAACCCCATTTTATTCAACAGTTTAGTTGTTCATGATCTGAATTTTGGATTTTTTCCAAATATATAGATACTTAAGGATTATGTTATCAGATTCTTAAAGAGTGTTCTGCAGAGTATAAATACAATATTTTGTTTTTCAAATAACAATGCTCCTTTTCTACTGTAAATTATTTAACGGATATATTTTCTGGAAGTGTTGACGTATCGAAATCAAAATTTGGACGAACAGTTTTTGAGTTATATTTAACTTTGCGCACTAAAGATAACCAAGATAACTGCAGGTCAATGATTATATAAGATGGGGAGGGGTTTTATTTTGAAAATCAGAACTTTGTATTATCATGGAACACTAGAGAGTAGTACAGAAAATCTCGAGAACTTCGAAAAACGGTATTTAAGTATATTTGAAAATTCCAAAAACCAGGATTTGAATAAATTTATCATTAAATGAAAAAAAAAATTGGCGTGAACATGCCATATTCGTTGAACCGCCCCGTTTATTATAATAAATATATGTATGAACTTGAAAGTCGGAATTGAAACTTGGTCGACGCCGACGATTCGCGCGCTCGAGCAGGTTATAATATGTATATTCGCGTGTGTACTGTCCCGGTCGTCGCCGCCGCCGCGTTATTATCATCGCGACCGAATGTTTGCAAAAGGGTTTTGGCGGAAACTCCGCGCTAAGAGGATTTAGACTTCGGGTCGACGACATCCTTTATGCAAACGACATATAAAATGTATATATATATATATATATATATATTAATATATTATAATACACTGTCGCGGTGGTCCGCGCGCGTAAGCCGATGTTTTCTCCCGCCGATGTTCTCTTCCGTCGACGACGTCTGTGAGCGTAATACGCGTCATCTGCGTGCCTCGTGTTCTTTTTGAAAAAAAAAAACTTAAAAAAGTAAATAAAAAACCCGGGACGGAGGGTTTTGCTCCTAGGCCGATCGTGCGCGCGCGCGCGAACCCTTTCACGTCGCGCGTGTGTCTCTAAGCGAATTTTCACATGTTTATACTGCAACAACACGAATCCGTTTATAATATTTCCGCGCATTTCTCGTCGTTTTCCTTTTTCCTCTTGAAGTATTTTCTTTCCCCGTCGCCACACCAAAGTCTTCGTTCGCGCATATTATTATATAATATTTTATAGCTATATAATATATGTTTTATATAGTACTGCAGTGTTGTATATTCAGTTTCTTGTATGCGCGTGTTTACACAACAGTCGGCCCCGCGAAGAAGTAATATTGTGTTTCTTTTGGCTCCGTCGTTAACATTTACATATATTATAATATATGTGTGTGTGTGTGTGTAGGTATTCTGTTTGTAGACCGTTTTATTCTAAAGCGATCAAAAACGAACGACATCGTTGTCGCATAAGCCGTTGTGTTATTTTATATGCAATCCAAAAAAGTTTACCGTGGTAGCAATTGTAGCACACGATAATATTATTCTTTTCGATGCATTCACTTTTTTTCTCGTGACTACCTGTATGTGGACTATGCGTATACCTAAGACACTACGATAGTGTTTTGCAATGGGATTTATGCGCGTGCAGGACTGTTCGAAATAATCGGCGAAATCGTCGAACAAAAACAGTGACTTTTTCATATCTGATCGAAACGCCGCGATTTATATTTATAATACTTTCAAACAGATTATCTATTATAATATAGTATATAATATTAAAAACGTTGTAGTAATATTATTATTCTTAGATTTTGTTTACGCGAGATGAAAAGATTAATATACCTACAAAGACGTCATAACGACGAAAAATACGTAAGAATATATATTTTTTTCATCAATTGGGTAAACGTTTTTATTTTAAAGAGTTTTACACGTTTATATGAAATACGTAATATATAAATCATCAACCAGGTCATATTGATAAATAATAACACACATAATGTTATTATTATTATGCAAGTAATAATAGCAATCTAATTCAGAAGTAATAATTTATTTTCGAGCTACTGTTTTTTATTTGGCCGACTGTATAGTTTATACTCTACAGCATTAACCACTATATAAGTTAAAACTTGTTTTTATCTAATCTGCAGGCAGTACGGTATTGCCATGCACTGTGGGAGATATTTTCAGCCGAGCCCGTTGGTATTTATTTTTGAGGGTTCTTGTTGAAACGGGCATTGGGGATCGAGACCTATAATTATTATATAGGTACAATGCGGAATATTCGAGTTAGTCGTATTATTCTAATTATTGCGTTGGTTGGAGATATATATTGTTGGCAAAACAACAGCATGCATGTGATAATCGTTTCGATACCGACCTATATAAATTATATTACAATAAAGGTCATGTGTATTTTAGTACAAACGCTGTCGACAGATAATAATTATTTTGCTCGTTTGGGTTTCAAAACATACACACACTGCATCTCGCGTTTAGCGTGTTTACCTTTAGTAAATAAAACGAACATTTTGCGCGATTCGCCATTTCGCGGTTGAATAATATTTTCCGAGTCCGGGTCGAGCCGTATGCGACATAGATATTCACTAAAGAGGCACCTCTGCAGTGTATTATCATAACAAAGACGACAAATATATAGACGCGTGCGTGTTCGGAGATCGCGTATTAATAAAAAAAAAAGCACACACACACACACACACACACAAATGTGCTGTTGGAAACACGAACGAGTCGTCGGCGGGAGGGTACGCTTTTTTTTACAACCCCCTCACCCCGCTCCACCGGTGGCTTCTGGCGGGCGTTTATTTCGGTATACTCGTGCGTCACGCGGTCTTAATTATCTAACCGGGAAACATATTATATTGTCTAATATAATACACGGACTCCGAAGACGACTTGGTCGATCGGCCGGCAAAGGCGGCGGGAAAAAGGCCGCGTAATTGGAATCGTAAACATGTCGGCGCGAACCAAACGTTTCGTGTCGGAACAAATGTTACTCCGGCTGCCGGTGCGGTGTACATACGACGTGTGCGATATATGGTATAATATATATATATATATATATATAATGCGAATAAGCGCACGAGACTGAAACGACGAAGAGAAAGAGAGACCGCAAAATGTGTAGCAAAACGGGGCCATATATATATATATATATATATGTGCGTATGTATGTGTGTGTAGGTATATAGTACGTACGATATAATAATAATTAACCGTCTGTTTATAATTGAACACTCCGTTACCCCCGACGACGTCTTATACGTAACAATGTATTGTACGCGTACACGTGACGCGTGTGCTCACGAATCGGCTGGTAGCGAAAATTAATAATAATTACAAACCCCTTGCCACCACCTCCCCGACCAACAAACCTATCCACGTGCCGTCGCAGAAAAAGTACGCCTCGTGTGCTTAATGTAATAAGTAAATTACAACAAATAGACAAACGGCCGTGAGCGCAGAAGCACGCGGGTTCGGTGCGTATCATATATAGTTGCCTACCAAAATATGTATGGATTACATCACGTCATCTCTGTCGTAAATAAAAAGGTTAGTATACCTACTCTGTGGTTACCTCCGACCGGGTAGTCCGTGGTATTATGTACGAGCTGGTTTCTTTTTTTTTTTGGTTGTTTTTGGTGCAATATACTCTGTTTGTGCGGCTCAAATCAATGTTGCTGCGCCCGTGTACGATCCTGCTCCGACTTCCGCGCGTCGTCATTGTATTATGTTTTTGCAGCGGAGGTCGAAGATGTGAACAATCTTTTAGGGAAAAATTCTGCCATCGACTATCGTACTTATGGCTATCTTTTTTTTTTTTTTAATCAAACATGTCACGTCTCCATGCATAATATTATAACAGACCCATCGTTGTGCATGTCGTCGATGCAATTATTTACAGAGTTCAAAACGTCGTGATCGCATCTATGTACCTAAATATCTTATGATTATATTACCTATACACAGTTATAAGTTACTCATATTTCAATTTATAATGATGATTAATGGTGATTTTGGAAAAAACGAGTTATTTTTACAGTACTCACATTAAAATAAACGTTCTGAATTTACTTGAAAATTGTAATTGTTTTTCGGCCGAGGACAAAATATCAATAAATACAATGTGTATAATATTAATAATGACAATAATAATAAACGAAAATTTATGTTTTTCAATCGGCCCGTAAAACGACGAGCAATGTGGAAAAATATTTGTCGCTTTAACGAGTTTGTGATGAAATAAAATTAAATGTCAAGCCATTATTTTTCGAATCTTCTTTTGACCTTAATCGATGTTTTTACATTTTTATTTTTTATCTCCGCTAAGAAAGAGACTCCTTGGAACTCGACGAGTTATTGTTATTGTAATAATAGTAATAATTCTTTATAAAACCATTATAATTATATTCGCTCGCGGAAAAATAACCATATTATGCGCGCGCTTCAACTTGAAGCGACCGACTATACATACCGGACTTTGCGTGGTATAATTTAAATAAGTTCTCATTAAAGAGATTTGTTGAGTTTGCAGACGTCTGCCAATTAATTGTAAAAAAAAAAAAAAAATACGCGTATTCTTCGCCCTATATAAGTAAACCTTCTTCTATTATACATATATATATAGCGCGGCAATTGGTTTTCTCGGTCCGTTGTTTCGAAATTGTATTTTTCGCTCCCGTTCGGCGCTCGTCAAATCTATTTAAATGCAAATAAAACGCGCCTCGTCCGTTCGTTTTATATTGACTTGTTAGCACGCTAATTCGATTGGAGCAGTGAAAATTCTTATAACCGATTTGGCCATCGCATTGTTATTGCCTAACTACTATCGGCAAGCGCTTGTGTTTGGTATTTTTCTCGCGCATGTGATTGCGTTTCATATCCCCTAACACCGTGTACGCTGTACTGTATGGCAGTTGTATATATTCGATAGGGGGAAGGGGTTTGGGTGTGATACTCCTATCGTATTTGTGAAAAAGAATGTTATGTGCTATGGGTATATTATGATGCAGATGTACAAAGTATGTTGTCATATGGTTCTATTTCATGTTTTATATTATATGAATAACTAAAATGGATACCCCCCTGAAAAAAATTCTTGCCACGCACCTGTGGGCCAGTATACGCCTATTAAACAGTACAGGCGGTATCATAATATTTATCTAAGTAGGTAGTAATATTTTTTTTTTGAGGTAATTTAAGCTACGATTGTTTCAAAATGATTTTTTAACATAAAAGTAAAAATTGCAATTAATATACAACAATTTTCATCATTGAAGTATAATTGTTTAAGTCCATTCAAATGTTATTATCATAGAAAATAATAATAAATTAGTGATAAATAATAAAACCATTAATTGATTTAACATCTATATCATACCTATCGATTACATTTTACAATAAAAAAAAGTTGTGATCATAAATTAATTTAAACCGGATATGAATAATATTGCAAATTTCACTGATCTTACCTTTCTTGTATGTAAATTGCTCGGGTGAGATTTTTTTGTGTAAGAAAAATATGTTTACTCCTCTGATATTAAGTTTTTATCTGTAAAAAAAAGAAAACTCTACCATTATTATTTACTGGCCAATTTTATTTTTAAACTTGTTGTTAAAACTAAATTGAATAATATTGACATACATCTTTTTTCCAATTCAAGGTTAAAATTAATTACACAATGTGTTCAATGTCATAGACCATCATTCTTATTTCTTAAATGATTAGATTTTTTTTATTATTATAGTAAAGTAGACGTTTTGTTCTGATAAAACGCAAATACGTAATAGTACCTTTTTAGAATTATAACTATATCATTGTTGGTAGATAAATTTAATTTGAATTTATTTATTTTTCATTGTATCTATAAATTATATTTCAGTATAATTGTACATACAAATTTTAATTTGATTTTTTTTAAATATCTGTGGAATTTACATTAATTTAGTACTGGTTGAATTTATGTTATAAACCTCACCCTAAAATCGACTACCTGAAAATCTGTGGAATTTATATGCGTTCATAATACCTCAAAAAATTGTAAATCTAAAGCTGAAAAACAACTCTGTTTAATAAACGAGATTTGTAATTTTGTTTCTGGGACATATTACACGGCATAACAATAGATTATTATTTTTAGAACCTCAACCGTCAATCATTATATTATTATATAAAATGTTTTTTTTAGTTTTGTCATATTAAAACAACAGAAAAAAAGAACGCCGCCGTTGTTGAAGTCGGACTATTAAAAAAAAAAAAAATTAAATAAATTAAATAAAAATATCTCATAAATTCGTTATTAGAGTATAAGCGAATTGTTACAGTGTGTATATATATTCATTTAACGTGAGACACTAATTATTTGAGAAAAAACCAAGTTTTTTAAAAATTTTCTCTTGCAAAATTTTAAGTCATTACTAAACAACATTTTTTTGAAAAAATTATATTTTTTATTCAATAATTTTTTATTTTATTTCATGACGACATGCATTTTTAATTTCTTATTCCAAAGCAGAATATTTTTTTAAATACTTTTATGTTTAAAAATTGAATGTTCGGATGAGTAATTTTGAGTTATAAACCTATAACACCTGTAAATATTTAAAGTTTATATGAGCGGAATTTTTTTAGTATACCTAAAATTAGTTTTTATTTTCATAAACACAGTCAATCTAATTTAAATCCACATAATCCCTCTACATTTTAATTCTGGACTAATTACCAAACACAAATTACGACGAAGTCGATACTAAGTTGTACTTTATTTACATAAAATCCATTTCAAAAAGCATTCTTGAATGACTACATACATTTTTAATTAAATATTCCTAAGCGAAATTCGGGGTATTATATTATATTAATTTTATATTATTCGGAGTATTTCGATCTATTGAAATCAAATTTCGGACAAGTAGTTTATTATTTGTCATAAGCACCTATTTAAAGTTTTGATGAGTGGAGTAGTGGTTTAATATTTTGCGGGGCATTGTGCCACTCCACATCGCTCGTTTAAACTTTGAATACATATAACTCATCAACTTCTACGAAAAACATTCCGCCTTGGAAAATAATATTTATGAATCAACTGGTATGCCAAATAATATCGTCACTGAGTATCTGTTTATAAAGATCCCCGTCCCAATCTTCAGACGATTCACGTTACATTACCATAACGCATTGTATTATGCAGGTGAATAGGAATAAAACTGATGGCTGACAGAGAGAAACTCCGTTTTTTCCATTGATCACATTAATATGAACACATCTCGCGTATACGTCTACGCTTTCGTTAAGCTTTGAAGTCGAGACGTGCAATTTTCGACGGACTTTGCGAGTGGTATACGCCCACGCCCGAATGGCATGTGTACACCTTAAACAAGTCAAACTCACTTAGGTAATGTGGCTTACTTGTTCGTGTGATGACTTCGGGTTGGAGTTTCGACTCGTTATAACAACAGTGTTCTATTAAAATATCCGATTGCACGATAGTGGCCCGCCAAGAAGAGAAAACCGGCGACTGTGGTTATACACTTAGCGGTTAACTCTATTCAAACATTTCAATGTACCTACTATGCTATTATACAATTATAAACATCAAAAATCTCAGTGCTACGATGCGGCTCGCAATTCATGCCATACGTTTTTATTTGTAAGTTCTTGAATAATAACATTTTTGAAAATTGTCTCTTTACAGTGTTTTACTACATTTATCGTCAACTATCTTTGTGGCACCAAACTCAAAACGATTAAATGCAATTATTAATGTCGTTGTTCGTTAATTAAATATATGTTATACGTAAAATCGTATAATTCATAATATTGCCATTATCGTTACAATAACAATGTTTATAATATTAATTATTTTTATTTTACGAACGTTTACGATCTTGATATAAAATTGTGAACATAAAATACGTTTGACAAATTTAAGTTCTATGGAAAAGTAATGCAATACGTTTTTCTCAAAGTATTTAGCAGTTATTGACCATTTAACTTTTTTGAACTTTTTTTATAACATTTAATGTAAACGTAAAACAATTTTTAAAAAGAATTATTAATATTTTACAATTTTTTATTCTAACATTTATAAACTTATAACTAATTAACTATCTTTTAATTACTTTCTTTTGAAATTTAGTACCCGCTTAAATATTATTCTGCTTTGGAATAAATTATATTAGAAATATATTTTTGTCACCAAAAAAAGTAATTATATAACTAAAACAATTATTTACGATAAGTATTAAATTGTAAAAATATAATTTATAGAAGATAAAAAAAAACATTAACTTAACAAACATTTAAAAAATAAAATTAATTTATATAATATGTAATATTTTTTAATACTTCAGTTTTGAAAAAAACTAAGTGTAAATATTTTATGTGATAACACAATATGTTGAACGAAATTGTATTAATCTAATTTTATATTTACTTAGACGACATAGACATCATATTCAAAACGAATTGATAATATTATTTTTAAAAATTGTGTATATCAGCACTATTATTCATAGTGAAATAAAATAATTTAATATATGTGTACATAATATTATAAGAATAGTTTTTTTGTTGAAAAAATGTAAGTGAATGACTTTTTTTTACTTCAAATTAACCATAACGCAAAAAATCCTAACAAGTTACTCCTTTCTATTTTTTCAGTCCCGTCGTAGTTTGTTGCAAAAAATGTTTTATCGTATAATTAACATTTTCATTATCTTGTTGTTTTTTAATTTTTTTGTTTCCATACAGTTAATTTTTGAATAGTATTTATCGCTTTCTTAGATCCGTCTTTAGAAAATAATTCCAACGTAAATTTTCTTATCTCCATTAGGAGTTTATACAGTTTTCTTACAATATTATAAAACATTTCTATTTTTACTATGTATGTTATTCATAATCTGAATCTTTAGCATAATATGCTATTGTAAAAGTTGTTATAATTATTATGTTTGTTTTTTTTTTTTTTATTTTTAATTAAATTATTAGTTATATTATAATATTATGTTTCAAATGCATTTAAAATAAGTATTTAATAGATAATATTTTAAATTCTTATCCAGTGTTTTAATATTTAAAAATCTTAAAAACAAAATTATGTATACTTTTACAAATATGCTATCTGTTGATTTAGACTTCAATCGATTCAAAAAATATTTCATTGACGTATAAAATTAATATTTATATAAGTAAAAAAAAGTTATACAAACAAATTTTGGTATTTATGAGCTTACGTGGACAAGCAAGTATTTAAAACTATAGAAGTATTTTAAATATTTTTTTAATACACATATACAATACGTTTCAAAAAGTAAACGGTAATGTATACAAAAAATTGTATTATACAGATTGCATAACGTTTATTTTCAATATTGGTGTAATATTAATACCTATATATTTGATATTTAAATGTTTAATGTTTAATTTGTTGTTCTAAATATATTTATCTTTTTTTTTTTACCTTTATACATGGTTATCAGACTGGTGAATGGTTTTTAATTTATAAGGTACTAGGTAGTCAGTTTTAAATAAAATTAACATTTGTTGTTGTACTTGTACAACGTCGTGCGGCTTGCTGCGATTAAACGTATTTTATTTATAGGTAACAATTTATGATAATAAGATGTAAAAATAGTGTATATGAGTTTAATATTTACATAGATAAAATGATCAATATTGAATACATTCTTTGAACTCGTTTTCAGTTTGCAGTCATGTGTGCAACGTAATTATAATGTTAAATTTAAATTTAAAATAAATTATTCAATCTGATTGTTACTTGAGGCTAAAGGTAACTCGAGAAAACTAAATTGATCTAATAAATTATTTATGAAACATTTAAATCGACCTTTCTAAGTTTGAAGTATGTTAAATTACACGCTGAAAAGATTACACATCGTGATTTATAGAGTCTATTTAGATCAAATTAAATTTTAAACAGAGCTTACATTTTAAGAAAACATGTGAATTGTAGTTATCTATGGTAAAACTATTTTGTCGGAACATGATTTTTATCTCATCCGCCTTTTTCTTAGAATTTCAATATATTTGTTATTTTTTATGAAATACACTATATTATATTTTTTGGTTTTGAATGAATAATAAACATTTTTCTAATTTTAGTTAAGAAATTTTATTATTATAAATGTAGAATCAATATAAACTATCTTCGTGTGGTATTATTTTTTTACTGAATACAGATTTTCAAAAACCAATAAATTTAATGAAACAAACATTATATTGATTGGAAAAAAAAATGCTAACTATATTGTAATTATATATATATATATATGTGTGTATTATATCTTCCTGGTATTGAAAAGAATTGGGGTAAAATTTTACTGTTTATTTTTTTATCATTTCGTGAGCATTAACAGGTTGACGTGACCTGCAAAAAAGTTATTAAACTTTGTTTTTTGTATTTTTGTGCAAATTTATTGTTATTGATTTATGATGAACGATAGAAAATTATA
Organism: Pentalonia nigronervosa; assembly: GCA_014851325.1. NCBI lineage: Eukaryota > Metazoa > Arthropoda > Insecta > Hemiptera > Aphididae > Pentalonia > Pentalonia nigronervosa. The sequence continues at coordinate 102,523 of JACXSJ010000450.1, read as the reverse complement.
AAAATAATTGCAGATAATATTTTTTTTTCGACATTGGCTTCAGGCATTGAAATTATACCGTTCAAGGTATAAATAATCTGTACCTATGTAATGTCGTTTTTGCGACTTGCGTTGACTTCGGATTGGCGACCCAATAAAAAATCCGGTTTCTTGCGAAAAACCCACCACGACGCTATAATAGATGATCGGTCAATTTTCTTCAATTTCCCGTTCGAGTTTTTGAGTATGTGAACACTTTTTTTTTCTTTTCACCGTTGATTTTGTGCTCATATTATAGTATGTGACTTATCATAAACTTAACGTTTTATAATCAATAAATTAATGAACATATTATTATACGTTTATATTTCTAAGTGCAATCGTCTGTGGCCGAAGCATTCGCCCAAAGGTAAGAGAGAATTTAAATAATTTAATATTTATCACTACATAGAAAATTATTATTTTTATCATAAAATGAAATGTGTCCACTTATAACTTAAGAGACGAATTCCATTTTTTTTTTTTTTTTTTTAAATAAAATCCATCGCCGCTGTAGAATATTACATAAGTGAATTCAAGAAAAAAAAATGATTACTATTGCCTCCTAATTATAAATATATATTATTTATGCGTGTAAGCCCTGTTGTGCTGCTGCAACGATCGGACGGCCGGGAATTCTTCCCGTTTCTGTCAGACCACAACCGATTCGGAACACGCTTGGAACGGTTATAAGGCAGCGTTTCAGGTGTGTATATATATATATATATATATATATATATATATATATATATATATGAATACACATAATAGTCATATAGACGTTATATTGTACACGTCGGGCGGCATCACTGCCGCTATATAATAATATTACAAATACTGTGTCTACAACACGTGTGCGATGGTTTTATTTTCGGGAGAAACAGATTTCTGGACCATTTACTCGGCAGCGTTTGGGGTATAATGTATACGTGTCATGTGTGCTGTGTATTCGAGTACACACACACACACACACACACACACACACACCTACGTCATGTGCTCTCCGCTCTTGACGGGACGTTGTCTGCATATAGACCGAATACTATAAGCTATTATCTCTGTCACGAACGTCTCGCGCGGTAAATATCGTCACCTACGATACGCGTTAAAAACCTATTTTTGAAATCGCCGTCTGCGGAAACAACGAATAAATAATATATATATATATCTTGTAGGTATACCGCGACAATATATCGTGTACAAGCGGCGTGGCGGAGGAAGGGCTCGCGGTCGAACGATTCTCGCCGCCGGTGTTGCTTTTGATGTGTTCTATTATTGTAATATATATATATATATATATATATATATATCATATAAATTGTACTATTGCAGTCGGAAACAACGTGCAATGTAGTATAGGATATCGTATAGTTGAATTACTCAAATTATAATAATTATTTTACGCGTCTATGACGATACGCATATAGGAAAACTATATACATATATATATATATATATATATCCCCGTCGATCCTTCATCGCGTCTTTCGTCGTTCATCATGTATATACATATACGTATAAAAGTACTAACTGGGAAAGTGTGATGTCGACCGCGAAGTCAAAAACCACACGGCACGTGTAGGAAGAGACATATTGAAAATATTATGGTCCAAAGTGCGACACTTAATATTGTACCCACTTCCTCTAGCTACCCTTTCCGGAATTCACCCAAAACGCGTAAGAAAAACCGGAAGTTGAAACGATTAAGACGTTGTTCTACAAAAGTATACGCATTTACACATGCTTACACGCATAAACGCACGCGAGCACAAATATATATATATAAAAGTTAAGTCACAATGTCACATTAATAATCTTATTTGTATATATATATATATTATATGAAGTGCAGATTGGTATGATGTCTACTTTCTGGTCGCCCATATGACGTATCTGGTTCGATTTAACGTTTTTCTTTTCAGACTTTTACAATTTATAATTACCGAGTTTATTTTAGACTGTTATTTTCATAACTCGCCGCATGAGTATAATATGTAAACACAGTTTTTCTTTAATGAAATTCTCGCTTTAAATGTATAATGGTTTTTCTTATATGCATATAATAGAGTTATTATGAAATTAACGTACCTCCATAAATAATTAAACTTTCTCAATGATAATGCAATTTGGTTATACAAAATACATTTCTAACGGTCCCCTACTTTTGGGATAAAATGATTTAATTTTTATTTGTGATTTATTTAATATTTGATTTCGACTTGTTTCGGACCCCATTTTAGACCTTTTAAAACGAGGAAATTTAAACTTTTATTAAGCGCTAAACTTGGTTAAAACAACTGCCCCGGTTGGGATGCGCTTAGACCGACTTAAAGTACAATTTTATCGCGCCATGTCTATATAGCAAATACTACGGAAAAGGATTAAAACCACTAGCAATGTTGTTATATTAGAACTTTTAGATTATGAGCAAAGTGATAAATATATTAATTTTACAATATGCACTTTTTTTATTTTATTTTTATTGTATCTATCAACACTTTTTAGAGCAGTAAAAGTTCATTGATTTTCTTCATCAGCATCTTTTCTGGTAAGAAAGTGAATCTTGTTGGGACTTTGGGGGTCATAAGTAAAAAATCCTAATAGTTTTCAAGCGTCTCAATACATACATAAATTTTATTAATAGGTAGTAAAATGAATTACTTTAATATCAATAATATCACAAAATATGCTTATAGTAATGTAGGCTGACAGATCGTCTTCGCTCAGAATCGTTTTTCGTATATAATGATTTTAGATCATCAAATTCAAATTGAATATATAAATTACACGGTGCTTCCAAAAAAAAATAAATATAAATTGGAACGTCCGAATTGCATGCCACATATTATGTACTTATGTGCAAGACATACATTTTTTTTAAACTTCTCTACTTTTTTATTATAATGACACATACGACACTTACTGTACAGCAAAACAATATGTATCCAATTGCCGATCTTTTTTGCCAGACTTTTTTAATTTTACAAATAAAAACGAAAAATAAATCACTCAACACTTTTTATTTATTCATGAATAATACATAAAGTGTATCTTAATTTATTCATAATTTTAACTACTTCTTAAATACTATTTATTACTTTTTTTTTTTAATATAATAATAATATAAAAAAAAAGATATGCAATTATTTCAATTTAAAAACAAATCAGTTTGAATAACCATAATATCATTGAACGTTTCTTATATAGGGGCGTTTGCGTGTTTTAAAGAAGTCAAAAAAAAAAAAAAAATGTAAGTTATGCACATACCTAAATAATAAATAAACTTGTACTTGGCATGCAATTCGAACAGAGTCCTGTAAGATATGGCATGCAATTTGGATGCAGCCGAATTACAGTGACCCACACAACACCTACTGGACAGCACAGTGGTACCCACTTGCTGACCTTTTTTAAATCGCCCGTGTCGTCCAAATTACTGTTGTCAATTATTTATGATTGTATTTCCATATGGTATATTTTATTATCAATAATTTTACTGCGGTTTTAATTTCGTAATTAAACTTATGTTTTTCGTGATAAAATGAAAGTATTATATTTTTTTTAATTATTTTATTCTGATAACATTGATATTTATTAAAAAAAATTAAATAATAACTACAGATTGTAGTACCAATTGTAATATGCTAATTATTAAATTGAAGAAAAATATTAATTACAAATGTATGTCATCATTTTTTTTTTTTTTAGAAAACTATTATCTATATTGCAGTCGATCCGTCTTCGCGTCTTTAGTCGTTTAATTTATATATGTTTTTATCATATTATAAAGTCATAGAGGCACTAACTTTGAAAGTTCTTTAGTAAAAACTATTATAATGTATAAATCTGTATTAGTATGTACTATGTATAAGAAATTAATTGTTGAGCTAAAATAACTTTTTCTGAAAAGCTAATAAAATTAATAAAAAAAAAAAAATAAAATAATAGGGAAGTGTGATGTTGACCGTCAAGTCAAATCTCACTGCCTCATTGCACGTGTGTGAAAAGACGTATTGAAAAAATAATCGCCCAAAGAGCGGCGCGTAATTGCGCCCACTTCCTACCTTTTCTTTTCAGCGTTCACCCTGCAAAACGCTCGTGAAAAACCGGAAGTTGAAACGATAGACGTTTTATAAGACATTTTCTACAAAAATATTCGCGTTTACACACACAGATTCATGCGAACACACACATGCATAAAGATTAGGTCACGTTAATAATCGTATTCGTGTGTATAAACAAATTGATATAAATTTAGTGTGTTTCACTTAAGCAGTAACACAACATATTTCAGTTGGTGACCCATAGAATGTGAATTGAGGACAATTTAAATACTTTTTAGATTTTGAGCGGAGCGATGAATGTATTGATTTTACAACAATGTGTGGTTTTTTTTATTATTATTATTATTTTTTTTTGTATCTGTCATCACGTTTTAGGGCAGTAAAAATGTTCAGATTTTTTTTATCAGCATCTTTTCCGGTAGGACAGTGAATCTAGTTGGTACTACAAATAAGGGGTTAAAAGTAAAACATTCTCCATAGTTTTCAAACGAGTCGGAAAAAACAGGAATTTTTACGCGAAGCCAATTTTTGACAAAATCAATTTTGTTTTTTGGTGTACACCGAAAGTAATCACAGTAGATATATAAAATTTTCACAAAATCTTTATATATTTCCATACACGATAAAATGTTCATTATATTTTGATTTTTTTAAAAATTTAATACAAAGTTCTTCATAACTTATAAGTGAAAATAAAAAAAGTTGAACGTAAGTCTTAAATAGTTTTTATAAGAGTCCAAAGTAAAAATTTCAACAAAATACAAAAAATTACAAAAATTTGCATTTTTTTTAATTAGAAAATTCATAAAAATTTTTATATTCAAAAATAATATTTGAAAATTCAACACAAGGATCTCTATAAATTTTTCTACCTTTTTAAAGAAAAAAATAGCGAAAAGTTAAACTAAATTTTTATGAGCGTTTGAAATTAGACATTGAATATTCACCCGTTTTTTCCGGGAACGATTTTCTTATTTTGATGTAACTCAAAAAGAGAATAACCGTAGACATATGAAAATTTCACAAAATGTTTATATTATCATTTTCTATACACCAAAAAAATTTTAAAATATTTTGAAAATTTTTGAGCTAATTGTAAGTTCAAGAAATTTTTAGTTTTTTAAATTTTCTTTTACAACAACCTTGTTTTTTTTAAAAAACAAGGTTTTTCGTAGATATTCCATAGTGTAACCAAAAAATCAAAATATATATATATATATATAAATATTTTTTTATAGATATTTTAATTTCAAATTTAGATGAAATTAGGTATTTAAATGAAGAACGATGTTATTTATTTGGTTGTAATTTAAAAATATTTTTCGTAGGTGCTTGAAACTTTTAAATTATATTATTATATTTTATACATTTAATTAAATTTTCTAATGCAATTAGATTAATTCAACCTATTGCGTTATTAATAGTAAAATTAATTATTTTAATAGAAATAATATTATAAAATACACTTAGCATGTATGCTGATATACAATCTTCGCTCAGAATCGTTTTTCGTATAAAATTATTTTATATCAATGAATTGAAATTTAACAAATTTATAACATTGACCCCACTCGACATCCATTGTACAGCAAAGCGGTACCCACTTGCCGACATTTTTATTTCTATTTTCTCCATCATACAATTATAACGATAATGTGGCGTTAGAACTTACACGCTTATAGGATAGGAATTGCAATTTCGGAATAAAATATGTATATATTATTATGTGTCTTAAAAAAAACAAAAAACGTACGAAACCCAATAATTTCGTCCGTGAGAACATTGCGGCAGTGTTGTAGTTATTTGTTTCCCGCTCGTAAATATTTTAAACGACTACCTCTTATTCCTAATAATAATATAATATACAACAATAAGTAGGTGGGTTCAAAAATATAATAGTATAAATACGGGCCGTTATAATAATAATACTTGTAATCCCGTTTCGTCTATATATATATATTATATTATATTCGCTTTAAACTCGATATAATCCGTTGCCAATAAGGGGTGTGAATTATAATATATATGTACGCCTATTATACATGGGTTTTATTATTATTATTTTTTATTTTTTATTCTGCTCCCGGCCATTGTGTGCGCGCGCGAAAACACTTTTGTCAGCAGTATAATAATGTGCTTTAGGCGTGTGAAAAAAACGAATGTAAAAAAAGTAGATTATATATATATATTTAAACAGTTCACGTCGTCGCCACACGACACACGTGATATAATATAAACGTTCATGTATTACACTCATACCTAGGTATGTAATATATTATGGAACATTATAATGATACGGAGACTGTTACCTTAGTTCGGGCGATAATGCTCGTGCGTAGATGAAAGAAGAAGGGCCGACGTCGCATAATAGAATATAAAGAGCACGAGACCGCCGGCGGCGGCGTCGTCGTCTGTGTGTAGAGTGTAAAAAAATTCCGCGTTTTTATTATGCCCTCCCCACCCCTCCCCCAAACACAAACCGAGCGAGACCGTGTGACGACAGTGGCAAAGAGTACACCGGTGCGGTGCTAGGGCGTCTCGGTAAAATGTGTGTTTTGGAAATACTAAAAAAAAAAAAAAATAAATAAATAAAAAAAAAACCGAAAAAAAAAACGAAAAGCATAACCGTTTTTATTTATGTATATACATTTTTTTACCCGTTAAATTTATGGGTTTTTGCTCCGGCGAGAGACAACGTCCAAAAGCGGCAGCGCTGCGCAGCCCTCCGCCCTATATATTATATTGTTCCGATACGGAACGGTCGTGTGAGTGTGATGGGGTGCAATGGGGGGTGGGGGGGGGGGGGGGGGGGCGTTAAGTTTTGAATTTGCATACTTCGCTAAGCTGATAAATTTGTTGTACGGCGTGCAGACGGTGTATAGGCGAGGCAGTGGCAACGCCAACGGTTTTAGTCTGCTTTATTTCTATCGCACGACCGCGTATATTTTAATATAATGTACAGCATGCACGTATATATGATAATATTCAAAACTATTTTAAATACTATCGCGGAGCAACGTACAATAATATTATATGGGTAGGTAGGTATACGCATCGCCCTCAACTATTTGCCCGTACAACCTCTGCGATTGTCACGTTTTTTCCCCCTAAATTCGTTATAACATGCACAGGTTCCTACTACCCATATATATATATATATATATATATATATATATATATATACGTATATAATAATAATAAATTATATTATTATACCTATATGATAAATGCTCTTTTGTACGCGTTGTGTACAACATAATAATATTAATATACACATGTTCGCCGCGAATAAAGGGCGTTCCTATATATACGTATGTGTTATATATATATATATTATATGTATAATAAATTATGTATATGCCGGTGTTTCGTCGTTGTTATTATTTGATATTATTAAAATGCAATTTATAAGCGCATAAAAGCGATTTTCGGAATTTCAACCTTATATATATATATTAGCGGGCGTAATATGTACATAATATTACATATATGCACTATGTTTATAAGTGTAGTATATTCAGCGTCATTTCATTGTTTAATGGTCTAAAAAATGTATGCATATTCAGTGATTTTTTGTTGGTTTTTTTTTGTACATACGTCCAAATCCCTGTATAATATTATTATCCAGAATAATGAATATACATCATTAACGTGAACTTAACCGAGTGTAATGGTTTTTTCATTACTTTAACCGCGTCAAAAAATGAAAAAAAAAGTTTAGCAAAGCACATTTAGGCATATTATTATTTTTTTGTCAGCGATGATCGCGCACTCCGTGTGGTTGTACGATTTTAATAACGAAAAATTCATATAATATTATACGAGTGATGTGGGGATACCATGCATAGTTGCCGCTATTATTTTTTGGCTTTATCGGCGTGCGGTTATTTGTTTTGGACGGAACCCTGTGTTTTGTTTTTCCGTCGTAATTAGTCGTGTTTCGTAAACCGCGATACTTGCAATAAAATCGTGGTTTTTGTGCGCGAAACTCGTGTATCATAAAAACAAGTTGCACACAAATGCACGTATTATATTCTTTAATTGCACCGTAAACGATTATTTTAGCATATAATGTTTTATTTACAAAATTACGAATCGAAAGTTTGTTTAACATAACATACTCGCGGACAGTGGTGTAGCTAGAAGAGCCGTACCTCCACCCCTCTCTCTATCAGCCGTATTTTTTACCAAATACAATGATGTAAAAAAAAAATATATTGACTGGTTTTATAAAAAAATATTTTAGAATAATGAAAGTTTTAGATTGGACTTCGGAACAATAATAAAATATTTAAATGCCTAATATTATATAAGTACCTAATAATGATATAAATTAATTGAAATAAATTAATATGAATATAAAATGTTATTCATTTCAGGAATACGAACGCAGGATGTATTCAATATTATATATCTAAAATCATATAATAAGTATACAATTATCTATAGAGCTAGCAATATAAATTTAATACTTAAAAGGTTTTTTTATTCGCCCTCTATTTTAAAAATCCTAGCTATGCGCGCGTATAATACATTAATTTAGACTTGAACACCTATAACAGATATAATTATCTGAACTAATATTATACTGTAATAGCTTGGACGCCCATTTGAATTCGATAACGATTTGTATTTATTATGCACTAATTTATGTTTTAAATGCGAAAACACGTATAAATTCTCTGGACAATCGCAATTAAACATACGCGATGACACTCAATTATTGCTAAAAAAAAAAAGTCTACTTATTTATTTTTAATTAGATCGAGCTGCATCATTGCCATTGATATTGGTTTCGAACAACAGTATAACGGTATTAGGTATATAATAAACTCATCTTTAGAATAAGTACATTATAATGTTTTAACCATTTATAAAAATACTCTCGTGCGTAAAATGACACGTTCTAAAGTGGTGTAATTTGTACGCTTAATACAAACTAATTATGATTACACAGGTGACAATAATATTGTTATTTTTATAATATTATATGAGTTGACCAGTCTTTACTCCACGATAAACTAGACGACAGTGTTGCAGGTTTGGCGATGTCTGTGTAACGAATAAAACTATACCTAATAATATACACGTGTGGCCGTGTGAGTAGACTATTATGCACATGTCGAATTGTTTGTTTAATTTTTCGCAACATCGCGCACTTGGGTATTAGAAATTGGATACAGATTACATTATTTTTGAGGAGACCCGGCGAGTATTGGCTGTGCAAAAAAAAAAAATGATTTAATCAATACATTTAATGAAAATTTAATACTCATGTATGCGTTATAACGCTATATTATATTAGATGATTCATTTTAACGTAAGACACTCATTATTTAAGAAAGGTTTTTGAACATTTTTCTTTACATTATATTTTTAAATCGTTATAAAACAATATTTTTTAAAATTGTTTATCGTTATCATTTTTTTTTTTTTTTAATGACAACGCACAATTTTGATTTCATATACCAAAGCAGAATATTATTCGGAGTATTTCGATCTACACAAATTAAATTTAATAATAGTTTATAATTGTATAAAGTATTTAAAGTATAAACGAGCGGACTAATGGACCATCATTTTACAGGGTAGCAACTGTACCACTGTTGTACCACTCCACTACTCCCATCTAAACCATATACACTTATAGGTCATACAAACTACTCATCCAAATATTCAATTTTTATACGTCAAAGTCTTCTAGAAAATATTCTGTTCTGGAATTAGCAATTAAAATTACATGTCAAAAAACCAAAACATTTAAAAAAAATTATTCTTTTTGACGACTAACAATTGTGTAAAAAGACTATTTTCAAAAATGTTAATATTTTTTTTTTTTTTTTTTAAATAATGAATGTTTTACATTAACGTGATCACACGGTGTACATCGCGTGACGTATACGGCAATGTCACCGGGCTGTGGAGTTTCTCGACGGGTCAGAAATTATATTATTATTATACAACTGCTGTAATAGGTATTATACCTACTACGGGCATAATGTACATCAACAAATGCATATTATCATATTATTACGTACAATATATAGTTATACGACGATGGACTCGTCACGTCTCGTTTCCGCGTATATTAATAGAGTCCATACCATATTATAAAAATATAGAATTATAACGCAGTTACACGATAATTATAATTTTAAGTCACTGTTATAAATTACAAGTTCTGCAGGATGATACACGGCGTTTCGCAAGTTTAGCTAATTTAACGGTTTACGTACTTTTAATAGTTTCGACCTCTTTGAGTTTTATTAATGATTGCGAAATTATATAGAGCACATGCAACCACGACGACGAGTGGTACAGGGCCATATAATTAACGAGCAGTAGTCGTTCACTTTGTGTTCGTATAATGCAACGTTGACAATGTAGCGTAGATTTAAAGAGCATTAAATTCAATATCACCGTGGTAAATAATGCAAAGTAACCGCTAAAAGTATTTGTTTTGTGATACCTACCAAAAAAATGAAACGAAATTAAAAACGTTATAATTTCTTACAGTTTATTATTGTGTTATTTTCTTACGATTTCTTTATTTTTAAATTTAATAAAAAATATCGCGTTTTTTAGTAGACTTCTTATCTGCTCCGATTTTATTGTTTTTTTTCCGTTAATGATCGTCTTCAAAATAGATACTTTTTGAAATTCACTACATATTATCGTTTTTATATTTGTTTTTATATACATACTTTCAACATTTTGGTCAGTCCATTTTTTTTGTGTGCATATTTTGACAAACCGTAAGCGAATATTTATCATTTTGCGTTTTCAAGTGATCTATACGATATTGAAGTATTATTCCTACCTAATAAATAAACCAATTTATTTCATATTCTTTTTATTTATTTTATTTTAGTTTTCCATTCACGTACACGGTACTTCTGTAGATAATTTATTTTAAATTTAATGTTTAAACTATTTTATTTATCAATTAGTCATCAATAGTGTGATGTACTGAAACATTTTAAAGAATTTTTTTTGTTTTAAACTTAATGCCGAGGCGGCAATATATATATACAGCGGTTGTAAATAGATAGGTACAATATAAACGAAAAATAGCTAAAAATATAAAAATAATAAGGTTACAATACAGTTATAAAAATAATATTTTTTTCCATAAATTATAACAGATTTTCAGGATTCTGGTAACATAATTATATAGTAAGATGTTTTTAATTATATTTTATAATATTTATTCGTTTATTATTATACGCGGGTATGGCCCATAATGATAATAATATGTATCAATACGATCTTTATTGAAAATATAAATTATCTTTTATGCTGTGTGTAAGGAACAAGAAAATCGGTAAATTTGCATAGAATCGAGAAAACTTATTGTGGGCTCGGCGCATCGTAGTGTAGACGTAAATACGTAATAGTCGTTTATTCTGTTATATCAAACAATATTCGCTACTGACGGTCGGCAAATATCCCGATAATTCCGTGTACTGCAGGAACGCGCACCTATTGAGTAGCATCAGGTGGCGCTTTTCTCACAGCAATTTTCAGCCCGTTTACCATCAATCAATTTATTCGATTTATTGTCACGGATTTTTCTCCCGCGTCTTATAATCATTATTTTCCTTTTATTTTCATCTCGGTAAAACGTCCGGGAAACCAAAAATATACCTACCTACTCCTTTTCAAACCATGAATTATGAGTTATACCATATACGCGCGTCAGTCTTGGAATCGATTCATCAGGATATATAATATATATGTATGGATATTGCAAGATATCTTACCCTATATTATACTAAGCATCTTTTTCTTTATGATATTGCATTGAAATTATTTTCAAAATTATATAATGCCTGGTTTTTCGTATTTATATGTAAAATTTACAAAAAAAAATTAATTTTCTAAACGCTGAAAAATAATAGGTACCATCCATACATAAGTACACTATATATAACGTCTAATCATTGATATAAACACGCACAATTACGATGTAAAATCGTTTTTAAATTGATATATATATATATATATGGAATATAGCACAGTTTTTTAAAGACGAGTAATGTTATTAATAAAATATATTCATCGCTCCGCTCAGAATCTAAAAAATAATAGTTATTATTATGTTAAGACACCCTTAGATCTTTAAAACACGATTTTTATATTTTACCTTAATTATATTTTAAACTTTGTATACAATTAAGATAAAGAGTCGAACGTAATATCACATCTTGATAGAACTTTTTTTTTTTTAAATAGTTGTTTCGGTGAATTTTTAATGAAGTACATAACATAATTATCAAATTAATTAATTTACCTACATTTTGTTGTTTTGTATTAAATGTTGGAGTATATAATATGCCTTGGTAAAACCCGAGCATCAAAAATATATATTTTAGAGACACTCGCGTAAAAACATCTCCGATATTAATACTATCCAACATTAAATCAATAATTGTATAATGTTTCTGACCGTTACTCGGAAGAATCTGTAAGTCTACACAGCTGGCCGTTAAGTAGTTTCATACGGAACTCTGCAGATTTCCAGGCTATTTTTGTGTATAGGTATATTTCGTCGGTTGAAAACGAAGTATAGGTATTTAAAAGATAGCTCCTATTAAATACACCGCCGCCGCTATTATGATATTGCTTAGGCATCGACGTGGCGGTTGCACGGATGAGCTGAGGACCGGTGTGGAGGAAAGATGTGTGGCGCGTACGTGTGGGGCATAAGCAAGTATACGCGTCCGACGTTCGTGTTTCGATCGACGGAGAAAATGGTTCTCCTGTACGACTTCAGCTGTACATAATATATAGATACACACACACACACACACACATGCATGCGTTACAATTCGTGCGGCGAGGGTAGTTGGCAGGGGTTGAGGGTGGGAATGGCGCTTCCGTATACCGCCGTTGTCGATATACCCATTAACTCGGTGACGACTTCACTCCCTCGCCCACTCCGGGGACGTATACGCCGATACATCGCGCAAACACACGCACGCAAAATAAATCTATTATCATCTCGGACTGGTTGGCGTGCGGTCCGGATTCTGGGGGTGGCGTGGGGTGCGCTTTCGGCGGCGGTGGTCGTTTCGAGAGAGGCGCGGTCCTCTCCTCTGCGCGCCGGCAGAATTCCGACACGCGTGCAGCCACCGGCGAGCCCGAAGTCGCTTCGACCGCGACGATCTCGTGCGCGGATTTAATCGTGCGTAGGATACTCTGTGCGTATAAAGGTGTGCATAGGCACCACCTCGCTTGTGTGTATATAGAATATATGCATGTGATTATGTATTTTGCACCGCAGCGGCTGTGTTGTTTAAAAATTTAAACGCTCCTCGTCGCCCTTGATGTACCTACCGATCATTATACACGCACCAACTACCATAGCTAAGTAACTGCGTTCTCCGCACTTCACGTAGGCACTCTCGGCTATAACCGCATGTTGGTTGAAGGAGAGGGTTCGAGGGTTCGAGGGCGCACAGAACTGTTCAGAGTATCCCTTTCCACATTATACTGTCAAAAAAAACGATTTATCTCTCGTTACTCATATTATTGTGCAATTGAAAAATTTAGAATGTCAAAATATATTCGAAATGTAGTAACAAGCCCAAAAATGTTTGGATATTTTTGAATATAAAACGTCTATTATAATCATATCACTCAAATTCATTTATCGGTGACAAAACCTAAGGTCATATTTTCAATAATTAAGTGGTCCTATTATTACAACAAAATCATATTTCATATCAACCTGTACTTATGCTATAAAATGTGTGTCTGCAGTTGTTTTAAAAGTTTTCGGCGATTGTTTGTAATACCTAGGAAAACTGATGAGATAATCCGTAGAACCGTTCGTTTGAGATACTGCGACTAAACATCCGATTGAAATGTCTTAAACTACTTGAAACATTTAGAGCACTCGTCTTACTAAAGAAAATAACATACAATAGATAAAACTATAGCAAAAAAACACACCGTTTTAAAACCGTTACGATATCCAGGTGAGGCTAGCCCCTCAGAGATTTTTATCTTTTTACAGTTTCTACTCGTATTTTACATTTGTCTGTATGATTGTCGATATTTGTACTTAAGTTTCATATACCTAAATTTTATAATTCCCGGATCACGATCAAAATATAATTATGTATGATATAAAATATTAATATACATATATTAATATTTATATATTAGTTTTAATATTACGGTGTCGCATATGTGCTTTTGCGCGCAACACTAAAGCGCTGGACTAGCGTTATTACTTCGATAACAATGCTTTGTGTTTTCAGGTTAAAGTCGACGTATGCCTATGAAAAAGGTCTCGGGAAGCCAAAAATAAAACTTATCAGAGGAAGGTAAAATAATAGAACTATATTCTCTAATTTAATTATCCAACTTGTAAAACGTTAAACTCCATGTATTATATTATAATGATGATATTATATTACATATTTTAAGTAATAATGAGCAGTAAATCCGAATATCGACATAATATTTATAATAATAATATAGTATTAGTAGTACATATATTTAGCGGTGTAATAAAGGATAGAATATAGGTGTCGTCCCTTAGTAATTTTTTTTTAATTTAATTAAAAAAGTTAATTAGTTAATTTTTTTTGATTTTTAATTTTTAATACTATATGATTTTATAGAAATCATACAAAAAAACCATATTCCCGTGCTAACTGTGCGTAACTAAGATAATATCACTTCTTTATAAATACCATTACACAAATATAATATTATACTATTGCATTGTGGTAAAAATTAAACCACTTAGCTGTAGAATATTATTTAATCGTGGAGCGACAATGCACATCAGCTACATCGTATAATGTATAACTATGTATACCAATTGTAATTAAATATTTCAATAGTACGTAATTAATTATCTGTTTCCGTGTGTGCATACATTTTATATGTTTACTTATAGTATAGATAACTTGATGATATTGGTATTGTATTGATTGAGAGGTGTGATGCATACAAATTTTTTTTTAGGAGGGAAGGTAATTTGTAAAATGTACAAGAATATCATCCCCTACTCATAAACATGACCAAATTATGCCACTGATATTGATAGAGTGCTTATCCTCTTAGGTTAGGAAGGTAATGGGCTACAGTTACTGGAGAAAGACTCCCTATACCATTTAGGTACAATAATTTTTAGATTTAAATGCTTCTCACATACATTTCTCCAGATTTATATTTAACGTAAGTTCTTGACATACACATTACTCCACACAACTGAATTATTTAAATTTGGTTGTAGCTAAATATTATGTAGGTATCGTAGTTAATGAGTATTTAGTAAAATACAATATAATATGAATTTAAAGTTAACGCCATAATAATATTTGATATAAGTACTGCCCATGTTATATTTTAATAATTTCAGAACGATATGCATTACATAGTTTTATTTAATAATATTATATATTCTTTAAATTTCAGAGGGTTTCCATATTATCATAATGAATACTTAGTACTAATACATGTATTATTTTAATATCGTCTAGATAATATTCAAATACGTATGCAATGCCATTTCTGAATACTAATTTGTTTTAAAAAAAAATTATATTTCTTATTGGCATGTTTTGTTTTCATAACGTACCTCAGGTGTCCAGCTAAAACAAAACATAAATAAGCAAATTTTAATTTTAATTAGGGATCTAATTATTTTATACATACCAAAAAAATACAATTAGCAATGACAAATTAGTTTGTAATGATTTATTTTATTTTTGAATTTAAAAAGCATGTGTAACATACATAGTATTATGTTATACACATAAATAATTATTGTGTAAATAAATTTAATAATAAACCAGAAAACCATAACATATTTTGTATTTACGAAACATTTTTTTAATTATTGCACTGTTTTCATTATTATATTAATTGATAATTAATTATAATTACGAGCATAATATGATAACATTATATATAACTTGCTATTGTGACTATTATTATATGTTTATGAGTTTATAATACGTAGACATTTTGATGTTATAATATTATGTATTATATATTGTTATGTAGGTAATGCATTTTTAATTAATAAATTCGAAAGACTGCAGAAGTGTTTATTTATAAGTTAGGTTAGGTCCTCATCTATTTAAAGGTTATAACCACAGAAGAGATATAAGATAATGTTTTAGCGTTTAAGAGAATTTTTACTACAAACAAGTATTTTTTTATTAGATATTTTTCTTATCATAGGTAATGTTTTTTTTTTTTTTATTGTTTGTGACAAAATGTGTTTTCTTATTATAATAACAATGTACCAAAAAAACTTGTGTCACTTAGCTGGGGGAAAAAAAGTTTTGCGTGACATTTTAAATCTGTTGTTCGGCTTAAGGGGATGTTAGTGTGTCTTTAAGTATATTCCAAAATGCCAACTAATGTCACGATGTGTACCTATACATATATTAAATATAGAATTGAAAATAAATAGTGTGATTTTCTTTATTTGCAATAAAGTAAAATATAATTATTGTTATTATTATTATTTCGTATTTTTTAATTAGCCTTCGTGAATAGTTACCAACTTATTTTTGTTTAATGGGGTGGCTATAGCCGTCGCACGTCATCTTAAATATCACGTCCGAACGAAAGTCAAGAAGGGTTAATAAAGGGGTTTTTAGAAGACTTATTTCGTTATACCAGGACGGTAAGACCTAATTATTCTAATGACCTTTCGTTTACAAAGGTTAAGTCGGTGGAATAACCTGCCAACTGATAAACCGGCTAATTGGAAACACCACGTCATAAGAAAACTGTTTATGATATTTTTCACACTTGACATATTCCTAACGAAGTTAATTTTCCGTGGAAAATCTAAAACTATCTGTTCTGTAACGTGTGCTCTGGTATTTTGTGAATGGAATGGTTAATAGGTAAGAGCAATAAGTAAAATCGCATGTTTCTCAAGCTTTAACGTCAGAAACAATTTAGATAATAAACTTAACGTGTTTTCAAAATATATAATTAAATAGTGTAGTATTAAAAAATATTTAAAAATGATTCTCAGACAATTATTTTTAAACCCCTAAATGCACATTTAGTTAGAAATTATTTATGTGATTTATTCAGTTAAAAATGACACTATCTATAATCTACATAAAGAGTCTTAAAGTATAGTTATTTTGTAATTAAAATTAACAGTATTTTTTTTTTTTTGCTTTAACTTTTAAAATACATATTTTTATCAACTGTAATTTAATTAACTTTAAGACATCTATATCCAAAAAAGATTGCAACAAAAAAAAAAAAAATAATTCAAAGTAAGAATTATTTCTGAAAAAAAAACTTTATTTTAATGTATAAAAATATTTTGATCATATCTTTGTAAATAAACAAAAAATTCCGTTATGAGGTCCAATAAAATTATAGAACATTTTAAAAATTACCCTTTCATATTGTTTTTCTAGAAAAAAGTATATTTTTTTCAAAACAGATTTAATATAATCGTTAAAATATTTTGCGGAGGGTAGATACTCGACGTCTCGATGTATAAAATAAATCAAAATATTAAAAATATAAGCTGCTTACATATCATATTGAGGATGAAGTATAATAATTGAAACAATGATAATATCAATTATCATCCCATCTGAATAATAATAATAAATTGCATATTATAATAATTAATACAATTATGAGTCATCACGTGACCAAAACTAATTGACAATTGATGATGAGAGGCATGTATAGATACGTGAAACGTAAACTGCGGTCAAAAATATATAGTGAACCCCAGAGGACCAAGTCTGATGGATCGACAAGCTTTCGAATTTCGACGAGTTTCCCTCGGATTTTACGCGCGCTCGCGTGTGTGTGCACGGGCATTTGCATAATATCATTATCATCATCGCAAACCAATGTTTATCAACGTGGATGATAAATGTATATTATATTTTTCCATTTTAAATAATATTATTATGTTGTTATAATTCTGACAAATAAATGGGTTTTCAAATATACGGCGCACACTGCACCATCGATGTGTATATTTTACGAGAATATTATAATATCAACTAGAGGATGAATGAGGATTTATATCAACTTCCATGCGATTTCCGTATACGGCATTGTCGGATCATCCTCGTATCGATAAAAAATGATTATTATTTTGTCATCATGCATAATGTTTATTAAATTACGTCTATAATTTGCAATCGTACCAGCTAGTCATAATATTATATACCTATCACTGTAAAAATAGGGCGGTTTGTACATTACATTGTATATTTAATTTACTTACTATTTAATCAACGATAGGCATATACATCCTAATCGTATATTAAAAGATTTGTTGGTGAGTGATGGAGGTAAGTTGCACATCTGAGTGTTTTTTTTTTTTGGCGAGCAAATATACGTTCCGCTCATAAAATGTTAATTATTATACTATAATATACTCGTAATATAAAAGGTAATTTTATGTTATATATATATATATATAGATAATTCAATGATATATATGATATAGATAAGTATATGGCAGCACAGATCAGTGTAATTTAATATCTATAAATACAAATGCATCCAAGACACAATTCAAATACATTTAGTCGAATGCTTTAAAAGTCTGTGTGTACAAGGTGTAACAAAAAAATCTGACAAATAAAAAATGAAAAATTGATTCTTTGTTAAATGTATATGAAAAAGTTATTAAAATAAATATTATTTATGGTATATAATTTAAGATTTACTATTATACCTGAAAATTTCCAAAAAGAATATTTTGAAAAAAGTATTACTATCTATGTTTCGAATTAATTTACTTCAAAAAAAAAAAAAAATAATAAAAAATTAAACTACTTGACTTAAATAAACATTTTTACAATCAACATTTCTCCAAAAATTAAATTTACAAATTAGATATTTTGAATTTTCCTAAAAACAATTAATAAAATTAAAAATGTTTTTTTTTTTAGTATTAAAAATAAAAAAATTAACAATTCTATACTGTAACTTGGAACGCAATCGTCTATAAATTATGTTAAAAAACGTTTTAAATACCGATTAAAACAAAATTTATTTCATTTGTCAGGTTATTCCGTTACACCTCGTATGCACATATACAATACAGTATTATAGTTCAAAATGATGGCTGCGTCGAAATCGTTTTACCTCTCGTTCGAGGGGTGTCGCCAAAATTGAATGAGCCATATATTGCATTAATATTCGACCCGCCGTGGTGACTCATATATCATTACGTGCATATTATGCTTCACATTAAATAGTAATATTATCAATTATTAACGTGTATAATTACATCAGAATAGATATCAATATACGACGCGCGTGCGATCACTGGCTATTCAGCGGTAGACGTTTGTTGCAGAGGCGTAACAACAATCACATGTGCTGCTGTGCAATATTTACATGATATAGTGACTACAACTGCAAAATACCACGTAATTATAGAGCTACAAATTGTTTAAGAGAGACGAAAAAAACTATTTGTTTCTGAGAAATTATTTAATCCAATTCTGTTTATCAGAATGAAAATACAGGAGCTTAATATTGTTTAAAAACGATGCAATTTACATTTTTAATATAATTATATGCATAGTGTATTTTTATTTTTTTTTTTTTTTAATAGTCTAGATACGTTACCTATTTAAAAAGCATTACAGAGAAATCAGGAAAACGATAAATGTACAAAATAAGATTGAGATAACATGTGATATCAGTGGTTCCCAACCTGGGGGTACACCCCCATATCTCATTTACAAAAAAATAAAAGCGGTGGTTACAAGATAATAATAAGTATGTCAGATGAGATGCCATGTAGCAATGTTGTTGCTGTTGTTGCAAAACTGCATATAACAATAATGCGTAGTGTGCATATTATATGATTATTATAAATGTGAAATGTTATATTATATTATAATGAGTTCCGACAGACGTATTACAATACCTTGAGCGTTTCATAAATCTCCCTCAACGTCGAAAACGATGAAAGTTTCGGGGCGAAAGTCAAACCGCGTTAACTATTATATTCAGTTCGATATAATATTATAATATTGTATTACTGCTACTTTTGTAACTATCATTATCGTTGTCACAAAATAATAATAATAATAATAATAAAATATATTATTGTATATTAATGTTCTAACACGTTACACAACTCATGCAACGTGATCAAGGGGAGTGGTCGCTTTTATTTATTTTATAGATAACGTCGTGTTTTTCTCAAACGGTTACAAGGTTTTTTGTTTCTTTTTTTTTTTTTTTAATTGACACTTTAAAAAAAAAACATGTCGGATATACATTCCGTCTATAGGCATATGCCGAATACAATCAATCGGCCGTCATGTTTTCAACTGGCATTCGTACTTACGATTTCATTTTTATTTTTATGATTCAAAACCGAAGGGGACCAGTTGCAAGTTGGTTCAATATATTTTATATCTCATGTTACAATTTTCTCGACAGATGTGAAAGATATTGTTTTCTGTAAATTGATTCAGTTTAATATTTCATCAATGATTATTCCATATTACACAATTTTCAATTTTCAAAATTACATAATTTCATACTTTAATATTCTCATACGCAGTCATATTATAATAATTATCTTTTTTATATGTAAAATGTTATTGACCTAAACTGTTATTATTAATTATCTTCAAGACTATAGCCTATAACATTTATAGTATTATTTTTTTAATTTGAAAAAAATTACACATTTTAAATATAGGTAAATATAGAATATTAAATGTTATGTTATACAATGTGATTCTTTTATCGTCGAACACTCATTATTTCGAAAAGTATTGACTTTTTTCTAAAAATTTTAGACACATGCTTTTTTACATTTGTATAAGACATATTTTTTTCGCCCTTATATTAATTAGTCAAACCATTAACAACTTTTGGTTTTCAAATGGAAATCTGTGCTAAAAATATCATAAATTAATAAAGATATTTTTTTTTTTTTGGTGAATCATCACGTTTAAATTTTCATTTTTCGTTAATCAGTTGACGAAATATAGCTCTTCAAATTTTGCTGGTTTTGGGAGTAGTTTGTGTATAAAGCATTACACAGAGTCTAAAGGTTCTGTAAAAATTATGATTTTTATACACCAGGGCAAAAGATATTACACATTTCAAGACATTTCTGTAAGTATAGTAAGCTCAAGTGATACACATAAATATTTTGTATAATGCCCATTTGACGGGGTGTCGCGCAGTTCACCCCACTGCAGGTGATTATGGCACTGGTCATAATAATACTTATCGTTTATTACCCTACACATAATATATTGCATATTAATATAATCCTTGCGCGAAGTGTGTGTTATTATATTATATAACAAAACCGTTCGTGCACCGTTGACAGATTTATATTTTGTGAAATATTTATTTGTCGAATCAATAATAATAGGCGTCCGGCTCTCGTCATCATAGCGATACTATTTTGTGACGTTTTCAGAAAAATGTTCACGTCTCTTCGGCTGCAGAGGTCCTTATAGTATTTATTATATCCACTGGGTACAGTGGCTCGAAACACTATGCCTGTTATAATTATGTTATATTGTAACCACATAACATTATATTCGTCGTGCATTATTGTGTGTTATAGGATCTATTGTGTAATATATGCATGAACGAACGTCGCTCGTCACGTCCTCGGGGTCTACGAGGGGGGTGGTCGTATCCAATCACTGGTTTAGGGGTGGTGCAGTATACGGAGGAAACTGTCAAGTTGTGACGCGGTGTCCGACACGCGAGGACACGCGGCTACGAGATAAACAGCTTCGTTTGGCGTTTTACGCGTACGCGCGCCGCCGGAAAGTTCGTTACCGACTGCAAATAATATTGTATATAATCACGTCGTCGCGGGCCCGAGGACTCGCGATTCCGCGTATAGCATTGGCGGGGGGCGGGTTGCCGGATTCTCGTGATGCGATTCTCCTCCTCCCCCCACCCCAAATTACGACTCGCGTACATTATTATCTCCCCGCCGCCGTTTTCCCGTTCGTCTGACGGCACTTCAATGTTATAATATACATCGAAATGATTATTATTGTATACGCAGACTATTAATATCATAATATTATCGTTGTGATATTGTGCCGCCGCCGTCGTCGTCGTCGTCGTCGATTGTTTGCGTCGATCGCTTGTAGTATGCGACCCCCGCATGGTCTGTCGTGGCGGCGGTCGTCGAAACGAACAATATTATATTATTTTAATCTCCTCCTCGCCGTGGATTTCCTCTCTGCGCGCAATACCGCGCACGCCGTCGGCGAGCGGAGGAGACCGCAAAAACCGAAACCAACGTGATTGCGCCCGTTCACTATACGCCTACACGACGTATGGTACTGGAATATAGCCGAGCACGCGGCAAACCACCCGAGGAGGAGACTCTACTGTTCTTATTACGGTTGTCGTAGTCTTTGTTAATAATCATTATGATCATTATTTTTCGCCGAACGCGACACGAGACGAAAGAACGTGAAAACACTAAATTAACAAAACAATAATATTCGTTTTTCGCGAACCAACAAATCCTTGTGCGTGAGCCCCACATTTTCGAAATCTATTCTTCGTGTACATTTACATTACGAACCGAAAGTTTTGTCAAAATTCCACGTCTTTACCTATCTATAATTAAAGTTGTTGATGGTGTACGTTTATCAATTAGTCAGTTAGGACACTGTCGATTATCTATTATAGCGTATAGTCGTATAACAGACGACCCACGGCAAACAACGAGGAGACTCGATTGTTCTATTACCATCGTAGTCGTTGTAACAATTTATTGTCATCATCATAATTACACGCTCAATGCAACATGAGACAAAAGATCAACGACGACGTTCGTACTCGTTTGGTTTTCCATCAAAATCACTATAATACGCCGTCAAAACGCACGTGGCGTCGCGATTATGCGGTAAATTTTTGAAAAGATTTTCAATCTGCTAAATAGAAATATTTGAAAAGTCATCAGCGTACATTTTTCGACTATTTTGAATTTAAAAAAAAAAAATTGTTAATAACGAATAAAAACGATTTGATTGTGAGTTCATAAATAATTGTACTGCGTATGTACGTCTTACATTGTAGGATGTACGCTTATGCGTCTTGTACTGATAAAAAATTAATTAATTCCAGTTGTAAAATATACATGCGATTTACACTTGCACGGTTACACACATATGGGATAGTTATTATTCTCATGTCTTACGAATTAAGTTCACGTTTAAACACACATTTAAATGTGACCGTCGTATTACATAATGATAATATTAATATATACTAATATATTATTTATAATTATGCGACTGTTTACATGTGCACATATTATTTTGATTAAAAAATATATCTGTTGTTTAAATATTAAATTCCAACAATTTTAAAATATATATATATATATATATTTATATATTTATCAGCTGTAGGTAATTGTTGCAAGATCTTTCGCTTAAAAAATATTAAAAATATTATATAATATAGGTATATTATTGCAGCATATGGTCAGTTACCAGACAATTTACAAATTTTTCATCGATATTTTGGTATGCAATAACGTTAATCCGAATACGAATGGAAATGTGACGGTTCGTATTAAAGAACGCTGATTGAAATGGCATTTCAACACTTATAGCACCTCGTTGTGTATACACACATCACACGATTTTTTTCCATTACTGAAATGTTTTGCGTGTTATTGAATAGAAGACACGCATCTTTTTATTTATATAAAAATAAAATCGGTTTTTATTTATTTTCGCCGCTAAACCATCACGCGTTGTTTATATTGATGACAGCAAAAATATTTATTTTCTTTTTCACAGAACGAGATTAAAAAAAAAAAAAAAAGCTTGGGAAAGTAATAAAAAATGCAATGACATTCGACGAACCATCACCATGACAAATATTTCATCATATCATTGCATTATGATTATATTATATATAGCTGACGAGTGTGAATGACAATAATATGCAATATACATCCTTTAATAATATTTGGAGCCTATTTTTTTTTCTGCTATACAACCGCGTTTGAGCTACAATCATTACGATGTTAAATTATTATCGGCCGGGACCAGTGTCGAGAATGCAAATTAAGCCCTTAAGTGAGCACATGCATACGTATGTAAAGATTCTCAGCGGCTCGGAAAAAGGGGTTCGCACAGTTTCGCGGTAAATCCTATTTGCGGTGAAAGCGACAAACGTCTTATCTTAACTAAGTTACCGAGCCCGACCTAAGAATACGTTGCACTGTTGTGCGAAGGGCGAATTAATGCAAACAAAAGTTTTGCGAGTAAAACAATTTGGAGAATGAGGGTATTAAAACGACGAATTACCGCAAGATGATAGTACATATTATTATTATTATTATTGTTATTATTATATTACTGTTATTTGTATTTCATATTTTGTTCCGTGACCCGTTACCCATGGAAATATACGCATATTACGCTTAGTCGCGTTTCGGAATGAACCTCCTGAATCCTCCGACTACGTAACTTATCCTAGAGCAAACGAAAGTTTACTTGGACGTTTCAGCGCCGTTATGATTTATTTTATTACATTAATCGGATTATAATTACATCGTATACAATATATTATATTATTAAGTATAATTTATTTTTAATATTTAGTACACTGAATAATGTTTGTTTACAGTGGATTTACATTTATTATGATGAATATGATGTGTAGCGATTTTTCTTAGAAAAACTAGCATGGCACACATTTAATTAAAATTTAAATCAAAATCATCAAAATTTTATAAATATATTAATAATATGTGTGTGTGTTTATTTTTACGCGAGTTGTATTGAACGGTTGTCTCTGAGATTAAAAATAATATTAATAACTATAAAATATCTTTGAATTTTAATAACGATATTAGGCAAAACAACAATTACCTAAAGAATAAAAATTGTAAATAATTTGTTAAAATTGATGCATGGTTGAATAATTTGCACATGCTTAAATAAATTCTTCAATATTGTACTGATGTCTTATTTATTGAAAAAATATCGTAACACGAAACTGTTAGAGTTTTTTGTACTGCCACAAAAATGTAAATCGAAAAAAAATTGAACAAAAAAGATACAATGTTAAAAAAAAAAACAATAGAATGCTCTCTCAATCTGCTTATAATAGATAGTGGAAAATTAAAAATTAATGGATAAATTTGAATTATATTATACAACTATGATATATAATTAATTATTAATAATGATTGGAGGAATTAGGTGCAAAAGATAATAAAACAATTATTTGTATATTATGGGCAAAAAATAAAAATCAATAATTTAAATAATATTATTTTGTGTTAGAGCACTTTTGTATTTATAAATTCTAAAATAATTTAATTGAAACTATTAAAGTGACCTACAAGCATCTACCTATACTTATTATTAAATTATTCTTAATAATTCAGGTTAATTTCCTTACAATTAATATGTTATATAATATTGATGATCATGTACATAATATAATATACCTATTATTATTGAAATCGAAAATTAATATTAAAATAAATATTAAAAATCATATTTTATCACATATAACCTATACAAATCAATACGATTTAGTCAACGTGATGGATTTTCCTGTCCAAATGAAAGCTTTAAGCTTAAAGGGATTATTGTCCATTATTACGCTTAAATAGGTATAGGTATAAGTCGTATGTTTATCGAATTTATTTGGGCGGAAAAAATTATAATGCAATTTATGTTACATATATATAAAACGTATCCTAAATTATAAAGTTCTACTTAGGTACGCATTAAAATCAACAAAATTTAAAGTACCTTACGGCATTAATAAATTAAATAAATTATCCAAAATAAGTGTATTCTACCGTGTATCTAATGTCCCGATAGTTGAAAATGTTTTTATTTAATTAAACGTTATGGGTATTTTTGTTTGTTTCCAAATATAATATTTTATATAGATATGTGTTTAATTTTAGTTTTATGTGAACAGAAAAACAATGGACATTTTAAAGTTAACGTTATATAATAATACCCCTCAAATATATTTAATTTAATTTTAGGTGATATTATTTTGGCGAATAGCCCTGCGTGCAACCAGAGGTAAAATCGTGTTTTACGTTTTGAATTTTTGCCAAAACTCATCCCTTGGTCACCCGCGAACGTTAACCTAGTTTTGGATAGGACAATTCATCGTTGTGGAGGTATACATTGCGACCGATAGCTTACCCTAGAAAATTTATGAGCTTATGCTAAACATTTCGGGTATAATACAATACACCCGTAAAACTAATTAAAACAGTTTCGTTTAATGAAATGCGTATACAAATACAAACCACAGGGACGTGTGGTTTTTTGATTTGTAGTGTAAATTATTATTATTTTTAGAGTGGGTGAAAAGGAGTGCATATGAAAAAAAAACAACAACAACAATAATAATCAAAAACAATCCTAAGATTTTCATAAAAATATAATTTGATGGCCAGACGACGTTTTCAAACTTAATTAATTTCGCTGATAGGCGCTCGCTATTGTTGCCATTTATTTTCGCAGCATCTGACATATTTTCTACTTTTTCTCGTAGACATAATATTTCTCCGAGAAAGTTGTATGACAATGTAATAATTTTCGATTCCATAGAACTGCTCCTAAATGGTTTCCCGTAGTTTTTCAATTCAGCCACCTTCTAAACTCTAGCTCCACACCCTATTCGAAGAGATTAAGTTTCTTCCCAACCCGCATCCTATTGATTTTACCAACCTATAACTGAGACACTTAAGGATCAGATTTTTTTCACGTCATTTAAAAAGTTTCTGTTATAATTTTGCTTTTCGCTTTCGTTTATTCATTACAACATTTTTTTTGCTCATATAATATACCAATATATAATATCATGGAATGAGAATTAAAGTAACGCATTGTTTGTAGCCGAAATAATATTTTAGACAGTAAACAATTAACAAACGAAGAAGTATAGGTATAATATAATTTCATCACTACCTATAGACAGAATGATTATGATTTTAAATATTTTGGTTATGTATACTTTTAATAAGAATAAAAAATTCTAAAACCTTATTATTTTAATAGTTTGAAGACATAATTGGATTTTGTTTAGATAAAAATATTACAAATCTTATTATAGTCAATTATAGGGCGCAATATTTATTTGGAATGGTTATATATATTTTTTTATGGTCTGAAAACAGCGTATGTACAGTATATTCAAAAAATAACAAATCCAAATCAAGAATTAAACTTATTTAAAAAAATAACTATAAAATAAAATTAATTATTATTTTGGTAATATATACTATAATAATAAAATTAATAAATATAATAAATATATTATTAATTAATATACATATAATTTTCTATTACTCATTTTTTAATTATTTCGATTCGTTGTTTTTTAAACAGATAATGCGTACGCTGTTTCATTGGATTATAATATATTATGTACTTCTAATGGAAGTGTTTATAAATGCCATTCGAGCAATAGTATGCGTGCGAGTCGTCTGTATTATTAGATTGTCGTGGATGGGACCATTTGATTAAAAATTACTCGCTGAAATGCAATCCATAATCGTGTTTTAATATTACGACTAACAGTACGACGAGAACTGTTGTACAAACTGTGCCCCATTACAATCTATTTTATAATATTATAAGCAACACTTCGGAGTGCAGTATTAATCACTGGTGGGCTAACGGGAAGGGGAAACACAATGTTTTTAATGCTTATAGTGTGTAAATAAGACAGGGTAGATTCATAATTGAATTATTTTATCAAGTGAAAAATGCCTGGTCGTCTCTGAAATAACGATAGAATTTTTAAAAGCGTTCGGTTGTCTTATTTTGAGTTATGTACATTATTATAATTATTATTATATATCATGAAATGGTGCATCCTCACAGAAAATTGAATGAGAATTACAAACGCTTTATTATTTGAACTTATCGACTTTCCAGTTAGCATAGGCAATGAAAATGCGTTTAACACTATAATATCAACATACTGTCTATAATGTCCTAAAATCAATACACTCCTCATATAATACTAAATTAAATTAATTTTTCATTTACAATGATGATAAGATAGTTTTAGGTTTCTAAACATAAGTAGTGAGTACTAGAATACCTTATATCGCCGTTGTGTCCGTCCGTCCGTTAGTTATAAGTACGTAGATAGGTACGATTTTTTATAACGTATTAAGATGTTATTTTATTGTCTATAGTTTGGTACTGTAAAATAAGATTACAATCAACTGTATCGAGATTTTAGAACGGTTTTATTCAACGTGTTACTATTGCACTAGCATTAAAAAATATTAAAATACGAATATTTACTATTATTTTGATATAGATCCATATTAGCCAAAATTAAAAATAATAATTACCTAAATATCAATAGCTAACCAAATCCTTTTTAAATCGTTTGATATGGAATATTATATTTGATCGCTTTATTACTTTATTTCTAACCTAACCTGACCTATTAGAAAATTTAGCACGCTCGTAGAGGGAGCTTTCCTAACTTGTTTTTATATATTTACTATATTTTTAACTTGACGATTGAAATAATTGGTTTGAATTTAATTATAGCGTTTTTATATTATGTAAGTTTCTGTAGTATACGGGATGTTGACAAATTAACTATTTTATTTTTCTCCAAAACTGTCATATGGTATAACGGAGAAAAGCTTTCACGAAAACAAATATATATATATACAAAGAGAGAGAGAGAGAGAGTATAGGTACAGGTCCCGTCGGACAATAGCCAGACACGTTTCCGGCTAACGAACTCGGCCCGCGTCCGACAGCATTCGTCGAGGCGTCGCGTCGTTCCCGCGGGCCACCCTGTCGGACCAGCAAGGCGAGACTGACGAGACCTCGATAATATACATATAATATATTATATGGAGTGATCCGTTTAACGTTATAAACTCATTATTTCAGAAAATACAAACGTTTTTGAAAGTATTTCTTTTACATATTTTTAGGTCGTTAAAAAACGACATTTTTTGAAAAAAAATTATTCTTAAAATTTTTGAATGGCAACATGCATTTTAATTTTCATAATCCACAGCAGAATATTATTCGGAATATTTCAAACTAAAAATAAAAAACTCCGGTTCAGTAATTATTTGTATGTGCTATAAGTGTTTAAAGTTTTGATAAGAGGAGTAATGGACCAACATTTTACGGGATACCACGCACCGCTTCGTCCATCAAAACTTTAAATAATACTTATGACTCGAAAACCGGCAGTCCAAAACTTGATTTTCAGAATGAAGAATTAAAAATGTACGTTAGCGTTAACAAATAGTAAACAATATATTATTTTTAAGAAGAAAGTTGTTTTTTAACGACTTGAAATTGTGTAAGACAAACATTTTCAAAAACGTTAGTATTTTTGGAATGACGAGTGACTTATGTTAACCGGATCTCCGGTATAATATGTGTATAATATAAATTTATCATCCCCCGTGTGTCGACCTCACCCGCCGCCGATAAAGAGCTTTCGCGCGCCCGACCGGACCGACTCCGGGACAATTATTATTGTTATTGTTGTTATTATTATTAATCGTCCGACGCCGCCCAACCCGATACACGTCATTTATTGTGTAATAATTATATTATATATAGATGTAAAATGACTGTCTTACACGAGACGTTTGCGCCGACCCGACGGTCCGTGAATACTGGTGCGTATTATACACCGTCGTCGTCGAACCCCTCCGAGCCCGCACCGACGCCAAAGTTTTCGAGTTAATACGCCGTATTTTGTTGGTCGAATCGCCGTAAAATATTTTACGCGAAGGGTCGTCGACAACGTATTATTGTATTATATACGGCACCGCTCTTTTGTCGACAAACCTTTCCTCCTCGCCGTCCGCCGTAATCGAATCGCGGGTAAATCGCACAGTAAATCAACCGCCGATGACGGGATATAAATGTATGCGCCACGCACCGATCGCCTCAGCTTGCACGATGATCGAATTATTGTGTTACGATCAAAACATTATAATATTATTTATCTCTTACGAAAATATCATCACGTATAATGCTGGTGTAGCTATTATGGACGGCCACGCACGGAGTTGATTCCCCCTGCAGATAAATACACGTTTACCTGAATCAGTACCGGTGAATTATCGATTGCGGGGCAATTAAAAGGAATATTTATATTATGTACGAGTGGACAATGAAGTACGCCTATTTTTTATTTATGAGGAGATTGATGCACGCGAGTACTCCCGAAACCTCGTCAGCAAATTAACATTGTTTAAAACGACGTGTTTCGATTGTTTGCCTTCCTCTCAATAGTAACCTATGCAGCAGGTATATGAAAAAAATCAACTATGACAATACGGTCGACAACATTCAATGACTAAATCAAAAGAGTTTAACCTACTTTCAAATAAACACGATAGCATTATGAATTGAAACATGACGATTAATCTAATGTGATAACTAACGATAAACATTTTGGGAGAATTTTCCGCACCTCCACGTGGCGTCTCTCTGGACGTCACTCAATAGGCTGAAAACCGAGAATCGACTATAATATTATATTATGTACTGAGAATCAATACGTACGTTCGTATATTATAATATATTATATTTCATCGTTCCGCTCTATTTTCGTTTTTGTAAACGTTTTTATGATTTTGGTACGCCATCGTGTAGCTATTTTTGTAGTCACTAGTTGTATGTCAGAACTGAAGATCATATTAATTTATTTCATATATTATAGTCTTTTCAGGACTCTAAATCCATATACGCATATTACGTACATACATAATATGTAATGGCACACCCGGCTGCTGTCTGGTCGTCACAAAAATGTGCCGCTTGTTCGACCAAAAGAAACAAAAGGATTTACCATAATACAATAATAAAATTTTCGTGAAAAATTATGCCGACGTAAGCGTAGAAGAACGCGTCGGGGGAAAATCGCTTTTATAATCCAGTCAAAAGAAATATATATTTTGCATTTTTTTTGTTTACTCGAAATGGTCGAAAAAACACTTATAAACACGTTTTTATCTTCTCTCGTCTCACAAAAAACATATGCATTTGAATTCGCCATTTTCGCACTATTCTCGTGTATTATTTGAAAATGTAGGAATACCATCACCATTGTATGCGCGCCGCAGGTATATAGTTCAAAGGATATTTTTCTCCCTTTTTGCACAAGTACAATCCACATGGGCAACAAATAAATTTTTTTTTTTTTGAAATTGCATAATATTATAGTATTTTTGTTCTTATTTTATAATATTTAATGTATTTTATTAAAAGATAAAAGTGTTTAACACATAAAATGCACAAATGGGTTCTGTATCAGTCGCATATATAAAAGCTTCAATCGTTCAAAATACTTTTAGTGATTTATATAGACATACGCGTAAAATGTTATTTAGACGTAATGCCCTTTAGCATGAACATCATTTTAATAATACCACTCGAATAAAATTATTTGGTATGGCTGTCGTCGTAAGTAATTAATTACGCGACAGTGCTGTAAATTTATTAATCTTAAATGCAATTCCAATATTGACATTGTTCATTATTCTAAATCTCTAGTTGTCGAAATTTGAAATTTGAAATTTTGAATCAACAGCAGTTTGACGTTAAAAACCTTTAATAGAAAAACGCGAAATATACTATTTTTGATACGATTGATTATGAAACATTGAATACTTAAGAATTAAATGCTCTCAATGTCTTAAATATTATAATATTTAAGTATATATACTTCTACTGCATGATTATTAATTTTGACTGACACTAATTATTTTAAATACAGAAGATAAATATTATACAATTTATCCTATATATTTATATTATTTATTCAAATTCCATAGTTTTGTATGTACTTTTCATATATTATCATCTTACCATAATCATTGTGTTAAATTACCAAAGTATTTTTTTTATTTCCATACAACACGATTCCCCACTTAATATACACATTTTTAATAATACGAATTTCTCTATCAATTATTATAATATAGTCTATTATTATTGTGTAGATCACATTTTGATAGTCAATTTTTGGTTTATGTTTTATCTTGATATTAATATAATATATATTAAAATCGTTTTATCATCGTCATCGTTCATCATTGTTTAATATTGTATATTGGTTATTAGTATAATTAGTTATTACTTATTAACATTGACATCTAGTTTTTACAACTACACTGTAGTAGGTACTTCATGCTATTATTATTACCGGTATAATTCTATCGCAGTTAACCTGTTGTGTCCCAACAAAATTTCTGGTACACGAGCTGTGTCCCGACGATGTCTTTCGATTTTAATTAATAAAAAATTGTTTTAGTAAGTTTGCACAAATTGTTTACTGATAATTTATTCTAATCGAGAAATTTTTTAAATACAATATTACACATATATTTTGTACAATAATAAAATATGACGTTTCGTCAATTGAAATAATAATGAATACGTATAGATATAAAAATCGTTTTATTTGAATTTTTCTCAATGTTTAACTATTTTTATTTTTAATTTAAATGAATAGATTTTTCGATTTTAAATTGATTGAATTTAACAATTACCGGGCACAACACGTGTAACCCAAAAATAATCGAGGAACACAATCTACTATTTGTAACACAACTAGTTTACTGTAAATTCTATGGCTAAGACACCAAGAGTTATACGTTATGAATATACAAATATACATTGTAACATATCATAGGGTAGCGTTTAAATCGCTTTTTAAAAATGTTTACTCTATAACTCTACATAATATAAATAGTTTTTTCGTTATGTTAGAATACTACTTCTATTTTTTAAGATGTTATGTTATAGTAACGTATGGGAAACACACGTGTTTATATGCTCTATGATAGACTCGGAGAGAATAAATTCGACAATCAGTGATTTTAAACCAATATAATACTTGGTGATGAAATCAACCACGTTTTATCCAACATATTAGACGGATATAGATGAGAACTTTGAAACTTCTCTTACAATATCGTACAGATATACGCACGCAAATCCATGATGTACACTAGCGGTAGTTTTGCGCTTGCGCTGCGCATTTGTTTTGTACACATGATTATACATGTGTAAGTACGTATTTTACAGCAGACATATATTGTGCAGAAACCACGACTGCGCGGCAACTCAGAAATATCCACGAGCGGAAACAACAAAGACGAACAAAAGAGAATTGTATTTCTTTTATTTTTCCTCTCTTTTTATGATTTGTACTGCGCGCGTATAGATTTTTCTCTCGTTTTTTCTTCTTTCTTTCGACTACCTCTATTTCGTTTTATTTTTTTTCATTTTACGAGCCGCATACGGGCTCGCGCGCGGAATCGCCGGCACTCTACGTGTATAATAATGATAATAATAGGAATAATACGCGATGCAGCACGAGCAACGATTGTCGGGAAGTTGGCGGCGGGACGAGACGGTCTTGTGACAGCGGGGGTGGATCGGGCCGGGAAATAATGCCTCGTTTAATCGGCGCTTAATATCGAAGGGATGACTAAAAGCCCCCTCGCGGCGGCCGCGCCGGCGGTGTATACGCTCGCGTAATTGCATCGGGGGCCCTGCGACAGACGTCGGAATGACGGGACCGACTGGGCGGCGGCAGCGGGCGATGAGGAATTGTCAATTGACAATTGAATTTGAGTACGCCTTTGAAGACGAACCGACTGCGCGGTACTCAGATGGCCAAAACACCGATTGTGTGTAAAACGCGTAGGTAACGACGCCTTATATTCAATAGACTTATCCAATATACAGATCGATTCACCGACCATGCTCACGCCCAATTTTTCTTCAATAACGCAGTTAATCAAAAACTGGTTTTTGAGTTTTTTTAACTAACTTAAGAACCCACCATATTTTCAAATTCTCGAGATTTTTTCTACTATTTAAGCCTCGTCTTGTAGTGTTGTACATTTCTGTTTTTCAGACGAGAACCCGCTTTTTTACTGCAAATTATGTGGTGGATTATATTTTAAAACGTTTTGACGACTCGACGTATCTAAACAAAAATAAAAAACCAGTAGTTTTTGAGCTATTAACTTTGTGTACTAAGAAGAATAGGTCCACGATAATGGGTTTGGACTATAATATTGGGTTATGGTGATTTGAAAGTCGTATAGTAATTAATATTAATCTATCAACGTTTATAATTTATAAAAATTGTCCAAGTACTTAAATACTAGTTCCAATATTACATCTAATTTATATTTTTAAGGACTGTATATCCTTAATACAAACATTATAATAACTGAGAAACTACTCGATAGGCACATCAACATTTTCCAAAAAAAAATCCATTAAATAATTTACAATAAAAATTGATGTTTTCTTTTAAAAAAATAGTAATTTGTATCACCTGGAACACTCCTTAAGTAATATAAAAACAAGTTTTGATATTTTAAAAATATGGTCTATAAGTAAGTTTAAAAATTTAAAATATCAGAATTAGAATTAATTAATTATTAAAGGAAAACACTGGAGTGAGCGTGCTTAATGAATAACTTTGTATGTATCACAAACCTACGACCTTGTAGACTGCCATATTATAGTGATCATTCAATTCTTTTGAGATGAACCCTTTTTAGGGGGTTAGTAATAGTCAATAATTATTGTAATGACATTTTGGCGAAAATCGACATTTTAAAATATTGTGAAAGAATAACGAATACAAGGCTTAAAACCTAAAAACTCTACCTACAGTAAAGTCTAAAGTTCTTCGCTTTTAATATGAACATTAAGTTTATAACAAACTACGATTATAATAACCCGATAGGCTCTCAATTTATGGATGTGTGGTGTTCTGCTAAAAGTTAAATCAGTATATACACACTGGTATAAATCGATAAGTGCAGAACTACTCGCTATATATAATAATTATATTATGTTTTGCACACGTTTAGTTTACCGTTTGAAATCTGACTCAGTGCAGTACCTACATATATCCAGTATGTATACGTTTTATTCTTTATAATATAAAATTAATCATTTATCTCGCTCGTTGTGTTATTTTATAATTATCATACCTAATTAAACAGAATTTACACTCAAGCATTCTTCGTACTTATATGTAAAACGATCGTTGTCCAAAATGTAATGTCCTTTTTAATGGCGGAGTTACGAAAAATACACTTTTGTGGCGTATAATTATACGCATATTAAATAACAAAAACGTAAAGAATCAACACACAGTTGTTACAATATTTTTTTTTTTTTTATTATAATTATTTATATTTAACGTACTTATTATACAAGGTGACTTTTTAGGCATGTTCACTATATTTTTATAGTTAATTTATGTATATATTCAAATTTTGATTTTTAGAATTTCTAAATACACTTAAAAATTATTATTTTAAATTCTTAAAATTTTTTGTACTACTTACGGACGACCCTATGACAATATAAACTTGTATTTCTCCAATAGGAAACTCCCAATTTCACTCCAAATTATTCAGCAAATATTTTTTTTAAGAATTTCGATATATCTAAATCAAAGTTCGATCGAAGTAGTTTTTAAGTTATTTAACATTGTTTATCATATATACCATATTCTATAGCAATGGAATATGTACATTATTTAGATGATTTGAAAATGTTAATAATTACTATTGATCTATCAATATAAATAATTTATAAAAACGGTCAAAGTTTGAAAATTCTATATTTTATAATACATATTATAGTTAATATTTTTGAAAAACTAGTTTTAACGGTTATTATTCTAAGTATAAACATTTTAATAACTCAGAAATTAATCATTATGATTTTGATTTAGATACATCAACATTTTCAAGAAAATCATTTCCTAAATAATTTGAAATAGAAAATGAGGGTTGTCATTTGAAAAATAAAAGTTTGTACCACCACAGGATACTGTTTATTAAAAAAAGAAACAGGATTTCGTAAATATGATTTCATAATATTTTAGTATACTTAAAAATTCTGAAAATCAGAATTTGAATAAATATACTATTTAAGCAAAAAATGGGGGTGAGCATGCTTAAAAAATCATCCTGTATACACTACAACTCACAATGCTGTTTTAGTAATGTAGATTAATACCAGTAAACCGTGAAATATATCGTAATTCATGAATTAATGAACCGAGATTTATTTACAAAAACTTGACGATTTATTAATTCATATTTATAATAGTTTCCCATGTATATTATAATAATTGTATTTTTCAATTTTTAACACTTGTTTTTTTCGTATTATTACTAACGCAGAAAATATATGAAACAGCGCTAATCGGCATGATCATAATTAGATTTACGTTTTAATAAGCTATTGATATTCAAATGTTGGGCTGATTTTAATGGTTACTATTTTCTAACCTCTATTAATATCACACGGCATTATATTATATTATAGTTGTAATAGTTATTGGATCGATTAAAACCGTTTCAATTTTTGGTTTGCATAGAGAAAAAGAATAATAAAACTATGCCATGTTATTTAGGATTTTTAATTATAACTAACTTTATTCGTTTAACTTATCGCATTTCAATCCTATCATAATAATATATTATATATAATATTTAACTAACTGTGGAAAATACTTGTTCTATAAAAAAATGTCAATTAATATAAAATATATTTACCATACTATAATGCGGGGGTTGAAATTAATCAATACTGATATACATTTTTAAAGGTATAAACATTGAACGGGTTGATCGTTACTAATGATGTTCACTTAATCGGGATAATCAATTAATTTAATAATATAACAGATTATTTACTTTCTTTGAAAAACCTATCGGGAAAAAAAATAAAAAAAAAAAAAAACTAAAAAGTAAGTATAATGATTACGTATTTAACGTAATTTCGATTCCAAACATCGTGGTCGTGCTTTTAAATGTGTATAATTTTTGGAACCATTCGGTGAAAAAACGAAATAACAAATGAATTATAAATTATAACATTGTACAGACCCATCTGTAATTTCACGTTGCTGGACTATAAGTATAGGCAGGTATAATATTATGTGAAGGGCTCTTGACCAACGATTTCGCAACACGCGAACCCGCATGCATTGTTATGCGTACCGCGTTTTTGGTTACCTTACTAAAAATCCATAGCGCCCCAATAATAATATAGGGTCTGTGATTTGGAAAAAAAAAAATAACAAAAAATAAAGGCCATGACTCGATGCTTTACAAACGAACAAACACCGAGTTTGTATTCAGAACGGCACACATAACACATAATTCACGAGTATAATGGTGTGCGAAATGGTGTTGAAATGTTAAACGTTGTTATTGTACCTACATACGCGTATTCAGTATTGTATTTTTCGGTTAAAAAATCGTACGCAGCCAATGAAACAATACATATAA
This sequence comes from Pentalonia nigronervosa, assembly GCA_014851325.1. Lineage (NCBI taxonomy): Eukaryota > Metazoa > Arthropoda > Insecta > Hemiptera > Aphididae > Pentalonia > Pentalonia nigronervosa. The sequence goes on along the minus strand of JACXSJ010000450.1, from coordinate 65,104 downwards.
ACGTAATATCCGAACAGAGTTCGTCGAGTTATAATAATATGCAATTGTTGTAATGCAAATATTTTTTACGTAACACATTATATTAGAAATACGTTACAGTACGTCGGTGTAAGCGGTAAAATACGATTGAGGACCGCAATTTTAATAATTCGATCGAGAACGATCAATTATATATATATAGTTTTTCTGACGTTGCCGTGTTTAATAATTATTTCTATCGAACGATTCAGCACCATATTTGGTAGTGATGTAGATAAATAGCAAAGATCAATTTTGAAATGCATGCATTATACAAAGTTTGATGAAATATGAATCGTTTTTTGGTCTTCAATTTTTAAGTCATCAAGAAGTCGAAGACGTGTTTTTAGATTTAACGGTTTTTGATAGAACGTGATAAAAAAATATAATTATTGAATAAATAAAAGACGAAATAATAAACATAAATATAAAAATGATGTGCGATTAAGTTTATTTATTAAAATATTTAGAATAATATTAATATAATGGCTAACACTAATCCACGAATTGACATATAGGTGACTCATTATTCATTAACCCATTTGTACACCCATATTTTTATAAGTTTATAAAAATATATATTATATATATATATATTTATTATAACTTATTTTAAATATATATATATTATTAATATTATTTTTCGTTACATTTCAAGTTTCAGTTTTAAAGAATTGAAACTTACTGAATCGTTTGATAGCCAATTAAATGATATAGCACCGTTATAGTTGCATGTAAATTCGTTCCCAAACGTATTCGATTTTTTGGTAAGCCAGTTTTTTTGTGAATGTTAAGTGTTCTTAATCGTTTGGTTAAAAAGACAAAACATTATTGATCGTATGATAGCTGGTGTACATGTGTTTCACGTAAAAATTAGATACCATTATCCATTAATATTTTACCAACATTTTTCGACATTCCTGAATTAATAATAATTTTATAGTAAAATTGTATAATAAATTCGTTAATTTATTATTTTAAAATATGATATATTTGAATGATGATATTAATCTGGGAATTGAATAATTAAACATAATTATTCGATTTAAATTTATATCCTTTTACAGAAAAATTAGGGATGTAAAGACAATAAATAATATTAAATTTATTAAAATCATACAACAATAATTTACATATCTAAAGTAACGTCTGCCGTCTGGTAAAATCAATCCGTTGTTACCACTGTTACTTATCAATAATAATGACGTCCATATTCACGACATTCCATAAATTGAAAATGTCTATCCTGAAATAAATTAATTTGCAATTGTTAGACATTGTTGAACGCTGATGAAAACACAATAATAAGAAATCGAAAAACATGTCTATTATTTAAATAAGCATAGTATTTTTTTTTAATTTAGAATTTTTATAAAACTATAGTCAATATTAGATACACTATAAGCATTGTAAAGTACATAACTTCAACGCATGCAATTATGAATTTAAATTAAGATTTTCTTATTTAGGTATTAATCTACCTATATTATGGTATGAACATGAACACATCCATTTAAAACATTGGAAGAAATAACTTTTTCAAAAGATTTAAATTAAAAAAAAAAACTTTAATTTACTTATAACGTGGTATATCTATCTACGTAAATAGGAGAAATGTGTATAGAAGTTTATATGACCAGGAAATTAAAAGAAGAAAACACCGAAATGTGATAGAATTTTCATTTATAATTTATTTAGATGGGTTATTTTGTATCTTTATAAAGACACCATCAAGCAATAATGTTACGTATTTAGGTGGAGTATAGTAGGTATAGGTAGTTATGTACTGACTAATGTTTATCGTAATCCAAACTTGACCTGTCTGAGCTACTACTGCATAGCGCCTCATCCCCAGCAGTAACATAATCTTACTTTGAACGTATTATAATATTGTAATCGTCTAATGGCTTTACGTGATCACTACATACATGCACTATTATAATAATATAAACAGTTAAAAAATTCAATAAACTGACACTATAGATTTTTGGTTACACTTAACTAAAATAAATCAGTGGCTTCAGTGCGTAAGAAAAACACAAAAAATCGACATTATAATCTATAAATAACTCAAGAGGCGTCAACATATTTTAAAAATTCAAAAAATGTCAAGTATCAGTGGTTATTCATTTTTGATTTTTACCAAAAAAATAAGATCGATTTTGTTTAAAATTGGTTTTGAGTAAAATTCGCGTTATCCTTAATTATTTTTTAAAGTCTATTTGAGCTATTTATAGGCGTAAGAAATTTTTAAGTTTTTAGTTTTTTTTCAATAAAGATCATTACAAATTTTTCGTTGGATCAAAAAATTTGAGAATGCAATATAAGATTCCTCACGAGTTGATATAATAACAATTGGAAAATATTAAAGATACATTGTCGCGTATTTTTGTTTGATAAAAATTTGTAATTCAAAATTCGTCAAAATGAACGTTGATGAACGAATGTACTGTTCATAGAATAGAATAGTATTCACTAAAGGTACATAAAGAATAAGGTTTACATTTTTATTTACGAAACTAATAAATTGGAGATTTGAACACGATGTTTAAAATATATTATATCATATACCTACTAATAAACACTTATTTAGGTTGGTAGATACTATTGTGATACCAAGGAAAATATATAAAAGAAAATCTTAATGCAAATTAAAATTTTCACAAAACAGACTACATATTTCAAAAGAAAAAAGGTGGGCAAGTGAGTACCGCTCTGTTATACATCAGATGTCAAATGGGTTACTGTAATGAATTTGTTAATTTTAAATTGAATGGTATAAAATCATAGTATACAAAAGACAATTCTGAGCGAAAACAGTCAGTCTACATTACTAAGTATATTATATGATATTATTTCTATTAAAGTAATTTATTTTACTTTTAATAAAACAATAGGGGTTAAATTAATTTTTGCCGAAAACATTACATTTGAAAATGTTATTAAGTGTATAAAATAATAACAGAAATTAAACTTTTAAGCACCCACGAAAAATATTTTTTAAATTACAACAACATAACTTACATTAGTATTCATTATTAAAATATCTAATTTCGTCCAAATTTGAACTTAAAACGCCTATAAAAACCATATTAATATCATTTTTAGATTTTTTAGTTAAACTATTAACTACTAGTGAGAAACATTGTTTTAATTATTCTATCTTTAGCTATAAAAAATGAATATTTTATACATTTTTAACTACAAAGTAACTTACAGAAAATTGGTATTTTTATTAAAATTTGAACTTTAAATACTTAAAAAAAAATTATACCTAAATATTTTTAAATTTTTAAATTACTCTTATAACAACTTATGAAGAATCTAGTATTGCATTTTCAAACTCTTTAACGCATCGAAAATTGTTTAATCAATACTTATTGAAAAAAAAAACTAAAAAAAATGTTTAGTTAAATTTTTTTTTATGCCTAAAATTAACTCAAAAGTTTCAAAATATTTTTAAAATTTTTTGGTGCATGAAAAATTATAACATCAACAATCAATGAAAATGTCAAGTGTATATGGTTATTTGTTTTTAAACCATAACAAACACAACACAATAAGAAAATCATTCCCAGAGAAACCGGTAATTTACGGGGATATCCGATGTTTTTTTTTTCAAACTCTCATGAAAAATTAGTTTGATTTTCCCTGTCACGATCTAAAAATGGCCAAGTGGGTAACGATCTACTATGAATTAGATGTTATGTGGCCGCGTGGGTCACTTTGTTAAGGTGTGATAAATCTGAATTCAATGATATAAAAACGAAAGAAATTAAACACTGGACCCACGGTAAGTTACCCTAGGTAGGCTACCTAACGCACAAACCCTATCGATTATCACTTACTTCACTAAATTATTGTTATTTAAATGGTTATAATATAACTGTTGGCAGTGATCACTGAATTATCATTTATTATCGAACTTGATATTGATAATAATTTTTGGGCTTATAAATCTGGTTAGACTGCAGTGATGGTGACGGAGTATAAGGTCTATGAATTTAATATTTATCATACTATTATATTAATATCGTCTATCGTCTATGGCAAACTCCAATTGTCACTATTCGTTGCAGACGATTTATAATCGTACAGATTTTAACGACCAAAAATAACGGACAATTTGTTAAACAGTTAGAACTATACGTATAAAATGTAAGCGCATATTTCGTTAAGTTCAATTTATTTTCATAAAATATCTAAATACTTATTCTGATCGGAGTGAGTTGAAGAAATAAGCCATCCATCGGCGGTGGTGTACTGCGTGTCTGCGCTCAAAACATGACGCGGTTAGGTTTCACCGGAGTTGATGCTTACGTAAATTTTAATTTTTTTTTTTTTACATATTATTTTGGTGCTAACATTTACTTTTTAGTCTTAAAACAAGTATATATTGCCACGGAAAATCTGCTAATCAAATGACGCATATTTAATTTTCGAGCGCACAATGTATAAAACTGATACGCAAACCTGAAAAACTTTGTCGTCTTCGTTCCGCTACTTCCAGGTCGTAGAAAAATAATATGTTTATTTATACCTTTATAAATAATATTATACATATACGCAGCCGTTCTTAATTTCTTATATCCCGCGAAATTCAGCATTTATTATTACTATTATTTTTGTGTAATGTGCTACGCACTTGTGGTTTATAGGGCGTAAACAACACACGTATAAATCATAAGTACATAATACTCTTATAATTTACATCCGATCATAGTATCAAGATAATTTCGAGTTGTTGTAAGGTACGGTTTCCTAGATGCAAACAGATTGACCGCCGCTACCAGCCGCAGCGACGAGCCGCGACGACTATTCTGCTATTGGACATCCAAAAAGTCGTTTCGGCCGACGACTGTGCTGTCCGCGAGCACTTCAGTTCGAGCCGATGCTGCGGCGCGGCGATCAATCGCCTCTTGGAAACCGTACCTTAGAGAGGGGCAACAATCAACGGTTCAGTTTGATAGCACTGAAATATTCAAGAGATCGGCAATGCCAGCTGAGATTCATTTTATTCAAAAGCCTAGTCGGATAAGTCTGAGTCTGGGAATGTTAATTTTAAGTCCTTAGACAATATACTACGATACTAGTATATAGGTCTGAGATCAACCAATTGGAGCAATGTCGAAGCTATATTGTGATGATAATTGACTATCGTCACTGGTCGTGAGCTTTACAATGATCTATTCTTACCAAAGTATTCGATATTGTAAACATATCAATGAAAGAAAACATTTAAATATAACCGAGGGAATATTAGACGTGTCATAGTCAGACAATCAGTTTCATGGAGTAAGTCTGGCTAGCGTTATACAAAAATAATAATAATAATAAAAAAATAAAGAACTCATTATATTATGAGTTTGAGTTTTATCAATGTTTTGAGAGTAAGAATCTTAGAATTAGACTAAAGTCTCAATTTTCTTCTTCCTTAGCAATTTTTTTTTGCTTCATAAAATGAATATACCTGTGGGCGAACATGTTCCCCTTCAATTTTTTTTTTCTATACTTAAGTTAAATTTATATACTTTTAGATTCTTTAGACAGCTATGCCGGGGTGATATCTACAAATAATCATAACCTACGTAGTTTAAAACTAATTATAATGTGTAATTTTTTGGGCGTATGAAATCTGGAGATTAGATTGCAATCAAAATCTTTCTTTTACCTATACATTTTTTTTTTAATTTTTATTTATAAACATTTAACTTTCCGATTTTTACAAAAATAAAATTTGTAAAAATGTATAAATGATTTTGTATTAAAAAATGTATAAAATTAACTGATTAGTTAAATATTGACAAATTACAAAACAATCAACTAAAAAATTTATTAAATTTTTTTTTTTTGGCTTTGTGACGACAATAATTGATTATTAGGTAGTTAATTGTTTTTCCGTTCCCTCACGCAATTATTTTATGACTTATCGCTAGTTGATTTTTTCATTTGTTACTCATTCAGATTTATAACATTGTATTTATTTATATTTTCTCTAAAAAACATATATCATTTACACGTATTTTGCTAACTATTGTTTGTAATATTCGAAAAAAAAATTATGTTAAAACTGGTGGTTGGGTGTTATTAAAATAACTATATGACTCATATATATCATTATTTACTATGATGCATAATATGATTAAGAGACCAGCTCGTGTATCATTATTAGGAGCAATTATTAGTCAATGTGCAATTTTGTCGCCGAAGCCGATTGCATTTATGTCGGTCGTCAACGATGGTTACTGTGAGTGTGGTTGTATACAGATATCCAGAGCTATCAACGCACGCGCACACATGTCAACGGCACCGCCGATCTTTAAAAAATTATATGTATTTTGCACTACTTTTAAGTATTTTTTTTTTTTATCATTGTACGAAGTGACATTTCTGTTGGCCCTTCTGAAGAGATGCATCACCGGGGCCCTTTAGTTACCACGCTGACATAGGTTATGAACAATTGTTCATTTTCCAGACATTTTAGATTTATTTCTCTTTTGAAATTAAAATTACAGCAAAATATGAATAACTCTTGTGTTTTTAGGACATCTCAAAATAAATATATGCATTTGGTGCTATATAGTTCACGAGCCATAGACCGTGTTCAATATGGTCATATTAATAATTATTAATAATCGCTAGCAAAATGTTTGAAAAACCGATATATTATTGATCACCTGGTAGTATAATAAATTGAACCATATATTAAAATACTGAGCAATAATGTGTGTCGTGGGCAGTTTCGTTCTTCACGTTAGTCTGCACAAATATATTTGGACACGTACCAAAAATATCCTCAAAATGTACCACCGATCTCCCTGTTATTATATACGAGCGATTTTCGAAAGGTATGGGAAGTGGCGGAGACGAGGTGGAAAGACAGTTCCAAGAAGAGAGGGGAGGTCGGTTGGCATCACTACCGGAAAAAAGCAAACGCACTCGTACACCCCCCCCCCACCCCTTTCCCGGGCCGCAACCAACCAACCACCCGCACGCTGTAGATCAGTAACCGCGTGCGTGTTAGTGGCATATACCGCGCGCGTCTTGGGGGAACTGTGCTCGGCGTTTGATTATTCCCCTCGCGCCGGCAGAGAGCCCCTTGGACCATAAATGATTCATTGTTTGCATTTAATTATTATAATAATATGTGTATAAAACTCTCGGTATATGATTAATTAATTGAGCGTCGGCGGCGGCGGACGGATCGCCTGTGTTTGCCAGCGATTTCGCGCCATGACTGTTTCGAAATTTATCGCCCCCCCCTCCCCCCCCCAACCCACTTCAAACACGCGCCCGCTGCCGGTAACTCGCCGCGATATTCCACCGTGGCGGCCGTCGCCGGGCAAAATCATCGCCTCCACCACCGCTGTGCGATATTTATTTTGAACCATCATCCCCTCCCCACCACCACCGCCACCGCCACCGCCCACACCACACTAGAGCGGTGTTGCCCCGCCGACGCGGTGCTGAAACAACAAA